>JAZDUA010000804.1:0-525040 GCA_038098605.1 Gryllus longicercus | reverse complement strand
AAAACTTAGGTACAAATAATATGATTACACTGTGTAAAATATTTCAGTGCTACCTCTAATATTTTATTACAAATTGTACCTTCAATCATCCATATTTTAACATGGTCAGCGTAGGGAATTCACAGTTCCCTTAAAAAGACTCAAAGACAATATGTAAAAAACACCACTATGTATAAAGACAAAGTTGAGACAAGGATATAAAGACACATGGGAAAGGCTGGAGCGATTAACTGTAAGAACAAGACAACCAGAAGAGAACACAAGAACGCTGTTTAAAGCTCTTTAGTTTCTTGAGCAGACAACAATTTTTCGTGCCCCCCAACATATTACCCCTAGAGAGACGCACGGATAAAATTGACCAGTATTTTTCGCTGTTCTGGCGTGAACATTAGATTAAGTATTTGCAGCTCTCGACTAACCTCAAATATGTATATTCTTTGTCCCAGCAGCTCTTTATGAGATAAGACCCACCAGCAGCGTCCCGTCCTTGCGGCCATGGGTTAAAATGGCGGCGGCGATGGTGTGACGGTTAGCGTACCGGACTGTTATACCCAAGCTCGCGGGTTCAACCCCGATCGACGCCGTGGATTTTTAGGGGCGACAAAATCCTTCGTACGCCTTCCTTCGGAGGGGAAGTAAATCCGGCTGTCCCATGTTAGTAGATTTACTTGCATATAAAAGACCCTCAAGCCTAAATGACGCCTCTGAGCCAAATTTCAAATCGCCTGTTTCTCGCCCAAGAAATACCTCCTTTCTCTGCTAGTTTGTGAAAGGAGCGTAGCGAAATTTGCGTGGTCAGACGGAAGAGCAGGCCTCATAGCCTGAGTCTCGCTACGTAAAATAAGGCAAATTCAATTCAATTCAATTCAATTCAAGGGTTACGTGTAGCTAGCACATACGCTGTATTTTTGGTATTCTCAACCTAAGAATTGAGATTTCTCATCGTCACATAGCAATAGATACTAGGACATGGCAAGGAAAGCGCACAAATAATTGTTGCCCCGCCCGGGAATCGAACTCTTACGCATCTTTAATACCTATCGATCCTACCCCGGGCTGCATAATTAGTCGCAGACTCTACCTCACTCCGACAGCCGTGTGCCAGGTTCTTTCGTTTCGCCTAAGCTCTTGTGGATAGAAAATCAACTCCTATTGAGCGTATCATGAGCTCTGCAATTTATCGCTGACTTCTCCGCACTCGTATTGCAATATCGCATGCAATTTTAACAGATATTTATTGCGTTTTCTGTGAACGCGAGTGGAAGTGATGTTGCTTCATACACCAACTTCAGAGGTTGTTGAGAACGTGGCGAATTGATCTGGAGAACCTTAAAAAAAAATAATCAAACATCACATGAATTCTCTTTAGAGTCTGACTTCATTCAACACCTTAGAAAAGTCCGAGGAAACTGGAAGCTCAGCAATAGTCTCCCATTAGTCGGTGAATAAATATTGAGTCGCGTCTTCACAACACTCCTCGCTCTCTGTGTGTAGTGTTACAATGTAAATTTATAAATATTAGTATTCTTGATTTTGATGATCTCATGTGTTATTCTGAACTTAAAGAGGTCTGCAACTGTGCAACGAGGAAACCTTTCCTTTTTAATATTTTAATACTCAATTAACAACATTTCATTGGTGTTCTGGAATGTACACTGGGGTTGAGCAACATTTGTCTTCTCTCATACCTTGTAGGCAGTTGTATTAAGTAGATCTGGAGCTTCTCCTCTCCCTTCGTTCTCCATTAGCATAGGGTCATTTTGTTGGCAGTATCTCACTGTGATTAAGTGAGCAGTAGACGTGGGAAGTAAGGAGTTTTAGCGCCACGGGTAAGATAATTAGCTGTACACGAAAGGCGATGCTAAAGTGTAAGGTCCTTCACAAACAGAACACGTCTGGAGTAGCTTGTAAAGTACAATTTTACTAACGGCCAAATAGCTGCTAATAAAGAGGAAAGTTTGCTTTTTGAAAGTTAATTGAGTCTCCTACGTGAAGCGATTACAATTCATTTCCAATATTTTCCGGCGAATTGAGAACGGGAGCAGAAAAAAGTTCTCAAAGAGAACGGAAGTACCACATCTTGGTGAAATAAAGTCACGTAAAAATTTAGCAATTCATCAATGCACACGGCAAGGAAAACCAAAACGCTTTTGTCTTTATTTTGTGTTACTTTGTACACTTACCGAGTAGAATTCTTTAGTGTGTATGTTTCCAATTATGTTAACTCTGGGATGATAAAAACAATTTATTGGCTGTCTGGTCAATTATCTTTTGTTTAATAAGCAATGTCGCAAACAACGGTTAATCTGAGCATTTTTCCTAACGATAATGATATAAAGAAATCAAAAGATAATGTAACTTTATGCACGGTGCTAAAACCAGCCATTGCTGCGCCCAGAGGCCCGGAATCACCCCTGTACCATTGCTTTCCCGCCGACTTCCTCGTCAGCCGCGTTCCGCGAAGAGGCGGTCTGGAGGTCGCGCCGCCCCCCGCCGCCGCCGTCTGCATTCAGACGCATCTCGAATCCGCTCATTAGCTGCCATCGATCATTCTGTCGCAAGCGGACGCAGCGGAGCTAGAGGCCACGGGAGCGGAAGTGGGAACGAGGGCAGGGGGCGAGAAAGTGAGAGGAGGAACTAGTGGAGGCGGGGATGGAAGCAGGAGCGCGAGCGGTTGCGGAGGCGGGAGTAGGACGGCGGCGAGGACGGAGGACGAGGGCGAGGGCGAGGGCGAGGGCGAAGACAGGGCGAGGGCGGGGGGCGAAGGCGAGGACGAGGACGGGGCGAGGACGGGAGCGTGGGCGGGAGCGTGGGCTAGAGCGAGGGCGGGAGCGAGGGCGAGGGCGGAGCGAGGGCGGGAGCGAGGTTGGGGGCAGGGCCGAGGGCCAAGGCGGTGGCCATGGAGGGACTAGGGGGGATTGGGGGGGGGGGCGAGATCGGGAGTGAGAGCGGGAACGAGACGGGTGGGCGTGAAGGGACGAGAGGGTAGCGGCGTGGCCTGGAGAGGGCGAGGGGTGAGGGAGGAGGCGATGGATGGCGAAAGGGTGGAGTGGGGTGGGACAGGGGTCAGCGAGGGGGTGGTGGCGCGGAAGGGGCGATTGCGTGAGTGGTGGAGAGGGGGTGGCAAGCCTTCAGAGTTGAGGGCGGGGGTCCAAGGTGGAAGAGAGGAAGTTCCAAGGGAAGAGAGCAATGCAAACGTGGAGGATGCGAATGTGGCGGTGGAGGTGCTGGAGGAGAACAGCAAAGGAGATGGTGAGGTGAGAGAAAGAGAGAAGAAGGGTTCGTAGGTAGAAGTCGTGGCGGAGAGAATTGAGGCGGAGACGGAGACGTATTCGGGACAGGGTGGAAGGATATGAAAAGGTTTGCAAAGCGGGGTTCGGGGCGGTTGAGCCAGCAGAGGATGGTGAAACAGTTATGGAGGCGGGGGGAAGGAGTAAAGCGAAGATGACGGCGGTGTGGTCGAGGGATGGTGGATGGAGGGGCGGAGGCGGGTCCGGAGATGCAGGAGTGATGGCAGAGCAGGGGACGCAGTTTGCGAGGGTGGAGACGAAGACGTGTGGAGAAAGAGGGGGTGATCGAGATGGAGTCGGGAGCGCCAGGAAGGAAGACAGGCTCCTCCTTGGGCGAAAGTTGACTCCGCGGAGGCAGAGTTGCGGAGGCAGCAGAGAAGAAGAGATGTGAAAACACTGCTGGGAAGAGGCGCCGAGTGGACCGCCTCTCTGTTGTCTTATTCCCTCCACAGATCTTGGCTTGACTTTTGCGTATTCGCAATGCTGACGGAAAATTTCAGATGATCTAGGATGTATTGTCTGCGTGGGACATCAGTTGCCACATATTTCCTCCCGTGTGATTAACAATCCAGGGAAACTGATGGTTTTCTACGATTTGATGGAACTCTCGACACAAAAACGTCGTGAATGTTCCCCATAAATTCTACATTAATAGGTCTGTCCAACCATAGATAATTGTCCTTCACTCAATTATGTCACATTTTTGTATTTTCAAGAGAGAGAGTTACATTTTTTTCTGAACGTGTTGATTGACCTATTTCTTAGTTATTAATATATTTTGGTTGTTCCTCTACAATGTCTAGGAAGAGTAATGAAATTGGAATGCGAGTATTAATGTCGTGTCCATTTTACCTATTTTTACTCAAGAGCAATTTAAAGTTGTTTTTATCCTGTGAAGGAAAAAGGTCAAGATGTAGTTTTAAACTGCTTTAACTTTGTTATTCTTGTATTTTGGGAATTTTCTCCAGAAAGTGCTATACTATTATAAGAGTGTTGTAAGTAAATTATTATTGTAGCAAAATAAGCTCATAGTTCCCTTTATTTAAATGAAAAGAAATAGAGAGGTAGGAGTTAAAAAGAGAAGAAAGATTCATGCAAAATTAAAAATTGTTTATTGAAATATAAATAAGAATGAAATTGAAAAAAGCTAAAAAGTGACAATCAGACAATATGTCATAAGCAAGGAAATCTCAATTCACAGAAAGAGGTAAAGAAGTATGAAGTAAAAGAAGAATCGTGTGAAAGGAAAGAAAACTCATGTTTTAAAATAAGAAACTGAGAAAATGAAATATAATCTGACTGAAAAAATATGGAAATAATAAATAGAAATATAGAAAATAATGTATTATCTCAAGTGGTGAAAATAATTAAACGTCGAAAGAGGAAAGCGATATGACGGGGTTCACCGGATCCGCCGTAATCGCTTGCCGAAGCCGCAACCAAACCTCTTAAAGGGGAACACTTAAAGATAGGAAAGCAGAGTAGGAAGGAGAGGAGTTTCAATCTAATATGTAGAAAGAAAGAAAGTTATTTACAATAAAAATTGTCAGTCGTCGCTATTGTCCGGGGCATTTTTACGCGAACTTCATCAGAAAGTAATTTGCAATAGAATAATGTAACTAACTGGAAAAACATATTTGTGTGCAGGTTAATTATCAAAGTAAGGGAGGAGTTGGAGTAAAATGAGGCGGTATATTTCGTTACTATTATCGAGAAGGTTTATACCTAGATGTTTGAGATGCATTTTCAGACGATGATATTTTGACAATAGGTAAATAATGAAAAAGTGAACAAAAATCATGAAAAAAGGCGAAGAGGAAGAAAAATCATATCTAGCCTGGAAGCTGACGAAGGGAAACGAATCTTAAAGCAATCATTAGAGATCATTACGGTGCATGAACGTATTTGTTTAGAGAAACAGAAAACTAATGGGGGAGGAAATTAAGCAAGAGAAGAAAGAAAATTGAGTTGTTAGGAAAATGAAGGAAAAATGTGAAACGGAAGCTTCAGGAGAAAAAATGAGAGAAAAAATAATGACTTTCGAATCGAGTGAAAAAGTAATGTGAGAAGGTTGACAAAACAAAACAACACATGCACATAATACTGCACGAATATATTGGTTTACCTACTCTCATTATAAATGAAGAAGATTTCAATGAGAGCAAATGAGAATGAACAAAGGAAATAAAAGAAAATAAAATGAAAAAGATTAACGAAGAACTTTTTCACAAAAAAGTAGGGGGTGAAAGGGGAGAGAGAACCTAAAGAGAGTACAATTGCAGGTTCCGAAACAAGCGAAAGGCGACTGGAAAGCAACTTGGCTGAAAATGAAAACGCTTGGAGCTCATTACGACGCAGCTGGATGGAGACAGACAAAAAAAAATATGTAAAGAAAGAGAGCGATGTGAAGACGGGACTTACAAAAATGAGCCAGTGAGACGCCAAAAGAGACAAAGAAAATTCGCAGATTCGAAGCGAGCGTAGTTGAGCGCTTAAATAAAAACACTAGGGGCTCGTTATAGCGGGGGCGGGGGCAAGGGGGGGTGGAAGAGTGAGGTGGATGTGGTCGGAGGCGGGCGTGGAAGGGCGTAGGCGGGCGTGGGGAAAACAGAGTCGAGCAGGGGGTGGCGGGTGGTTGTGGGCAGGAGCGACTGGGGGAGGGTGGGAAAGGTGGGGCAGGCGGAGGCGTGTAGGGGCGGACCGGAAAGGAAAAGGCGGAAAGGTTGGGCGTGGGCGGGTGTTCTAGTCGGGCGTGTGGGAGTTCTGTGGACGGGAGCGGCAGGGGGGAGGGCGGGGCGGGTGGGACGGGTGGACGGGTGGTGCGGGGTGAGGCTTGTAGGGGCGGACCGGATGGACGTGGGCGGGTGTTCTAGACGGGCGTGTGGGAGTTCTGTGGGCGTGAGCGGCTGGGGGAGAGAGAGAGGGAGGGCGGGTGGACAGGTGGGATAGGTGGGATGGGTGGGGCGGGCGGAGGCGTTTGGGCGGACCGGAAAGGAAAAGGCGGAAAGGTTGGGCGTGGGCGGGTGTTCTAGTCGGACGTGTGGGAGCTCTGTGAACGGGAGCGGCTGGGGCAGAGAGGGAGGGCAGGTGGGACGGGTGGGGCGGGCGGAGGCGTGTAGGGGCGGACCGGATGGGCGTGGGTGGGTGTTCTAGTCGGGCGAGTGGGAGTTCTGTGGACGTGAGCGGCTGGGGGAGGCGGGGCGGGTGGGACAGGTGGTGCGGGGTGAGGCTTGTAGGGGCGGACCGGATGGGTGTGGGCGGGTGTTCTGGACGGGCAGACGTGTGTGAGTGGTGGTGGGGGGAGCGATTGATGGCAGGGAAGGGATGGGGCGGGTGGGCGCAGGGGGCGAGTGAGGGCGGGGGCGGGCGGGGGTGGGCGGGGGTGAGTTGGGGTGGAGTAAGGCTGCTCGGGCCGATTACACGCAGCGATGAACTTTTCTTCCGCATGGGCTCCTTATCATCGGCGTCGAGCTCCTTGCCAAGGGCGCCAGGGCATTGCATTTTCCCGAGGAGCTGAGAAACTGCGCCCGGCAACCGAGCCCCAACTTTCCTCTGGGGTGGCGCCGAAGCGACGGAGAAGTCGCCTCGAAGGCTCTGAAAGGAGCTTTGCGGGTCACGGAGCAAATTCTTGGCTGCGTGAATTCACGAGCGCGAGTGGCCGTGAAAGTGTAATTAATCGCTTATGGGTTGTAGCCCTCTGCTTCCTCTCTCTGCACACGAGAAGACAGTTCATAATTTGAGTGCTGTAGTGCGTCATTAATTTGTGAACAATATTCGTTCCGAAATAATGTTTTTTACCCCACTTTCTCATTATCAGATCACTCGTCCTGAGGGGGAATTTAAAAAAATGCAGTCTGAAGACTAAATATGTAAATTAATAAATCATTTCATACTACGTTATATTATTGGATGAATTTTTGACTTTAGGTGAGGATATCAAACAAAAAAAGTTTGAATTCCTCTTTTAACATTTACGAGTATCTTTTTGGGACACATTAAAACTACCTAATGACTACTTTGATGATGACTCGTTAGCACATAGGTACACCATATTTTGCATTGATGTATACCAGTAACTGAATGGCAGTTCTCATAAAATGTCTCACATGTATTTTTAATAATAACTAAATAAAAGACGAAGTGAATTTAAGCTTCCTCACTAAATTTATTTACTTGTGATAAATGTAACATAGCTATTTCAAGTAGTTACGGGAGTAGCATTCTAACTTCCAAAACTAAGGTTCTTGGGTGGAAACCCGTCCGGAGGACATGGATTCGGGACAAGAGTTTTCGCGCCATATCCCGTTTGTGGCATGTAAGAGAACCCTGAGTAGATTAACGAAAATTAAATCATCTGTCAATTAACACCTCTATCAGATTTTTTATTCGCTCTGGCAGGGAACGACCCCAGTTACGAATAAAGTGAGTGACCACAATATAACGGATTATAGAGTCCGAGCATTAGCCAACAACAACAAAAATAACGAGGGTGATTCGATACGTTTCTGGCCTCACTATGTGAGTGAAACAAAGAAAAATGTAACTTTTCATGAATTATCCGGAACTCCAACACACTTTTCATATTTGTTTATTAACATTTCTATGCTTTTAAAAAATACTCCAAAGTTTTGTTCGTAAAATGGTCCAAAATTGCTTCTTTCACCTCACACTCATCAAAACGTTTCTTCTTTGAAGGTATTTCCTGACATTTTATTAGAGGTTGTAATCGGTTGATCCACAAACTGGACTGTAAGGTGAATAGACCAAATCCTTCAAGTCAAAGCCCTTCAGAGCATTTTTTTTATAATTTTGGCAATAAGCACAGATGCATTGTCTTGAGTAAGATAAGCACCATGAGATTTCACACGCCGCATCCAACTCAAGTACCTATCTCCAGAAAACTGAGCGAGATGTCGGTTTCACACTTATAGAATTACAATGAAAGACAATACTATCTACTGCTCAGAAGATTTTTCTTTGATCGTGATCTTCGTCAGACTGAAACCTACGGAATCACTTCTGTACTATCTTTTGCATTTTTACCAGCAAGGGTTTTTATTTGAAGCTAATCCAAAAACATAGAAACAGTTTACAACTAAAAGTAAACTTGTAAACATTTATTTTATATCAAGTCACGCCACATCTTCCTATGTTTGTCTAGTCAGATGTTCGTTGCTCGAACGTGAAAATCGTTGTTTGTTGGACGTTTGTTTGTTAATCGATCGCCCACTGAATTTTTAAAAAGGAAAGCAGTTTAAACACTTATTTAAATTCAATTCATCAGTCGATGGAGTTGCGTGGAAACGGCACCCGTGACGTGCAAATGAATGCACAATCGATCCTCAGTAACAGCAGCTGGTGACTCGTGACATGTTTGTGTCTCATGTTCGGAGGCATTAACAATCTTCGTCCACGGTAGGATACAATGCTTTTTTATTCGAATTCAAAATGCTTGAGTCATAACCGGTCTTCTACTTTTTTTCGAAATCTAATTTAAGAAACAAATAGGTCTGAATAAAAGTTTTATGAATACTAAAATAGATTATATATGGTGCACGTCTTGAAAGTGGCATTAAACTCGTATATTGCAGGTTGGCAAGATTGCGACAATCGGTCAAGGTGAGTCGATCATATACCTTTCTATCACCAGTTCATTGTACTGTGTAACTAAAATTTTATTTTATTTTTAAGAAGCACTATTTTAGCATTATTTAACTTTTGATGTTTCTTAATATTTATATACTTCAACACGCGTGTATTGCTCATACAGCTTCTTTATTTTACACATTTTTAGTGACATTTATCAATAATTGACGTTTTTATACTTTACGCGAATGCTAAAAAGAAGCACATATTAATTGATCAACAAACATACACGTCCCAAAGAAAATAGTGAATATCTTAATAAATTGTAGCAAATAAGCACATTTTTGTATTATTTTCTTCAGTAATAGAAATCAGATTAAAAATTTCGAATGTTTCGAGTGCCATAGTGCCACCAAACATTATACAAATTGTGAAAAGAATAAAAATACGTCAAGTATAATATTTGTGGTAAAATCTCTGTAGTTTTTGTTATCTTTATTTCAGGAATGGCTTTTCAATGTGCAGAGAATAATTCTTATTCTAAGAAATGTAATTCTTTTTAAGTTGAATTTCAGAGCCTTCCTGAGTAATTTTCCCCTTTCCGGTTTCTTACTACTCGATTAATTCAGTCAAAATGACTCGACCTAAATTCAGATAAGCGAATATTTTATTTTACTATTTACTGGCTTCATTTCCGTATAATATAATAAGATAATTAAATGACATTTATATATCGCCATCTTGTATTCGTCACTGGGAAAGTCGTTTCGTCTGTCGTGTGAAGTCGACCAATTTCAGAGCATTTCTAACAGTTACATTTGGTACTCTCTTACACACGGTCTTCGTTGCTGGGAACGATATTTTAACTTGTAATATTCACATATTTTATGTGGTTGGCAGGGATTACACCGAGTAAAAGGATTAACATTTTGGAAATTTGTTACCAATCGTTTTAATTGACAAAAAAATTGAGAGAAATTCATCGACCATGGTTTTTATTTGGGGCTATTATTTGTGGAGGCAGAATTATTTCGTACTCACACCGCTTACCGTATAGGGTTACCATGGGAATTGTGAGATGTACTAATTTTTTTACATGAACAAGTTTACAAGTACTGGTCGAGAATTTTTTCAAACTGATGACTAAAAGAAGCATCATTTGATAGAATCTGAGGATAAACAATCTAGACTAGAGGGAGAGTTCAAAGTCGTGACGAACACAAAGCATTTTCGTTCCTTATACAGAACTAAATAAAGAGAATATAACAGACTTTAAACGTGATTGAAACCAATAATTTCTGTATCGATAGTCAGGTTTTCCGATAGTATCAATATCATGATGACATCAGATAATCGCTCTCATGTGTAGACATCAATAATTCATATATCATCTAATAATTTGCTAATACGGTGTAAAGAGAACCAACAGATGCTGGCGGCCCCTTAAAAAAAACAAAAACCATTGACATCAAAATGCCACTTTCGTGAGTAATTTCTCTAATACCTACATCATTTAATAACGTGCGCATACCGGAGCCTAAAAAATGACTACGTGCCTTCGTACCCAATGATGTCCTTTGAGCGCCCCAGAGAGCTGCGCAGCGCCGCTCCTGGGCGCCGGGCGAGGTTATTGCGAGGCGGCGCCGGGCGCAGCCTGCGACGGCCACAGAGGGACAGGACGCGTCTGTACACATGAATTTAATATCAGGCGCAACGAGGCGGCGGGCGGCGCGGGGGTGCCAGGTGCGCTGGAATGCTGAGAGGTCCTCCGACCTCCCCCCCCTGCCACGCCCCCTTCCCCCTCGCGGCTCTCATCACTAACACAGCTCCTCCCCCCCCCGCCGAGTCACTTGCCATTTCCCTACTCTCTCCCCCCCCCCGTTCCTACCTTCCCCCTACTAACTGTTGGCCCACCATCCCCACGCCCGAAACGTCGCAGCCTCACCCGTTTCTTTCTTTCCTATCGCCGTCCTCCACCTTAGATGGAGCAGGGCACCAACTGAGGTTGCTGCAGTGTCTCTGACCGGAACATCCCGGGATTCCCCGAGGTGGTGACTCTTTCGTCATGAACTACTCGTGCGTAGTATCGTCGAATTCTGCCGCGGTCTGAAGAAGAATTCCAGCGGCCGGCTGTTCTGATTGGTGGTTTAAGCGGTTTCTCCGATCATTACCCGGTGAATGCCGGAGCAGTACCCTACCAAACGGGCCACGCACCGCGCGATCTTTCCTTCCTCTCATGCCCAACCTCACGGCTTACTTACACACTTACATGCACGACACTACCACACATGTCTGTAGACCAGTCAGGAGCTTAGAGCTTGTCCCGACCGGGGCGGTACCCCTCGCTGGCGGTAGATACCTCGCTGAGGAAAATCCCGCTCCCCGACGGGTAGGTCCCCAACGGATCTCGTCATCCAGCGGGAAAAGATCACCGCTACCTCCTGAGCAAAACACTTGCACCACACTCACGGGAATATATGACCTTAGCAGTTGACGCAGCCAGAATCACTAATTTAATCAATGAATCGATCCCTCAATTGTCAGCCCTCCGTGTTCATTGTTCCTGATCGTGCTATTCCCCCGTCCACTCTGCCTTGCCGCTTCCATCGATCTGTTTTCGGCCCTTCCCTGTCCTCCGTGCCACTTTTCGGCCCTTCCCACTCGTCATCGCCCGACCTCATCCCCCTAAACACTACCTTATCTCCTCTCCCTCCCCTCCCGCCCTCCCTGTCTTCCCTCTACCATTCACGTTCCTTTCTGTTGCCTTTGCAATGCCTGCAGAGTTCCTTTTTATAATGTAGGCAGGCCAATTTACCCACACGCCCCACGCGAATGAACATAGCGTCATGATAAAAAGCAAAAGGATAGCTAGATTATTAAAAATTCACTAAATATTGAATTATTCGACTCAAATTGGTAAGGTGTTTTGAAAGAAAACGAACTCGATGTCAAATATAAAAGTATTACAAACCCTATTCTAAAATCAATTACACACATTGTACATTCTATATAATTATGTAAAAGAAATTGATGTGAACAGTTGTATTGCTTACAGTATTTTACTAATGTCATTGTTCGTATTGTTTGCTTTTACCCAGCAGAAATATTTACAAGACTTTCAAAGTTAGAGCGTCTCTTCCCCTTCAGAAACATATTTCTTGTTCTTCGTCTTTTATCATTTCAGGAGTTAAACATACGTTTATAGTGTTTTCCTTCTCTTCCTCATCCTGTTTTCTTTTGTCTCTCGCATGCCCGACGATTCATTCCCTCACATATAACTTATCCATGAAAATCATAATGACGAGGGTATTAAACAAGACAAATGTATTTTAAAACACTTAATTCTAGAAGCACAAAATTATAGAAATTATTTCCGTATATTTTATGATATCATTATTTGTGTCGGGTTTATGCGCAAAATTATAAATTATATGTATGTTGAATGCGAATACTGTAACAATATGTAATATTGTAATAATTATGAAATTTAACCCTCTTTATCTTTATGTCCACACGCGCGAATACGCAACATTACAGATGTAAAAGATACGCTTCACTAAATATAGCACACGATGTTTCTGACTTTTCTAAAAATCTCATCCCTTTGCCGACCTTTTTCTTCCTTTATTTTTGTGCTTTACCGTTTGGTAATTATTATTTTACTTTTTTTTGCAAAGTGGTGTTGCAAAGGCGAATGCCTCAGGTATTCGCCTGGTGTTGATCGGGGAACCTACCGATTAGAGTAGGCGGTCGCCGACAGCGGGGCTGCATTCGATCTAGCTATGTATCTTGTGTTGAAAACCCTGTCACCGTTAGGACTCAAACCCCAAGATTTCCCGGTGAGAGGCAGTTACATCAATGATGCCTTAATCCTTCTGAGTCGGTCACAATGTAGAGCAAGTGTCACATCTAATATCGCTAATTGGAAAAAATTGTTTGTTGTCGGTCTTTCCACATGCCCTAGAAGTTTATAAC
This sequence comes from Gryllus longicercus, assembly GCA_038098605.1. Taxonomy (NCBI): domain Eukaryota; kingdom Metazoa; phylum Arthropoda; class Insecta; order Orthoptera; family Gryllidae; genus Gryllus; species Gryllus longicercus. Next base: position 512,189 of record JAZDUA010000804.1, on the reverse strand, counting down.
ATTTATTATGCGACACTCTATTTGGCTGCCTTTATAGGGCAAGTGAACTTGCGAATAATTGGGATAACGCAGAATAACGTTCCCGTCATTTTCCTTCCACCTAAACATTGCTCTCTGTTTTTGCTTTGCCGAGACCGTTCATTTCCTCCGTGTAATTTGCACCTCCTCCATCTTCCTTTCTCTTTCGAGTCCGCAGGCTGCACCGTGGGCCTCTTTAATAATACAGCGCGAGCGAACCCGCGGGCAAATGGCTGTATGGAATATTGATCTGCGCCCTCGGCATCCATGCGAAGAGGAGGAGAGGTGTACCTGCCGCGTGGGTGCTTGGAGCCTGCATCTCTGCGAGATTTCTCTTGCTATTCAAGAACGTGCACGGTGTTGAGACAAATAAGGCTACGCCAGCTTCTTGAAACGTACTTTCGATTAAACGATTCACGTTGAATAAATGTGCTAGTCTTTGTTAATAAATTTTCGTTTTCAAGAGCTTTACTGTCATTATACCTAACTGGTAGTGCTATAACAGCGCACAATTTCTCGGATTATTTTTTTATTTTTATTCTTCGAATATTTTTCGAGAGTACAGGGAAAATGAGACCCGCGACATTCATTGAACTGGCAAATTTGCAGCGCTAGAGGTTTGATGTGCTCTGGCAGGAGGAGCAAAAGCACGTTGTCAGCACGCGCGCCCCGCCGCACCTGTGGTGCAGTTGCGTGGACGAAGTTCACTTTAACATATATTCTGTCTGTATGTCTGTCTGTACTCGTACGGGCACAAGTGTATCTGACTGGGACAAGGGCTACCAGTGGCGTCCGGGCCTTGTGACCACGGGTTAAGGGGTACGTGTGGTTAACACGTGGCCATCTCGACGCTTTATTCTGGTCCTCTCAACCAGAGAAGTGAGCTTTCTCATCGTGACACAGCAACTGACGCTGGAACATTGCAAGGAAATCGCACAATTAATTTTTGGCCCGACTGGGAATCGATCACCGGATCGCGTCATGGAAAGCCTGTTGACATGAGAGCTACCCGTGGGGCTATCTAACACTTATTCCTTATAAATAAAACATCCTCTGGGGCTAACACTTATTCCTTATAAATAAAACTTCCTGTGGGGCTATCTAACACTTATTCCTTATAAATAAAACTTCCTGTGGGGCTATCTAACACTTATTCCTTATAAATAAAACTTCCTGTGGGACTAACACTTATTCCTTATAAATAAAACTTCCTGTGGGGCTATCTAACACTTATTCCTTATAAATAAAACTTCATAAAGCGTTTTATTTTCACAAAGCCCTACACCCCTACGGCGCCAAAGACACGGCAACAAGATTACGTACTACTTCTGAAATCGAGGATACCTTTACGAGAGATTCCATTGTTACAAGTGAAATGCTCGCTTTATGCAATGCCGAGCGTGAGAAAAAGTGCGCAACGATTGGCGTATCTGCGGACGAGAGAAACAGATCTCGCGCACCTGGCTGTCCTCCGCCTGTCGCGGAAAAAGGGCGCCGGTGATGGAGCGTGATGGATGGGCGGTGCTTTGCGGCTTTGCTTTTTGCAGGCGGGCGCGCGTTATCTAAATTGATTCCCAGGGGGAGTGAGCACCCGCCACACCCCCTGCCCCCCCCCTTGGCGCCGCCTCCTCACCACCACCGGCGTAACCCACCCCGCCTTCTCGGTTGAATGATGTTTCCGGGCACGTCAAATAAAAGACATTATTCCCGTTAGTATAGTGAATGTTTGATCCCGGGAGGTGGCGGTGTTCTTCTCTCACTGAATGGTAAAATCTGACGCCGACCTCTGTGACGTGCCGTGTTTCCTTCTCCAGGTATTTCCAGCACTAGGAACCGCCGGTCAATCTCTTAAGCTTCTAATTTGTTTCCCTACATGTGCGGTAGTGCAATACACATACGTGACTGTGTATGTGTGTGTAAATTGGAGGTGAGGATAGGACACGTAAGAGGAAGGAAACATTGCACACGGTCCTTTGTCCGTTTGTTAGGGTATTATTCCCCGATTTGCCTGGTATTGATCGGAGATACCACAAAGAACTACCGATCAGAGTAGCTGGCAGCTGGAAATCTCTTCCAGGCAACTGCGGAATTCGAGCCAGCTGGTACCGAAGATCCGCTGGTCTACTTCCCAGTAACAATCGCCGTGCTGACTTTGGCCTAATCCGAGCCGGTCAGTCTTCTCGGACTGGTACATTACCTCCCCCGCCTCACCGCTCTTCATGTGTTCACTATCCGACTCTTCATTCCGCTACTTCTCTTCTCGTTCTTGTCGACCTCCTCCTGCCACTCCCATCTCATTTTCCCGTTCTCGCCTCTCCTCTTGCCTCTCCCGCCACTCGATTCTGCCGTCGACTCTGTCCCCACTTCACCACTCTCCCCCACATCCTCCCCTCTCATACCACGAACCTTCTCTCCGCCACTTCGCCCTGCCCTTTCAAACCCCACTCGCCACTGCGCCTCCTTGTGCCGTCGGATTTTTGTGGCAGCCGGCCAGGTTGCGCTGGAAGTCAGCCTTTGGCACAGTAGAGTTATGTTTTTTCCGACTGAGATATATCAATGGAAAACAAAAAGGACATAGCACGTACGTAATACATAGGCGTATATATTACGGCTCACGTCTGAAGTTTGGTTTGTATAAGCGGTATGAATGACGAAGAATTAACTACTTCGGAATTTCCGATTAATGTTGACATTAGCAACAAGGCATTGGCTAAAGAAACTTGATTGTTCGAACATGAAACAACTCATCACCAGAAGTGTTTTGGTATAAAAGTGCGTTATTAATGATGCGTTTCACAGACTCAAAGTTTACTTGATGTAAACTGTGAAAGCCGAAGGCCTGAAACTCTTTCCTAACTCCGAAACACCTAAAAAAGAGTTAATAAAGATGTATAGTGAGGTTAGGTTAGGTGGAATTGTGTGAATACCAATTTACATGTGACGCAGTTAAAGTAAAACATGAAAGCTTGTATCGCTCTAGCTTTGAAACATCCCATCAGCAGTCTCATTCTTGTTTTTCCACCTGCCATCTGTTCTTCGGAAATTCTCGTCTTTCAGTGAGCCGCGGCGTCCTAGGCCACGCCGTCCATCTGCTTTCTCTCCAACAACCGTGTAGATCTGTTTCCGTCGCAGTCTAGGTTTCCACCATTTGGCTTCCGAAGCGCACTTCCGTTAACTCCAGTGCCCTCCGCGCTCTCTCCGGCACTTCGCCTCTTCCCCAAGCGCAGCCCGGCTCCCCCCCAACGAGGCAGCGGCCACAGAGCCCCTCCGCAATGCAAGGAGAAAGGTACAACAACATTGCGTAGCTCCCATCCGACTGAGTGTAGCTCAGAGCCATCATTGCCGCTCTCTCTCTCTTCCTCTATCTCCCTCTCTCTCTCGCTCTCTCACTCTATCTCTCTCTCGCTCTCTCTTGCTCTCTCACTCTATCTCTCTCGCACGCTCTCGCGCTCTCTCTCTCGCACGCTCTCGCGCTCTCTCTCTCTCGCACGCTCTCGCGCTCTCTCTCTCGCACGCTCTCGCGCTCTCTCCCTCGTTCGCTCTCTCGCTCTCTCTCGCTCTCTCTTGCTCTCGCTCCCCTCGCTCTCTCTCGCTCTCGCTCTCGCTCTCTCTCTCGCTCTCTCTCTCACTCGCTCGCTCTCGCTCTCGCTCTCTCTCTTTTGCAACGAGTCTGATCAGGAAGTCTTAGGGTCAGAGATCCGACGATGGCTGGATTTGCATATCTAATGCTGGAATAATATTTCAATCTACTTGACAGCTAGTGGCCAACTGGGAAGGGGGGTTCCGTTATTCAGTCAGAGGCTTCAAATTCCGCTGACGCCACAGAAGAGTTGCCAATAGTCGGGATGGAAAATAAATGAAATCTTACTGTGCGAAGCGTCTGAGTATTCAAGAGTACCATTACTTCTTTGGTCATGCATAGACTGTGCGGTTCTGTGTCAGTTACCGTTGTGTTTTCTTATTGCTATTTGCTTCTTGCTACAGTTGTGAACTGATGAAACAAACACATGACACCGCTCTACCCGCACAACCAGCTGACAAGAAGGCAGAAATATTATTCGGGCTGTAGGAAGAATTCAGGACGCTGCCCGGAGGAGAATCCTAGAAGTTGGCTGTTCTGATGGGTAGTTTTCTGTAGTTTCCCCGATCAATACCAAGCGAATATCAAAGCAGTACACCAACAAACGGGTCAAGTACTGCGTTCAAACTTTTTCTTCCTCTCCCCTTACACACACTAATACTCACATGCACTATACTACCATATGCTGGGATCCAGGTCACGTGCACTCGCGGAGATACCTGGCTCCTACGTAGCCGTTCCATCACCTCTTCCGTAATGCAACGACATGGCTGCACACCACAACACCAAGAACTATCCATTTTGTTCTGTATCAGGTTTCTACTATAACGGGAAGTTCTGTTGAAAAATTGCCGTTTTCCTATGCATTACAGTACTTTCTCTATCCTAAGTAGTATGCAAGAAAGTAATGATACATTTGCTAATTACGTTATATGAGTTCGTTTCAGAAGAAACTTCAACATTTCAATACTTGTACGTAATATTTTTCTCTCAAAATTCAACAATGTAAATAATTAATTCACAATAATAATTTTCAAGAATAATTAGGGAGAGAGCTTTTATCACAAAATTTGCCCAAGTCCCAAAACGACATTTCTTACCGCACGCCTGATTTCTCTGACAAATGCCCTATTTTCGCAATTGTAATTCCTCAGTCTAGTAGCTGATAATCCCGCCATTAGTTTTCTTACTAATAATAACGTTAATGCGTTTGCACGAATTCTCAGTATGGTTGAGGTGCCTATATTTTTTTAGAACTATTATTTGTAACATACATGAAACATTGTTTTTTATACATATGTATGAGATAAATATTCGTTTTATCTCTTTGGAAGAATACTACTAATTAATAACGTAAAAAAATGAAATGGGAATCACTAAATAAAACTGGATTTTCTAATTTACTATTTATTTTTTTTTTGTTACATATCTAGTACCAGTGACCTGAACAGAAAAATATACTAAACATTTTTTAAAAAAAACGGAGAAAAAATTCGTACATATCTGTTACAAAATGTGGATGATTCATAGTAATAAATCCACAGCGTGCTTGCGTGATAAAAAAGAACCCTGACGAAATGCCAGTTAAAATAAATCCTATACCACACGCCCTAATCAGGTTCTGTATTCCAGTCAGGCAATAAAACACGCATGGCTGGATGAATGTGACAGGACCTGTGCTTAGTTCTTGGTTCAAGATAAAAGGATTTTTTTATTTTTCACGACGAACTAAAAGATATGGAATGCGGGGCATTACGAAAATTTTCCTCATCTCAGAGTTATTAATAAAAAAATCGTTATATATTTAAATAAACAAGCATTCAATTTAGAGATTTAACATCCAGGGTTGAACTTGTACTGAACCGACAAATTTATTTGCCAGTTATAAAAAAGGGAAGAGACGGTGATAATCACTGCATACAAAAATTGAGTTCTCCAGGAAACCTCTGAAAATAGTTCTCTTTAAGAAAAAACATATATGCATCTTCCAAAAAAGAATTGTATATTATAACTTCCGGAAGCAAGAAAGAAATGAAACCATAACAAAAAACTCAGAAATTATTAAACCCTAATTTACTTTTATTATCCTATTGTACTTATTTTAATAGAATAAAAAGTAATTATTTAAATATAAAACTAATTTTACATACCACTCTAGAATTTTGATTCCGTATTCCCCATTAATATTGTAATGTCACTTAATGTTGTTCACACAAACTATTTTTCAAAACATGTCATATCGTCATAATACTCATACGTATTGCCTTGAATATTTGTCGTCGTAACATTGTTCTCCCATATTTATGTATTAATTCGCCTTTTTCGTTGCGATATTACGCATTCACAATGCATGCATGCACGCACGCACATCTGTAGTAAGATCATCCTTTTTTTGCTGTGCCAAGTGAGCCAAACACGTTGCAAATGTTTTGTTTTTTTTACTTTTCCCTACAGAGTAGTACCTTTGATGCCACGGAATCTGTTCGAATAAGCTGCATAATTAGCCGAGGGCTGCAGGCGGTAACCTGTGGATTCTGCCGTCTTCTAACACTCCTTGTTGATTGCAAATTCGAAGGGCCAATCATACGATGCGGAGAAATGCTACTTGTACCAGCAATCGGTTATATTCAAGAGAGTTGTTGCCATTAGGAGAGAATCAGTGAAATTCATATGAAGTTTAAGACGTATATAGTTAACAAATGAAATTACAAAAATCAAGTATTATTTGATGAGAAGGGGCGATAGATTACATTTACCATAATGGCATTATTTAAAGTTAGTTGAATTAATTAAAATTAAAAGTTTATTTTAATCATTCTTGATAATTGCTGCAGTTCATGACCTGTAATAAAAATATAGACATACGATATGTTGTGTTGGCGGACAGATAGCACCAGTGGGTGCGCCGGGCTGGGTACAGACGCGAGGGCATCCTCTTGGTAAGAGCAGGCATCCTCTTGGCAGGAGCGGGCATCTTCTTGGTAGGGACGGGCATCGTCTTGGTAGGAGCGAGCATCGTCTTAGGAGGAGCGGACATCCTCTTGATAGGAGCAGGCATCGTCTTGGTAGGAGCGGGCAACGTTTTGGTAGGAGCGGGCAACGTTTTGGTAGGAACGGGCATCGTCTTGGTAGGAGCGAGCATCGTCTTGGTAGGAGCGGACATCCTCTTGATAGGAGCAGGCATCGTCTTGGTAGGAACGGGCATCGTCTTGGTAGGAACGGGCATCCTCTTGGTAGGAGCGGGCCGGCGCTGGACCGCACCGAGCGGCGAGATAAGGTCACGTGAGGTGCCTGTAGACAATACATTTAAGCACAAAAACAGAATTACCTTGCGTTGACGAAATCAACACGAGATTGGCTGGCACTGAGATTGATGGCATTTCACTCGTGTGGGACAGCACACACACACGGACATGTGAATGTTGCAGTTTGAAGATTGCACCGCATAGTTAATAACATTAACACTAGCCCTGTTCTAGGCAAGACGGCATAGATTAAGAGGTTTTCCTTGCTGATGACATTATGTGACTGCGTATGCAATATGTCACAGTAAAATAAACGTGTAGTCAATAGGCTTAGTACAATTAGATTGAAAGTACGTTACAAGTAATGTAGCAATTAGCGAGACAACACCTGCGTTTGCGTAACGTGAGCATTAGAAGACTCTTATTTAGATTACATTTATTTAGTAAAAAAAACAGTAAAAACTGTATGTGACGTATGGAAGAAAATTATGTGCGCACGTTTTCTTGAGTTCCAAAATCCTATTATTTTAACTATAAATAGTTGAAAGAAGAGTAAAATTTTAACATAAAAAAATAAAATAAATGTTAAAAATAAATTTTAAAATTTGCAAGATTAGGAATATTTGAAAAAAAATTGTACTTTTCCGAGTTATAGAAAACTTATTTGCATCGGTACACGAATTGCAAGTATGATTTTTCTGCATTGTTAACAAAATAGCAACTCGCCCTTACCTCTACTCTTACCATTACAAGCAAAAGGAGAGTTCGACAAAACGTGCGCATAGTGAAGCTACATTTACGTCCAGAAGCAAAACAAGGGACCATCTCAGCATTTGCTCAATGGATCAGGGAAACTGGACAAAAACCTGATCGAGATGGTGGTTATTGACCTGGAAGATGAAGTACTCGTACATTATTTGTTACAAACATATTAAGTCTTTTTGAAACATTTATGTAATGCAAATGTAAAATAATTTATTATATATAACTGTTTTGTTAAAATAAACATTACTTTTCTTTCTGATAGCCAGTATAGTCTCTAATCGTGTAGAAACAGTTATGCCAGAGAAAAGATTTTACTTCAACTTAAATTTGTGAACCGACTTCAATTGTTTAATGCCATCTAGCAATGCGTTGTAAAGTAACGTTCACGTAGTGTGTGTGGATTTCCGGCAGTGCACTATAGATACTGACACTTGATGAATGTGATTTCTACGACGTGTGTTGTAATTATAAATATCAGTATTGCATAAAAATATATTCTCGCCATTAAGTAAGTCAGTTTTCACCAAAATTACAGATTGGTAAATATATAGGCAAGGCAGTGGTAAGATTCCAAGCTCAATGAAGAGAGGCTTTCAGTGATCACCCAGATGACATTTTTTCATTCGAATAATTTTCTTTTGCAACCTAAAGGTTTGGATACTACATGACGAGCTTCCTAAGCATACTATGCCATTTCTCAGGCCAGAAACAAAGTAATCGCCTAGGAAAACTAAGGAAATCTGGTTCAAAGAGGAAACGAAACCACGTAAAAAGTAAACAAAACACCAATGTTTACAAATATTGAAATTCCAGATATAGAGTAAGCTATGTTTTTTTATTTATACATTTACACACACATGTTAAACCATTATTGCATGTTTATCGAACTCGGATTGATTCGAAGAGTGGGTCGTATCGTAAAGAATTGAAGTGAGCCATGGTCGAGTGAGGCGCAGTGCAGCGAGTGGGGTCACGCGGCCCGGGATCCAATTTGTGTCCCGGGGAGAGCGGAGTCGGGCGCACGGGCCGAGGCGAGGAGGTGCGAAGCGGGCGCCGGGGAGGCCGGGGAAGGGGCGAGCCCGAGGGGGAAAATTGCGGCTGGCGGTTGCCAAAGAGGCGGCGCGGCGGCGCCGGAGGCCGGAAAAAGCGCCGCCGGGCGGGATGACAACGGCCGCTCGGCCGCAGGACCACTAAACGGATTACGACGCCGGGCGGGGGGGGGACTGGGGGGTGACAGGCGACGTCGCCACCGCCACTGCCCGTCGCCAGCCACCCTCATCCCGCCACCTACCCCCACCACGCATCGCCCACCGCCACCACCCTCCACCCACCACCCCCACCCACCGCTCATATCTCACCACCCACTGCCTACTGCCCACCACCCGCCGACATGTTATACACTGTATAACGTATACACGTCATAAACGTATACACGTACCGGCAGCTTCCTACCGCCTCCCGCCCCCGTGATCCTCCCCAATGTGCCAACCACACACCGTCCTTCGCACAGTCTCCCTCGCTAGCCTTGTTCCACCTTCAGCCCCGCTCCCAATTGTCTCTCCCATCACCCGCAGCACCAGCCGTCACCACAACCCTTGCTGCAAACGGACCCCCGGCATCCTAGTAATCCTCGCTATCACCTGACGTCCCTCCGCCCTCTTATTTTCTCTGCAACCTTTCTCCGGTGTACTTCGTCGTTGCTGCCACCGTCAGCGCCATCTCCAACCTTTTTGCCACCGCCGCCGCCGCCGCCGCCGCCGCCGCCGCCGCCGCCGCCGCCGCCGCCGCCGCCGCCGCCGCCGCCGCCGCCGCCGCCGCCGCCGCCGCCGCCGCCGCGAATGCCCTGAGCAGCGCTGTTTTTCGGCAGAGACATTCCATCTCCCGGTCGACTATTTCAGCGCCCCTCCGCTCCCCGTGGAGGCAATTTCGCAATCTTGTTATCGTTCGTTGAGTGGCGACCCGCAGCGCGACACACAAGCCACCCGCCCTCCACCACAGCGCTCTCGCGAATCAGTGGCTGTTGCTCAGGGACGGGAAAAAAGGGAAGACCTCCTCTCGTATTTTCTTCTTCTGAATCAAATAACCATATATAATATTTGCTTTTATCTTTGAGAGAAAATCTTTATTTTTTTAGAAGATATGAGGAATTTATTTTGATGTTTCAAACTTTCCGTGCATTTCAATGTCGCGGATCAATCGAAATTGCTATGAAAAGAAACTGTCAGCATTTCCTCTTCGGGTTCCTTTTCTTTGTCGTCACTTCTGCTGCCATTGAAAACTGATTTAAATTATTAACACAGGTAACTGTAATTATACCTTTTATAATAATTTATGTAAATATTGTATCGTGACACCGTCCGTCATCGGGCCTGATCAACTCCACCCCTGATCTTAATAACCAAACCACGCGGCGCGACGCGCGTATTCCATGGTTACTCTCAGTTATAGGGGAGCCTGCCCCCCGGATCCCTTAGGCCGGCAACAGCCTACGCCGAAGGACGCATTGCGAGAAATGTGAGTCGAGAAATGAGGAAAAAGGCCGGTGAGGCTGCGTCCACACGCTTGAAATAGGTTATTCGATGTCTCGAAATGCCTCTATGTGCTACAAGCCGAGAGTGGTGACAGCAGTTAGCTATGAGATCAGCTGCGACTCCCATTTCTTGTTTTATTAAATGCTCTTGTGTAATTTTAACCTTGAAATCATTATTTTGTCACAATAATCATAAGCCGTCAGTTTAACGAGTTCAAATTGCCTAAAGAGAAATACATTATTGCATTACACAACTTTGTCCAGTGTGTAGGGGTCGATAAGCGTCCCTTGTTTCGATTTTCACATTTTTCCTCACACATTCATCACACAAAGTAGGCTGTTGCGGGCAATGTATGAAACTCAATTCCCATTTGCGTGTGTTAGTTGGCTTAAAACATGAAAACTTCAGAGTAAATTTCCGTGCGATTTTATCCAACGTATGGATCGTCTCGGTAGGTTTAGTGTTTAACGCCATATAATATTACATTGTATTTTAATTGTACTACTGTTGGATCACATACATGCAGGAGTGGCCTCCTTAAGCCAGTACAGATAATCGGGTAATCGTTCACCAACAATTAAAGTTGCAAACGGTACGAATATTGAACAGAACCAGATCCTTATGTATCATTGTGTCAACTTCTTGGTCAAATCGCATTTTTCTCTTGGATTGTGGATCCCATTTCACAAATTTTCAATTACAATTGTATTCAATTCGCTTGAAACGCTAATGGCTGGATCAGTTCGTAATTCTACTACGTTTTAGTGGTGGACTGCGACATCTTCACGAGAAAACCTATGGTGCTTTACTCATGTGTGAGATATTACCAGATAGTTCCCCGAAGAGCTTTGTTTTTGTTTTTTTATCTACCCTTCGGTTTATAAAATTAACTATATTATTGCTGCAAATTGATTTTTATTCAGGAATGACTGAATCTATTTCATTTTTACAGTGGCTTTTTCCCCTTATTTTCATTCATTATTGGTAGAAGGATGTGCCGAGATTGCAATTCATCTGAGTTGGGTTCATTACTGGTGTAACAACAGTATAACTCAAGAAATGTAAACATGTTTCTGAAATTCTGAAGTAGGGTGCACTGGCTGTGTAGTTCGACCGTTGTATAGGATCAAACATTATTTTCTAAAATAAAAATGACCGTTACATATTCTCATAATAATGAAGCACTATTGTTCATACTATTAGTATTCATGTATTGTATTGATGTGCTACGTTTTGTTTCGTATTTCCAACAATTGAGTAAATAGTAGCATGTTTGTTTACATTTAATCCCGTTAGAATATTCTGGTCAACAGAATATATTGTGTAATTAATCTGCGAGTGTAATCTAAACAAAGCGAGTAAGGTCAAAACTCAATTCCGTATTAGCGTTCTACCAGGTGAGTTTTTCTTGCAATATCACAATATTGTATCAACAGGAAAGGTATCAATACACATTTCACTAAGCCTTTAATCAATAACCGCAAATATATTGGCATTGTTCACTCATTAATAATATGTGTACTAACTGCACACTTAATATCGTCCCCACATTAATAATACGTGTATTTATCAGTTATTATATGATTGAAAATTTTGCACACAAATGAAGGAGAAATACTTAACGCAACAAATATATTATAAATAAACATTTTTTTATTATTCACTATCAAACTATTCATAACCCCTAAAAATCTTATTTTCCTGTTCAGCTTACCGATCTCTTGTGGAGGCGTTAACCGTGTTCTAAACAATCTGTTAGTAAATCGTCTCACTAACCAGAAATGGAATTCCATTTCTGTTGATTTTTGGACTTCTTAAGAGATTCGTTGCTGTTTGTTTAATACCTTTCATTGCCTTTGGATCATGTTGGTTGATTGTAATAATAAATACATATTTTAAAATTTACGATAAGATTCATAAGGTTGAAATATTCGTCTTCTAATCGAAAACCAATAGACAAGAAATGATTTAAAAAAACTTAAACCTTTTGGGAAAAGGAACGAACGTTTGAAGTTGGTTTAAGTGTTATATGTTATATATCTAAACTGACGCGCTGGTAAAGACGCATTCGCTATAGGTATTCAAAGTTATTGCTGTGAATTGAAACCTACTTTACAGATACTGTAAAGTTATTACGTACACCATCAAACATATCGGAAGTAGACAGAACATGAAATTCATCTTTCACTTACCTTTCTTAATACTACAAATTTGTATTCAAAAATTTTCTTATTTTTGAACATTCGATGAATTTTTGTCAAAGTAACTTCAGAGAGAACCTAGTTCTGTATGTTTCTCTTAATTATATTCATTAGTTTTGTATGCATGTCTAAACTTCAACTTTTACGTGGAACATTTATGCCGAAGAGTAATTGGAAATTCTGTCACTGAAGCAAACGCTGACTACATAAATAGAATGGATGACGATATAATGTATTTATAAGGGTGCCAACCAGAATGGTATAAGAGACATTTTATAAATTCTGACAAAAACATGTTTATTTTAGGTTATAATGTATTTTCCTTGTTTTAATGAACGATTGAAATGCCATGGTTTTAATGATTAAACAAAGCACCACGATTTTACAGTGATATTAACTTACATAAACAGATTTCTCAGAATTTACAAAAATCACTTATACCGTTCTGGTTTTCACCCATTCATTGTATGAGTCGTGGCCGAGGTGGCTAAGAGCGTGTACCGACTCAGCGCTTCGCGGGTTCGAGTCTCGCCTTGGGCACGGTTGTTTGTCCCTTGTCTCTCATGTCTGTGTTGTCGCGGAGGGCCTGGCGTTCTGCTGACCCCAGATCAGAGGAACCCGCAAGTGGGTTGCTGGCTAGTGTATGGTCGAATATGCGTCCCATCGGGACGTAAAGGAAACTGGCAGTCGGCTGGATAAAGCCCTAGAAAAGAGAGTATTATGCAATATGTTAGAATATACTAAATAGAGTGGCTGAAGTGCCGTCATCTTTCCAGCAAATTAAAGTCATATTTGTTTGCAGTCAAAGTGGCATCCTCTGGAGAAACAAAGTATTCTAGTAATCCATAAGGCTCTGGTTCTGGCCAGGTGAGCGAGGGCCGCGCGTCATAAAAATTCTCATAGTCTGTGTTCTCAAGACCAAACTCCAATCATTTAAAAACATAATCACAATAAGTAAGGAGAACAGTTTAAGAATGTTTACAATTTCTTTGCTGCCTGCATCGCTGATTGTCGTATCAACGGAAGCCATTGAAAGTTTATTGTAGTTAGCATATCACCCCAAAAATGTTATTGCAATACGAAGCAAAGAAACAGATCACAAATAAGGCGGCAAGTATAAACAATCTCTCTTGCATGACGGTTGTCATTGATATTGTCAATAACACAAGTAAACAACTAGACACAATATTTCAATACCTTTAAATGCAATTTAAATACAGTTGAATGAAAAAGAGAACAAAACAATGATAAGATCTGATACAAACAGCACGTCGATGTAGTGCAACAACAGTTCTATATGCCACCTCCAGGCCAGGACTCATGTTTTGACTGCAAAAAATGGCGACCTCTAGTTCAGCACGCGTCCACCAAGAGCGCTGAAACTATAGGATCAGCCTCTCCGTGTGGTATATTCTAACTCGTTGGTGTTGGTGAATCTGAAGCCCGATGGTATTTTTGATACTCTGGAAACCGTTTTATGCACTTCAGATACACCTAATTTGGTTGAATGTTTATGAACAGGAGTAAGATGAATAATTGTAATTAACATATGAACATGTGCCTTTGAAAAGTTTTGTGAATAAACTTTTATTGAGTAAACTAATAAAACTATTAATACATATAATGATTTAAATGCAAGAGCTTTGTTGATTATGGTACCACGTTTTAATGAACTTAAAATCTAAAATACGGAACCGTTGCGGCGCCTTCCGGGTTGAGTGTGCAGCTTGTTCTCACGGCACTACAACCGTTTACCAGGAATCACCGTCGGCTTGAATTGTGTTCGTTGTCTTCACCATAAATAACACTTGGATCTATCAGTAAAGGTGTGCAGAGTTTGTTGAGTTTGAATAGTTCGATCCAGTGTCTCTGATTATGACAATAAGATTGATTACGAAGACTAACGTCCCCTGAAGTGACGTTTGCAATGACGAGTGAGTGCACGGGCTCCACTTGCCTGGACCGTCAAATGTAGACTGAATGTCCGTCGCCTTCTGTCCGGGAGCGTGAGAACCTCGGACCGAGCGTGAGAACGTTTTTGTAACAAGTGTGACGGTTGTAGAATGTCGGGTCCACTGTAAATGGAAGCAGTGGTCCCGCGGTGGATGGCGAGCCACCTGGGGAGGGGGAAGTCGTGATCTGAGAATGCCCTACCCCCTCTCTTTTTCCCTTCAGGGGAGCACGGGCTGCCGGCGATATGATACAATGACATAAACCGCTGGAACACCGTCGCCTGCATCTGCTGCTGTTGATGAGCAGCGCTTCTAGTCCAGCAAGAGCGGACACGTCACACGCTGATCCGACAGTAGCGAAATCTAGCGGCTCTTCGTGGTACTTCACTTTTACGCCTGTGCCTGGTAGAGAGCGCACCAAGCATTTATCGAAATTATTTCTAGTGATAGCCAAGAAGAAAATGCTGTGTTTTTATGAAAAGCAGTAAATCAAATTGTGTAACCAGAGAATAGGAGTGGTACTGAATGAGCTTTTGAAATATTGTATTCGAAATAGACAATATTAACCAAAAGGATATAGTCCGACGTTAATTTACGAGAATTTTAAAGAGCGAGTAAGTTTTACAAAACAGTATAGACCTTCCAATAGAGCAATTCTATTGAACTCACATAACGTTACAACTCAATGTTCAGGACGACCGTCCAATTTATCAATTATTGGGGGATATATCTCTCAAATTCGTGTATCGAATTGTGTACACTCACATAAATTGGAAAATGCTTTTGAATATGATTTTTTAGTTTGTATTAATTTTATTCATTAATGTTTCACTCTGTAACTTTTAACATTACTTAAACGTATATATTTGAGTTTATGTAGATGTTTACTTGTTCATATACGCAGAAATTTCTTTCCTTTACTTTTCTACATTTCTTCGCGTCTTTTGTTTCTTTATCCCTCATAGCGAGCTTCACAAACACTTTCGAAATCAAAACTGTTCTATAACCCTTTTGAATCTTGTGAACACACGCTCCAAAGACACAAATCTACTGAGAACCAGCATGCGCAGCCAGCTCACCGAAACTCCCAGGAGTTCTAGAAGCTTGACACTGAGAGAGATGGCTCAGGGCAACTGATGTCACTAGTCCCTCTGACCGGGAGATCCTAGATTCGAGTCCTGGCGGTGGTAGGATTTTCGACGGTGTCTAGGTCGAAGTCAGTCGCTGCCTGGAGAAGACTTCGAGCGGCCGGCTGCTCTGATCGGTAGTTTTCCGTGGTTTCTCCGATCAACACCTGGCGAATGACGGAGCAGTACCCTAAGAAACGGGCCACGGACCGCGATCTTACTTTCCTCTTCCTTGTCCTATCCTCACTCCTTACACACCTACTTACTACCCTATCTTACACTACACTACCACACATCCCGGGGGACAGGTCGGGAGCATAGAGCTTGCCTCGGCTGCGGTGGTGCACCGCCAACCGGTACCTGGTTGATGGTGGGATACTATTACCACTAGCCGACGGTAGGTCTGCGGCGGATCTGGCCATACAGCGGACATGCTCCCAGCCACCTCTCGAGCAAATACATGCACAACATATACGGGACCAATAACCCCGGTACTTGACGTGCCCGGAACCACTAAACAATTAATCAATCAACTCGGACAGCTGACGGGCGCTGTTGAGCTCCTAACTTTCGGCGAGCGTTCGTTAAATCTGCCACCATTTGATAACATGGTGTAATCAAGCTGCTGAGTGTCGTCATTCCTAAAACCAATGTCCTAGACTTCGGTTTTTATAACATGGCGCGTCAGGGCCTGTCTTCACGATGAAATATCTCACGGCATTTCGCGTTTTTCTCGGTGCCGGTAGACATATTGCGGCGGCGATGGTGTGACGGTTAGCGTACCGGACTGTTACACCCAAGCTCGCGGGTTCAAACCCGATCGAAGCCGTGGATTTTTTAGGGCGACAAAATCCTTCGTACGCCTTCCTTCGGAGAGGAAGTAAAGCCGGCTGTCCCATGTTAGTAGATTTACTTGCATGTAAAAGATCCTCAAGCCTAAATGACGCCTCTGAGCTAAATTCAAATCGCCTGTTTCTCGCCCAAGAAATAAATACCTCCTTTCTCTGCTAGTTGATGAAAGGAGCGTAGCGAAATTTGCGTGGTCAGACGGAAGAGCGGGCCTGATGGCCCGAGTCTCGCCACGTAAAATAAGGCAAATTCAATTCAATTCAATTCAACATATCGCACTGCTTGATACGATCGCGATCATGCGACATCTAGCGGTACGACCGAGACGCGAAATATTCCATCGAGCAGACAGGCTCTGACGTGTCCTCTCGTTATAAAAACCGAAGTGTATGTCTATGTACCTATACGAAAGCGCGCTAGAAGCGCTGCCGGCGGCCGAAGAGAAACTCGCCTCCAGCTTGAGACGAGGTAAAAGGCGAGTGAATGGTGGAAAGAGATGGGTGAGCTATTGAGCATTGTATCCGACTTCAGCCAACGAGTTCAGGTACCAGTTTACGTAATATTAGCGGGAATTTTCAATGCAGCGAGATACCAAAACTATGACGGGCGAAGGGACCCACAAGCAGTCCGTGCTATGAGAGAACTGTAGTTGAGGACTCGGTCGTCAGCAGGGAGCTAGGAGCCAGCACCAGGACAGCCAGAGCACGGGCCGTGTTACGTATTGGCAGCACATGGGGCCGCCAGAACTGGAAAAAACGTCGCTTGAAAGTGCGAGCGAGAAACTCTCACCACGGTACCTTCAAAAGGGATTAACGCCTTTGACTCTCCTTAAATGACTTCCAATCAAATATATCTTGTGAATAAGCATCTAGTTCAACCCCAAGAAAATTGGGTTAAAGGAGGCGCGTTGTGAACTAGAGGTCAATCTAAATTTTTATTTTCTATTCCCTAGGAGAGCCATCTTCGTTTCTAACATATCCTCCTTTTCCAACTAATAAGTAATAATGAGGTTCTCGAACACATTACTGAATCATAAAAAAAGATTGCAAAAGGAAGGTGGACTAGGTCACATCCAAAGGGTTAACGCTCCGCGCAATTATCAGGATTCTATGAAACTTCTGTGACCTATCTAGAACAGTGTTCTACAAACATTGGGAGTAATGATCCATTTAGGAAAACAGGCTCGTATTGGTGAAGATATAAATTTCATACGAAAGTCAAGTACCATTAATATAATTATGAATATTAATTCCAACTTCCCCTACCTCAACTGCCTCTCATTTCTACCGCGTATTGACGAAATGCGTATTGACGTCTGTAACAGCTCGTATTGGTGAAGATATAAATTCTATACGAAAATCAAGTACCATTAATATAATTATGAATATTAATTCCAACTTCCCCTACATCAACTGCCTCTCATTTCTACCGCGTATTGACGAAATGCGTATTGACGTCTGTAACCGTCTGTCTGCCCACGAAACAACCTTCCCTTTTAGTCCGGGTGGCATGTTCTCTGTGCGTGGGAAGCCAGTGATGCATGTGGAGGCGGCGCGGGTCGAGTGACGTACGGGGAAAGCCCCGCCTTGAGGGAGGGCGGAGGTGCTTGGCGGGGTAAGAACGCGGACGTGGGCGAGCGGGGTCACGGCCGGGCACTGCGCTGACCGCCGCCCGCAATATAGATCGCCTAACGTCCGCCGCGGCCTCACCGCCCTCCCAGCCCTCCCTGCCCTCCCCGCCCTCCCTGCCCTCCCCGCCCTCCCAGCCCTCCCCGTCTACCGCGCCCTCCCCGCCCTCCCCGCCTACCGCGCCCTCCCCGCCCTCCCCGCCCCCCACCTTCCCCGCTCTCCCCGCCTTCCCCGCTCTCCCCGCCCTCCCCGCCCTTCACGCCCTCCCCGCCCCCCGCCCTCCCCGCCCGCCACGCCCTCCCCGCCCGCCACGCCCTCCCCGCCCTCCCGGCCCTCCCGGCCCTCCCCGTCTACCGCGCACTCCCCGCCCCCCCGCCCTCCCCGCCCCTCGCCCTCACCACCCCCGCTCTCCCCGCCCTCCGCCTTCCCCGCTCTCCCCGCTCTCCCTGCCCTCCCCGCCCTCCCCGTCCCCCGCCTTCCCCGCTCTCCCAGCCCTCCCCGTCTACCGCGCCCTCCCCGCCCTCCCCGCCCTTCCCGCCCCTACCGCCTTTCCCGCCCTCCCAACCCTTCCTGTCTTCCGCGCCCTCCCCGCCGTCCCCGTCCTCCCCGCCCTCCCCTCCATCCCCGCCCTCCCCGCCCTCACCACCTTCACCGCCCTCATCGCCCTCCCCTCCCGCCTCCGCGCGCCCTCAGCCCCTGGCCACGTCTCGCCTCGGCCCCCTCCTCCTGTGCAGGCGCGTCCGGCCTTGTTTCATCGCTGGCTTCATCCCGTTACGGTTCGTCTCAACTCGTCCTCCCCACCGGCTTATGCGGCTCAGAGCATAAGCTGACGTCACCGTAGTGCCTCTGGCGGGGATGGCCTTGAGTTCGGGTCCCGACGGCGCGGTGGTAGGATTTTCTACACTACCAACATTGATAGGTCTTATTTAGCCGCTGTTCGGAGAATTCTAGCAGCCCGCTGCTCTGATCGGTGGTGTCTCCCATCAACACGGTATGTTGGGACTCGGTATGGCGTGAAGTGCAGTGGCGTTGTGAAACTGAGGGAAACGAGTGTGTAAGAAGGACATTACAGCTCGGTGTTTCACACTGCGCTGAAGTGAAGTGTGGTTGAATTTTTAAGTTTGTAGATTTTGTAAAGTTGTAATGTAGTTAAGTTAGTGTATTCTGCCACCGCGTTCTCAAACGTAATTGCAGAATTATTAATAAATCTAATCTAATCTAATCTAACACAATGCAAATGTCGGAGCAGTACTCTAACAAACGGGCCACGGACCGCGCGCGATTTTTCCTTCCTCTTCCTTGCCCTGCCCTCACCCATTACGTACCCACACTTACACTTGCATGCTCTACAGTACCATAAATGTCGGGAGCTTACAGCTTGTTCAAGCTGCAGTGGTGCCGCGTTGGAGGGGGATACTTCGTGGGGGAAAACTTCACAAGCCAACGCGTAGGTCGGCCCTGGATCTCGCCACCCCCCGGCGGAAGATCACCGCCTCTTCACGATAAAACATACACAACACTTACGGGATTAATGGCTTTAGCAGTTGACTCGCATGGAATGAATAATAAAACTGGTTAACACACATTTTGGTGTCTCACCAGTTACACGTTTTCCTGGATATTTCGATGGCACTGATTCCAATAAATACATTAGTTTTGCTCTATCAGCTCTAGTTATGTAAATTCAGAATTATAGTCAAATACCCCTACTTCCCACATGTGTGCAATAATTTGGGAGCATCAATGGCTTGTGGACATAAAATATTTACCTTACTGGTGTTAATTTGTTGTAAAATAAAATAAATTTGTTTCTATAAGTGAAATATATTAAGTATATAACTGTAAATTGCATTATTACTAATCAAAATGATTTACATATTTCACAAAATTAACCATTCATTCACTCTTAAAAAGTTTTTTACTATTTGTCCACTGTCTCAAATGTAGCGTACATATCTTGCACACAATACGAGAAGTTCACATTTTGATCTTCGAACGTGACCCCAAAATAACTCAAATATACACTGTTTATGATCTCAGAAATAGCTTTTCAGTTTTCCTTGAATGAAAACTCGACACATGTAGCTAAAGACGTCTGGTCTTCTATTCAAACACTGCTGTCTTGAGGAATCCAAACACATATAAAATTAATAAATAAGCAAATTGTATGTTAGGTCGTACTTATCTGTGGAAAAGCACTTTAGATGGAAATTAGCATGCATTCGGTGTAACCACATTCACTTCAGGTGTAATAAATTAACTCAAAAACGAAAAGCTGCTTAGTGAATCTCGAGGATTTTTTGGTTAGTAGAAGATTTCAGGCTAAAAAACCTTTGCAAAATGGCAAAATTTACGATAGGTTTTGAGATACTGGAAAATTCTTTTGATAAAGGAACGTGAAGTTTTATTTCTGGATTTGAGCACTAAAAATGTTGTGAAAGAAACATTGCAGGCGATTCAAAATTGTCAGTTTATAATGAAATAATAATGAAATGAAATGAATTGAAAATGGACTGTGATTTCCGAAAAGGTGTGAGTGCTGAAATACGTTCTTTTCACTGTATCTTCAAAACTAGAGCTGATTCAGTCAGGTAGTTACCATGTTTGGAATCAGCAGCCCTGAAATATTCATAATCAACTATAAAATTGCAGATATAATTTTTTTTGTTGCCTTGTGAAATAAATCAATTATTCGGGCAATCGAATTCACAGCGAAAATGTCGCAGGTAAAGATGACTCATATGAAAATTGAAAATAATTTCAAAAGTATATGTATGAGGAGTATATGACGGGAAAATAAATAGTCGTTTATAATTAACAGGAAAATATATTAGATAACGTGAAAAAACAGTATCTTACTAAGAATCGAACAGCTTGCGTTGCTTGAAACTGTCGACAGAAATTAAGTAACAACTCTATATGGATCCAGACGCCTACTCCGAATTTAATAGTTACTCAGAAATTTGCTCCCCAGGGATTTATCATAGCATATGCTCACTTTCTATATTCGTCACGTTAACGGTCATGCAAAATCATTAATTTCAAAATGACTTGCATTGCGCTACCCAGTGCTTAGGAAAGTTAGAGCCTAACTAAAATTACTGTATTTTCAACAGCATCAAATCTGTATTAACTAACAATAAATGAGCGGTGCTGATAATCACACATTAAAAAGTAAAAGTTGCTGTGACGAATGGAATCAGAACACTCGCACAACACGAGAGGTTTACTTGCCAGAGGAAGTACAAGGGGCCGAGGCAAGGTAATTGAGCCGTAATCTGTACTAATAAAAGTGAATTCAACATTTAACCGATGTCGATACCACAAAAGTAATATATGAATAGATACAAGGCACTTCACAGGCACTTCAAGATTGTCACAGTGTCCTTGCAAAGATTAATTATTATTATTATTATTATTATTATTATTATTATTATTATTATTATTATTATTATTATTAAGCATTGAGTGAACCGAGTATGTTTGACAGCTTAAGTGCCTTTTGCTTACCAGTAACTGGAACACATCAGGTTGTGTACCCTACGTGCAAACCCTTGTGGCAAAGCTTCGACACAGTCAATATTTCCCTCATGTGCTTCACCTGCACTCACCTCTCCCCCCCCGTAAGCTCTGCAGCTCTTCCCCTCTGCAGCGACTTCCCTTTCCATTCCTTTGGCTCCTTGCTTCCAATCCAACGTTCTCACACCGTAGGGAATAAATAGAATCGGTTCTTTCCATCTTCTCACAATATTACAAAAATGTCGCAAAATAGAAGTCTAAAATACATATTCATAATACTCTAGAACAGTGTTGAAAGTTTTTAGTAATATAGAGTGGTCTGTATAGTTCATTAGGTCGAATGTTTTTGACAGTTTTGGACACTTCGTATACGCGTATAGGTTGAAAATGCGAAGAAATCTTGCGCGAATGTTTTACGTACTTAAGCGTGCAAATACGGAGAAGATTAAAATGTAATTGTATAGAAGGTTTTGCAACAGAATTTCCGTAACTGAAAATGATCTTATATTAGGATTAGAGAGTAACGCTGATTAGCTAATTTGCTAATCAATCAACGCTAATTAGAGACGTTAGTAACGCTAATTAGAGATAACAGCATAAAGGTGATCAATTATATGGTTTTTTGTGCATATTATTAAAAAAGGGTTCAAAATGTAACTGTACTAAATTCTAACTACGCCCTTCATCTATACGTGAAAGTATTTTTTACGGCGATTATATTTTAAAATTGCAATATTATCAGTTAATATTCCGTATGGAGGTAACACGCAAGGTCATTGGGAGTTGGGAATTTTTGAATGGGAGTATAAAAATAACAGCTACTCTGATTCATTGATATGACCAATGCCAGAGACTGCAAGACGTGATTTTCAGCTATGCATGACATTTAGAAATGTTCATCTTTTAAAACAGTTTACAGCGTCGGCAACGCCACATTCAGGTAAAACTACAATACTACAGCAGTCTCGGAAAAAAAGACACACTCTTCTACAGCGTGAGAGGAGGTCAAAGATGACCAATTGATGAACCTATGATGAGAAATGGTGAGAACTCTACGTCCGTGATATAACATGCACTTACGTAACTACACTCACGGGGAGAAACACAAAAGTCGACGCGCCCTAAAACACTAAAATGATCAATCATTTGACAACCCTACCTCTCGCAGGTTGCAAAACTCTAGCGATCAGTTTGTTTGCACAATGTTGCCCGTAGCCTCGGCGACATTCAACCCTTGCTTGGGCGTGCCCATCGCTCCTAAAGGGCGATCGAAGGGCTAGCCCCTGAGCCAGGTGTGTCTCCCCCGGCGCCGGCGCGGATCCAGGTCGCCAGAGGCACGTTGCGCCTGGGCGGAGCTCGTAACATGCAAATGCGGAGCCGCGCCCGGCGTTTTCGAATGGGCGGGTCGAGGCCGTCTCGCCCAGGCTCGTGCTGGCCGACGGCTGCAGCTCCCGCGACCGCCCGGAGAGAGCCCGCGGAAGGCAATGGTATGGAAGGTATGGAAGGCAATGTATGCATGTGCATACGAACAAGGTATGTCCAGAAAAAAATATTTTACATCCCTATATAGTACATGAGTAACTGCGAGTGTGCAGATCCGTCACTCACGGTCAGACCACCCCTGTGCACCAATCGAGATACGAGATGTGATTCGACGCGTCTCGGTCTCCTGATGGGGAAGTGATCATACAGGCGCACAAAGAAAAATTGTCAGACCAAAGACTTGACACACATATTTCTCTATGAATGTTGACGCACTGAATTCGAGTCTGAAGCCAGAATTGCGCTCTCCTTGTCCAGCTTTTTTTAAATCACGAGAAACCACCGTGAAATTGTAGACTTACTAGTCTAATTGCAGAAGTAGAGTAATTGCAGAAGTAGAAATAAACACAAATTTCTTTTAATTAAAGTTTCTGGACTTTTAATCTCTTCAAAAATTACGGGACAAAAATATGGAAGTGTTAAGAAAATCCATGAAAGAATTAAATACGCTACATATACTAAATTCTAAATATTCGCGTCATCCATACCTGCAAGTATTTTTTACTGCAATTACAGTTTTGAAATTGTAATATTACCAGTTTATGTCCCGTATGAAGGCAACGTACAGGGCCAATGAGTATTGGTAATTTTTGATTGGAAGTATAACATTATATAGGTTCTACAATTCTTGGTATGTCCAATGCCAGATACTGTAAGAACTTATTTGAACAAAGCTAGATATGAAACTTTCAACTCATGAAAGCACTTTTAAAACAGGTTACAGACAGCCGCATTGAACTAGTTTTATTGTAATAGACTGTATGTTACAGCGCTCGATTTGCCAGGATTGATGGTGATGTACGGCAATTCATACTCAGTTGTCTCTCAGGTGAGGGCCAGGGGATTTCGTAAACCTTCGTTTCGGCTTCTGTACAAGTTGCGATTCAGCGCTCGTGGAGCAAAGATATGCGATCACGATTTGTGTGAAACTCTGCAAGTCTGCAGCGGAAACATTTCCAATAGTTAAATAGGCATTCGGGATTAAATATCACAAAGTCAAGTCTACAGATGGCATTAGGCGTTTTTGAAGAGCCGTGAACAGGTCGACGGCGGAAGCCGAACTGAGTGCCCGTCAACCTTCTGACACAATAACGTCACTCGTGCAATATTTCCAAACAAAAGACTGTTGCATGGCTACATGTTAAAATTTCTGAAAACTATCGTCCACGCGATTGGGACCAAAGATTTGCACAGTAGAAAAGTGTGCGTACATCTTTTTTTTTTAAATCTCCCCGAGCGGAACTTTCTCATGATGTTTTTGAAAAGTGTGAAAATAATTCTCCCGTTTTGGACAGTGAAGTCGCGGGTGGTGAAAAGTAGCTATTACACTACGCTTCCAAACCGAAGAGGCATACATCAGCGTCCCCTCACCCCCAAGAAGACTCGAATGATCAAATCGAACTGCAAGACGCTCATTGTGTGTGTTGACATCAGAAGGATCTGCCACCGTTAGTTTCTACCTCCAGGGAAAACCATAAACTCTAACTCTTAAGAAGTCCTCGAGGGACTAAAAGGAATTATTGTCAAGCCTGACATCGGCGGCGATTGGAAACTTCCAGAAGACCACGCCCCGACTTCACTACCTTCGTGACCAGCTATCACGGAAACGCTGCCAACTCCCACCCCCCCCCCCCCCCCACAGACCCGTCTTGTCTCGCAAAGATGTCATTTTATTTCCCTCTTTACAAACCCCCCTGAATTACAGAACAAGACCGTGACCTCCTAATCCGTGCATTTCTACATCAATTTTAATTCAAGTCCCTTTCAATAAATTTTAAATTTTGTGAAACATCTTGAAAAAATTAGAAGTAATAAAGCAAAATTAAATCTGAGGCTGTAAAATTCAATACAATATAATTAATGTTGCATCTTACATCGATAACAATCCAGTCTAATTTGCTTTTGTAATTAAATAATATTCAAACTTTTGATACCTTGTAGTTCCATTAAAAGAAAATGTAATTTAATGTAATGTCTTGTAACTTTGTAATAGAAAGTAATAATAGTTGGAAATACTTGTAAAAATAAAATCTTTTTTACTTATAATACTACGATAAATTGTCAAAAGTAAGCAACTTTTATCCAAATCTAACATTCCCCCTTCCAAACAATGTGTCATAAAGAAAAGTCTTTCCCCTTTCAATCCTTACATCATTACATTCTACTTCCTTAGTATAGTACTTTCTCTACAACTCTAATAACTACGTCTGTAATATTTATATGTATATCCACATTGAAGTGAGTAACATTAGTAGCTTAATTATATATATGAATTTAATAGTTCATATAAATTAGTCATGGATAGTTATTGTATTTTGACCGATAAATTTCAAAACGTCAACCGATGCGTGTTACTTTTGCTATCGATCGCATGTCGATAACTACTATTCGTAAATACCGTTTTAAAATAAAAAATCTAATGAACAAGAAATGCCACTTTTTAAAATAAGTGTACTTATTCGCCATCATTAACTACAACTCATCTGTTTCGATTATTATCAATGGACGGCAAATTGTTAAATCCTTATCAATTGCTGCCGTAAAGCGTAGCATTACGTACAGAGTAAAGAGAACAATTTTACGAAAAATAACAACGGCTAATCTGCAACGATCGTTGTCTTTGCCCGTCCTCACTTTCATCCTCTCAGCCCGTTCTCTTTGTTTGCTCTCATAGCACGTTCTCGTTATCCGTGCAAGGTCTTCTGAAACACATTCACGAAGACAGCGCCAAGTTCATGATCGTAAAAAGTTTATAATTCGTAGGGGAAATGATTGTTTCTTACACGATCCCCATTGTTTTGTTTTGCCTCTATCGGTATCTCTATAAAACACTACATTTCAATTGTTCAAAAACTCCTTTTATGTACTTTATATACAAATATTATCATCGTTGTGATGGTTTGAATGAAACAAGTCTGATGTAACATCATAACAAAAATCGTAGACCTATTACTTTTGCATCACTAAAGTAAGTCACGTAGAGAAAATGCTCGTTTCGTTACGATGTTCATATCAAAGGAATTTTTTAATAACTATTCATGGATTCTGTCCTAAATTGTATGTAATTTACATTTACTATCAGTTAATTTTGTCATATTTGCAATTAGTGGTTCACTTTTTATAATTCAAGTCAGCAACACTAGGTTGTCATCGTATAAATAATCATTTGTTTTCGCACAATACCCGTCTGTCTTTGTATAAATAGAGCCACTACGATACGCGAGACAAATCAGAGCATTATCAGCCGTGGCCAGGGCTTTCAGCACCCCTGTGAGCGCCAAGCACCTTAACTGGATGCAGCTGCAAAGCGCGGACGGCCCCGCCAGCCCGTTTACTCAACCCAGTGGCCACGTCAACAGCTCAAACACTCTCTTCCGAGTCGATACGCGCGCGCCCGCCCGTCATCAGCAGAGCCTGCCTCGTCACGGGCAGTCGGGGATTTGTTTGCCCCCCGGTCACCGCCCGGCGGGTTTGGTCTCCAAACACGGCGTCCTTCACGCAAGGTAACAACACGCCGGACAATGGCTCGAGTGCTTGCTAGAGAACACGCGCGCTCTCGCTGGATTTGACGTTCTCCTCTGCTGCAGCGAATCGCTCATTCATAATGAACGGACTGCCTGTGTGCGCACATTCCGCGTTTAACTCGTAAGCAATTTGTATGCGAGACCGCACGTCGGATAACATTCGTATGGTGCACGCGAAAGGGATGGTATTTTCGGTTGTGAACTTTCCAATCGTGTTTGAAGAACAGCAGATCGAAGCATATTTACCCCAAGGGATTTCCAGTCCCAGGCCATATTGTCATCATCTAATAATTATTAGACGCACCCAATATTTTGAAGTTTTTTGTGACTGACAAATTTAATTATGTAGATTTAAAGAAATATATACAATTATTGAATACGTACGGTAAAAATGCATCATATGCAACATCGCGTCAGTCAGTATAAAAAATTAAAAAAAAAAAAAACTTTCCATGCATATACTAACTTACAGATCGCTTTGGAGGTTTTGATTAAGAGATAATATTTATTACTGCAAATGATCCTACTCTCGGTGACAGTTAATCAAAACTAAATGTGCGTCAGCACCACATACTCTCTCGTATTTTGGGGAATGGTTACGTAATATTATAATTTTGCAATTTCCGCCTTCACTTTAGCCATCACTCGAAAAAGCCTCAACAAATTCAAGCGAAGCGCCTGCAGTTATTTCGATATTCCGGAATAGTTACCCTTTCTTACTGCTACAAAAAAACCAACAAGAATGATTAGATCTCAACTCTAATAATATTTGCAGGACATTATGCAGAAATAAAACGTATAAATTAAACGTTCAGAACGAAATGCCATCGAATAGATCCCCTTAGGAATGCATACAAAACTACGTATCTTTAAGTAATTCCCATCTTATGCATAATTGTACATATATTCTTCCCTACTTTCATGTAGTTGAATGTACCATTATTTTGTGAGAATTGGTATTGTACCATAAACGTTAAGCAAATAAAGCCTCATCTTATCCTTCTCCCTTCCATGTCGCCCTCTTAACAATAAAATTCTTGGAATAACATCCCAAACTGTCATATCGCTGCATTGTATGGCAACGCTGCCTGAAACTTTATATTAAGAAATTCCTTATATATAAAAACTACTAACATAAAAAACTACTACATAAAGAAACTACTACATAAAAAACTAGTACATAAAAAAGTAACTAATTAACTAAATAATGATAATAAAATTATCGTACTCACTTTTTTCCATAATATTTTAATTGTATTTTTAAAAGACAAAGCCTAATTGTGCCATTTTCATTTAAGTTTTGCGGATTGTTTGATAGAAAATATATCAATACATTGAGAATATAAATTGTAGAATAGAGTAAAAATTGAATTAATATTGGGATTATTAATAGTAAATTAAAATAACATTAATTATTTTTCATATCCTTTTGATCCATTCCCGTTCTCTAAATATTTATCTAGTGTCCAGTAGTTGGTGGTACACCTGTAGTATATTTAATAGATTTTAGCAGAAAAAACGTGAAAACTACACGTGTATTTAAAGTATACGACTTTTTCAAAAATATGAGTGGCTTCTTACTAGAAATTTATAATTTCTTTCATCCACATTCAGACATGGAGATGCACAAAAGTAATTGCACATCACCGACAGTTTAGTATCGTGGGTCTGGCTCCCTCATGTCAGAATACATAATTAGTTTGAGATTCGGGAATTATTAATATGAAATTTAACAGGCATGATCCTTTCTCTTGAGAGCCTCTAGATGCGATTATTTCATCCCATATAACATATGAGTTATTAGTATCAGTACAGTGAATACTTTCGCCAGCGAATATCATGTCGCCTACTCTTGTTACCAGCAAACCTCAGGTTTGTCCACTTTGCTTTCAACGAAGTATGTCAAATGTGAGATAGAAAAGGCAGAATTGTGATACCATACAGTGATTGATTGCAAAAGGTTTCTCAATCTACTGTGCAGTCGTTAGGTCGACTTTTGAAGATTATAGTTCTGCAAAATAAAGTAAATAACAATTCTGAGAGTTAGTCAGTCTGCTGCTCATATCCTCAAGTGGCTTTGAAATTTGTTCTTATAATCCTAATTCTATAATTGAAATTTTACGTAGATTTTTTTATTCAGAAAGTAAAAACGCTCTTTTATCATCTTTAATTTAATAGTTGATTTTTAAAGAACCTTTATCATTGATAAATTTAGAAGATACAAAAGATAAGGTTGCATGTGATGTTTCACTATGCAAAAGAATTATTACTTCAGATAATATATTCGAAATTTAATATTTATTGTCTTCTCTTAAAAAAACACTCATCGCCAGTCTATGTGTGTAAAAGTTGTGGAGAGCCCACAGTGTCTATGTTGCAGACTTCTGATAATTGTTGCTGACATCGTTTTGCTAATGACTTTGGAATAGAATATTTTAAGTATTTCTGAACTTTTGCCATGCAGGATAGCCTGCTCTCTAGTCTCTTATAATCACGTTTCTTTTCTTCCGCTTAGAAGAAACTCGTTAATCTTCACCTTCCATATCTTTTAAATAAAGGCTCCATAGTTAACCTTGCTACGCAGGTTGGAGTTTAAAGTTATTTAAAATTTAAAAAATGCAAAAATTTGACAATACCTTTCTTGAATATTCGGAAGAAAATGCATAAATTTGCTCACAGAATGCAAAGTGTACACGGACAGTTTCCATGGAAAGCATGAGACGATAGTTACTGTGCATTATTGTCCACGAGTGCATTATTGACCTTTTTTTAAAGCACAAAACCGTGAATTGTAGTGAACTGCACTAATGAAGTAAATTGCTCTGATGATTTGGCATAGATATCTCATGGATGAGACTTCTGTTAGCATTCGGTTTAACCCTTCATTAGATGCACCATTTGCCGGAACCCTGTTAGTTGCGTTGGGTCTAGTAGATCCACGCCATTTTTTCTTGATTATTCTATGGAAGTATTGGAAGAAATGTATTATTTGTCTGGGGAAGTGTTAGAAGGGTGTTTAAGTAATGTCAGAGAATACAGTATATTCTAGAGATGGCTTATTTTACGTAACACTGATCTTACGTAGAAGAAAACAGAATATTACCTGAAATTCATACTAAGGAAAAATCATGCTTATTTCCTGTCTTATTGTTTATCAATAGAAGGATTGCTTATATTAAATCAATTTAGACATATTTTTGCATTATCGTTCATGTGTCAAATCTCTTACATATTTTGTGATACAATTTTTTTCTTTCCTTCTAAGAGTGAATGCACCTATTTCTCTTTGTACTTTGAGATCCGGAAGGAATTTTACTTTGATTTTATGTTGTTGTTTTTTTCTATTTAGTCAGCATTTTTGAATTTATCTAAGTAATAGTGGACTTTCTTTGCAACTAATGGAATAACAAACCTCGTTCTTTGTGCTGGTACTCTCAGGGACGCGAGTATTGTTAGTTTTTTCCGAAATAATTTACTCTCCCAGTTATTGCAGCAGTATTGTGAGTATGAGGGAAAATTTTCATCGGCCATATATTTATCATGTTTGGATACATATGAAAAAATAAGTGCCCTCCGCATATATGTGTTAATGATATTGTTCTAATTCCGCATTCCCTAGTTCCTATTCCGAAATTTACAGGCTTTTCTTTAACAATATCTTACTACTCACAATCGGAGTTTTCTTTGAAATATTTATTCATCTCCAACATAGTCTTCCAAAATAAGTTCTCTAACCTTTCCCATACGTCCTGCCATGTATAGTTGAAAACATTTACTCGTATTGAGAATAGTATAAAAATAAGTATGTAGTACATTATTCTAACACCACACAGGAAGCACGCATGTAAGCTGAGAAGAGAAAATAGCGCAAAGGCCTCACGTCTTTGCGAACTGCATTTGTCGGTATTCGGTCGGGGGCAATCCCACGTGTGGAACGTGAAAGGAAAAAGGGCTACGTGACCTATCGCCCTCCAGCTTATCTGGTGGTAACCTTGCCAACGGATGCAAACTCGTTCAACACAGGATGTTTAGAGATTTCGTAAACATACACCGTCAACTCAGCAAGATATTGAGTTCTTAAAAAGCAATTGGTCTTCTAGACCGCGTCTAAGGAATGGTTAACGTTCTACAACATTTGGTTACTCTTGATGCAATTTTGTATTAATGCAAAATAATTTTAACAGATAATAAAGTTCGTTGGAGTACAAAGTATATATTACCCTAAATATTTAATTTAAATAAACTAAACAAGTCCAAGTAACATTTGTTATGATATACTATTGTTATAGTGTCAAATTTGGCCGGCAAAGATGGAAGCTAATAGAGTTTTAATTATATGCAATTTCAGCGTAGGTTGGAAGTTAGTCAATAGATCAGTCCGAAAATGCGCTTTCATTACAATCATTTTAAAAACAAAATACCGTTACATCAATGAAAGAATCAAATCTAGGCACAAGCATATTCTAGTTGAAATGATACATCAAGAACTAGAAAACAATCATTTGACAAGTAGCAGAAAAATACATTTTTTACCTCAAATATTTTTGTATTTGAATATTCGTTTAATCATTGTTTATGTAAGAACAATATGTCTTAGGTTCCACAATATAAGCGAATTATTTTATTCAAACTAAGTTTTAATTTTTAGATTGCAAACTTTTCGTTTCCTGAATGTTTGTAGATATTATGCACTCTAAATTACGAAACTACCTTCATAACTACTTTAATACTAATATTAAATTCCTTAAATTTTTATTATGAACGTTTTACAATGCAATGAAATACAAACAAAATACGTTGTTCAATTTATGTTGTTGACAGTTTCCATATTTTACGCCACATAGTGTGTGCTAGAAAGGTAAGGTAGAATGTTCGATCAAAGTCACAAATAACGAATCTTATGCAGTGGTAATCAACTGGAGTTCCACTACTACCTTAAAACTGACTACTGATGATTGGTATCCATATGCAAACCGTATCGCATCCGTACATATACAAAGAGCTCAAAAGTATAGTACGGTACTTCTACGCGCCCCCGCGCTCATATGCAGGGAGGTTGAGATCGAGATTGACAGAGGGAAATGAGAGAGGGGGAGAAAGTGGGAGGGGAGGGGGGAAAGACCTAGGGGAACCGCGAACGAGCGCGTTGCGCAGCTTCAAGGTCAATTATTCCTTGGATTGAATTTTGAACTTGACTTTCGTTACATTGCTTATTTCTCTTTCCTACGAGCGTTTTATTGAAAGGAGCTTTGGACGTTTTTTCCAGAACAATATCAACGCAGGAAGCGTGAATACGATCATGTGACTGTTTGAATGTGAAGAATTTGAAGTAGATGAGTAGATCGCGCGCGTTCCGTCGCCCGTTTGTTAGAGTTCTTCTCCGGCATCCATCTCGTGTTTATCGGAGAAACTACGGAAAACTTCCGATCAGAGCAGCCGGCCGCAAGAATTCTCCTACAGATAGCGGCTGGAAAAAAATCCTGGCATCGTCGGGACTCGAACCCTAGGGCCTCCTGGTCAGAGGCCTTTTCAGTGACATCAATAGGGAGTTTTAACGCCACGCGTTAGATAGCGGCGTTATGCACTAACAGTCACGTGATGGACCTTGAAGTCATAACGTCTTACCTTAGGCCTAAGGTACACCTATACCTTCATAAATAGTGCCTGTAAGAACCTCTACGGTCACCTTACAAGCGGCAAAATGGCCGCCTCAAAACAGGAAAAGTGGAATTTTTCCATCTCTGGTAAACCGATTCTCGTGTGTGAGGCAATTACAAGTATTCCTTACCAACTCCACAATGCTGACAAGAATTAACGGGATATGTTGGAGAGGTGACAGGAAAGATTATTGAAAAAGGAGGTCAAATCATATCTGCGCGATAAGTTATGGCATACGCTCATAAAGAACGCTGTTTTAAGGTATTTCCTGTATTTTCAAGAAAAGCATATTCAAAATTCCAGACTGCATACTCGTCACGGAGGGCCACAAAATCTAAAGCTCCATGCACAATGTATACATGTTGTTCTGTTGACTCGTAACGTGTTTTAAATGTCTCACCACTAGCCTACACTCTTTGATATATTATACAAGTTCTTCCTTTGTTATAATGCTTCCTTTGTTATAATGCATAACGCAAAGTTGCAATTGCTAAAACTCTTCCGAAAGTTGTTCATTACGACCGTATAAAAGTGTTAGTGACGTGATCAATACAGTTTAAGGGTATCTCCTTACGTCTGACGCTAAAACTCCCTATTTGATGCCCTAGGCGGTGGTCCTTTCGGACGCGAGAAACAGCCCACCCCGCCCCATTCCCTTCCCAACGTGGCCGCAAGTTTCGGTGTCGAGTGCGCGCGCGCGCCGCTCCCGTCCCCCCTCCACCGCCGCCTCCGCTCGGCCGGCGGCGCGCGCGGTAGCTTCAGTGCGCGGCGGATGGCGGCGCTGGCGGAGGCGCGCGGGCGTCGCGGCCCCGCCCCCCACCGCCCCCACGCCGCCGCCACCGCCACCGGCCGCCTCCGTCGCCCAGAGCGCCCGCGGCCGCGTGGTCGACGGCGTCGTCGGCAGTGTTCGCGCCGGTGTTGTCAACGGCGGCGTTGCCGTCCTGAACGGAGGGGGACGGGGTTGGAGCTGCCCGGCACCGCGGCGCTGCGTGCGGTGCGAGTTCGGCGGCGGCGTGGGCCTCGACGGCGCCGCCGACGGCAACGCCAACAGCAGCAGCGCGCGCGGGGTGGTGGCGAGCGGCGCGCTGGCGCTGGACAACCGCTTCGCCTGGCTCGACAACCGCAACGCCTGGAGCCACGCCCCCGCGCTGCTCGCCTACGCCGCGCCCTACCAGCGCCTGCCCGCGGGACGCGCGCGCCCACGAGGAGGACTAGGGGACGAGGACGAGGAGGACGAAGAGACGCTGGCGGACAGCGGGTCGGAGACCGACAGCGACAAGCCGCTCATCGTCATCGGGCGAAGGTAATACTTTGCAACGACTTCGTGTATTTATTTGAAACGCATTCCATAACCTGCCATTCTTTCCAAATCGACACTGCACGCCGCGAGGTGGGTGGACGAAAGCTGAGACAACAGGAGGGGAAATCGCGAGAATGCCTGAGAAACAGTTTAGCAACAAAGTAAGTTGCTATAAAATGGTTGGAAGTTGCGCGTTTATCAGATGCGAAGTTGTTTAAATGCAGTTGGTGGCACGATTCGTTCACGTGTGATACGATTCCGAGAATGACTCACTCGGACGCGGCCACGGAGTACGCGGCTGATTCACGTTCCCACGGACTTCGCTACGCAGTTCCAAGTTGAGGATGAGGCTCAGGGCTACGGCACGCCACTGTGGGTGCTTTATGTTCACCCATAGAAGCCTTTTGGCAATGTGTTCCCCAGCAACATACCCAGACGGTCTTCCAATCCATGCCACGAGGTATAGGGGCTCTGATGGCAGCGCGTGGCGGCTTCTCATCGTACTAAATTTTCAATGTCAAAATGCAGGTAGAGTTGTAATGTTTTGTATATTGTGATATTCCTAATCTTTGAAATAAATTATGATAAATAAAAATGTTGTCTGGTATCAATAACTTTTTTATTCAGCTTATGATCGTTTCGATCGCATAGCGATCATCCTTAGAGCTAAAATTTGAAATACAAATATTATTAACAGGATGTAGGCACTGCATGCAAGATGCCTAAGCAAACTGGGTCGTACATACCTTGCAGCTTCCGGACCGGAAACAAAGCTGCGGATTTTTGAGTGTGTCTTGTTTAAGAACACAGCCGGTCGGCAGCGGGGGGAGGCGGAAAGAGGGGTGGGGTGCGGGTGAAGGGTCGTAAAACGCGGGGGTGCCGGCAATAACTTTGTTTTCGGCCCGGAAGCCGCAAGGTATATATGATCCAGTTTGCTTACGCATCTTGCATACAATGCCTACATCCTGTTAATAATATTTGTATTTCAAATTTTAGCTCTGATCGCAATGCGATCGAAACGATCGTAAGCTTAATAGAAAAGTTATTGATACCAGACAACACCTTTATTTATCATAATAATAGAAGGTATCTACCTCACCAGCGATCTAGTTAATACTGTGGAATAAATTACAATGTAATAGTATCTTCTTCTTGGTGCTGCAACTTTCACAAACATCAGTGCATTTCGTCTGCCATACTGCGACAATTGGCGACGTCTCCACCACAGAATACTTCTTACGTTTTGCGAGAGAATCTTGAAATCACATCTCTAAACTTTGTTGTAATCGTCACCAGCAAATTTCTTTAAGTGACTACAAATATTATAAGAAAGTGCCAATTGGTATGTTTTTCAATTTCCTTTCTGAATGAATTGGTCAGAAGGACACCAGGAATTTTCTCAAGGGAGGGGGGTATAGAGATATATAGTGCCCAGTCTACGTGATATTATCTTATAGATAATTTTTCATTTATGATGAATATTTATGATGAATATTTTTAATGAATATAAAATTTATTTATATTTGTTGACATGTTAGTATTTATGACGTAAACAATTGCTACAGTACTGAATTACTTTCGTTAGTATAGAAAATTAGTAAAAGCTAATGAAGCTCCATGGGCCCCTACCTCCCATTGGAAGGGTATTGGTTATGGAATACCTCCGCGTTCGCAGTTTCCCCCACTCAATCTGTGACTCTCTCATCGACAAGAGTGCTCGCCATCTCCTTAGATGCATTTATGACTAAGTCATCAGAATGGATGACTGTTTTTACCAATCCTCTTCACACCGCAACCGCTGAATACCGATCTCTCTGAAACTGATTTCGTGACAGACACGGGTGTTCAGTTCCACAGGTTAATATTTAAATATTTTTGCTAATATTCTACTCCGCGACATTTTTTTAATTCAACAAAAATTAGACCCGGGATATTCTTTTAAGCATCCCTTCTATCCGTAGAAAAAATTAAAGAAATTTCAAGCGGTTATTGCAAAAGAAAATGTTTATTTTTTAAAAATTACCTTAATTTTTCACAAAATTACACAGAAATTACTCATAGTTTTGAAAAACTGAACATGTACTTATTTAAATATCTGTCTTTAAGAACATATTTCATTGAGGAAAAAAACCTTAATGTTAGCTGTAAGTGTTAATGTAGCTGTAAGAAGACGCTCGAAATAAATGCACTATTGCAATTTTAAAAAACCTGGGATATCCACGAACATGAGACCAGCATCTCTTAAGCCTTCTTTATTGCTATTTTCGCCATCCCAAGACGAAGTTTGATAAAAATTTTGCCTTTTATTGAGAAAAGTTTGAAAATGTTTTTGAGGTTTCATGTAAAATACCCCCAAAAATCATAATATCCGTTTGAAACATCCAAAGCATCGTGTTCATTTTGATCGATTGGGTAATACAAATGTTGAAAAACATTTGCTGAACGGTTAAGACACTAACGTTGACCACAGACGGACAGATAGATGGAAATCCAGCCAGCCAGCCAGCCAAACAGATGTTTTACAGTCAATCGAATTTTTCGGTATCAAGGCCCAACATGAATTCTGGCTACACCAGGTGTTAGAGGATTGATACCTGATGAATATGATTACTACGTCGAGTGTTGTGGTTATAGACAACGGCGTTTGCTAAAAATATATGCCCTTAAGTGAGTCATTTTTGACAAACCCACTGATTCATAAATCAAGAGACACGATAATGGTAAAATACATAGATTAATAAAATACCTTAAGAAATTATTAGATAATTTTAAAATGTATTTCTTGATTATAAGACCGGTTGACACTTGTCTTGTAGATCTAAAACGAAAGAACTATCCCAAACTGTAGCTTCACTGTGCGCACGTTTTTTTGAACTCTCTTTTTGCTTGTAGTAGTAGGAGTAGAGGTAAGGGCGAATTACTATTTAATTGGCAATGCAAAAAAATCAAATCTGCAGTTGGTTTACCATTGCAAAGAAATTTGCTATAACTCGGGAACGAAAATGTCTAGTTTTTCATATGTTGTTACTCGCGCTTCTTTAAACTATTTTTATTTATCTTTACCCTTTACTCATCCATCAACTATTTATAGTTAAAATGATGGGAAGGGATTCTGGAACTCAAGAAAACGTGTGCAGATGATGTTCTCTCCCATATGTCACAACGGTTTTCACTTTTTTTTACTAAATAAATTTAAATCTAATCTAATCTGACTGCATTACATCCGTAGAAATATATTTTATGTAATACGTTCAACTCGTTTGCCGGTGATTGTATCTTTCTTTCCATATTGTGCCATAGTGTGGAATAATATACATATTCACACAAGAAAAAATGTTTTACATATATGAATAAGAGCACTTGCGGTGATAAATACATGAATAAAGATACATTTTAGTGCCTTGATAATATGCAAAGAAAAGATTCGGAAGTTTATAATTTCCGCCACGTAGAGGGCAGATTCCTCTTAGAACTCATTACATTATCTCCAGAACTTTTCGTGTTATAAACTTCAAGATTCTTACCCACAAAACTCTAAAACAGTAAATCATATTGGCGAGATTATATAAAATTAAATAGCCGGCATTTAAACGCGTCTGATTCTTTTCTTTTCTTTGGAGTATAAGAATAACGTACACTGTTTTCTCGACTTTACGATTCTCCAACCTTATTCAATGTTAATAAATGTAAATAACCACGTCCAAGAAGGAAATCTTACTAGAAGGTCAGAGTAGTTTAGTAACGATGTTGCCTGTAGTGTAATAACATTGTTTCCTGTAGTTTAATCACAATGTTTCTTATGTATTTTGTATACATAAAAGAACCGGTTCTGAACTTTGATGGCATTTTTTAATAAATTGAATCGTTACTAGACTCGTGTATTGCTCGTTTGAATTCGGTCTGCAACTGCATTATCAACGCCTTCTGGGAGACCTATAGAACTGTCCGCTAGGTGGCGTTGGATGAATAAGGCATGCCAGCTGACACATAATCGTTTATTGTAAAAGTAAAATCTATCATTTGTTTTGAAAACTTACTGTATGAAACACAATGTAATTTGTATCAATGTCTTTCTTTTGAAGTTTACAGTACTTGCTCATATAGTAATATCTCGTAAATCCAGGGTTTAGGTGACACGGTTCCTTTCATTCACTGATTCGGTTCATTGGAGGAGAAACGACTCCATGAACTGAATCCTTGTTTATATGTAGTAGTTAAGTTCATTATATTAACACAAAATATATAATTATTTCAAATAAATTCTGCTTCACAAACACATTCTCCTTAAATTTTTATTTTGAAGGGCTATCGCCTCCCCCCCCCATTTTATTAATAACAATTCAACTCGTCTACTTTTTTCAGGCAAATACTACACAATATGTTAAATCTCATTCAATGTTTACTCTCGACACGAATCATAAATAAAACTAGCATTCATACCTCACATCTCAGAAGACACACAAACCTTTTAGAAGGAGACTTGAAATGCGAGAGAAACACACAAATCCCCCAACAAATTCTTCACAATTTTGTACCTCATCAACCTATGAAATACTTATGAAATAAATAATTTACTTGTTGTTTAATTACTAACCTATTTCTATATTTCCATTTCTATATTTATCTGTATATTTTGATATTTTTTTTTGTTTTAAGTGTTGTGAAGAGTAATTTTACCTGTGAATTGATATTCTAAATGTATCGTGATGAAGAACAAATGTATCATTATAACAAATGTATAGCTTTATATTGCTTTGGTTCGTAGACATATTGTTTATATTTATGATTTGTACTAATAAAAGTAATGACAGCAAAATTATTCTCGAGCACTCAACGAGTGATACTAGTGAACTGCGCTAATACAAACTTGGGAATCACGAGAAATAATGAATCATAAAAGGGACTAAAGGAACTGTGCCACCCTAAACCCTGGATCAACCGTAATATCTCTTCACACTCGTGTATTACTGAAAAGGTGAAAGAAAGAAAGGTTGAAAAAGTTGAAGAAAAGGCCTAATATTATCATCCTTTTGTAATATATTATTTTGTCATAATTTTCCCGTGATTTCCTGGAACGTTTGTGTGGGGAAGAAGGAATATAGAAATAAGATAAAATTCTTTCATTATTGCGGGTTGCCAAGCAACGGGTTCAGAGTTTTTATGAGTTGCTACTTTAAAACTGTTAATTTAATGATGTCCTGTCAACTCATCAGGGATTTTCTTTCGCCTCACCAAGCAAGTTTTACTTCGCTCCTTTGACCGTGTAGTGAGAAATGGAGGTATCACTGAGACGAAACTGGCGATCTGGCCTCTTTTAGGCAAGAGAATCTTTTCCATGCAGTAAATCTATAACATGGGAAGCTGGTTTTTATTCCCTCCGAAGGAAGGCGCGTGAAGGAGTTGTAGCTCTGCTTCGAACTATTGTAGCCACGAATTTGGGGTTACTACCCGATAAGCTGAATGGTGCATTACCGAAGCCGCATCTCTCTTTATATGTTTCTTTCTTCCTCGTAAGAAGAGAAAGTTATGTAATCGTGCGCCGTAAAATGGCGATTTTGATTTAAAAATTATTTCTTATGAAGTTTCTCGAAAACTGTAAATTGGTCTGTGAAAATGTGATGAAAATTGAGAAATTTAGAAAGCGCTCAAACGACGTTTTATCGAGATCGGTTCCAAATTTTTCAATGAAAATTCTATAAAGAAATGTATTTTACTCTTCTGTAAGATTTTTAAATACTTATTTCAATTCTAAAAATGAGCCGATAATTGGTAAAATGTTCAAAAATATACTTTTAGCGCTGATAGGATGCAGCTGGGAAGAGAAAGGTCCATCAGCTAGCCGAGACTAAAGAGATTAGAAATTAGGTTACTTCGAGAAAGCCTGTACCATCTGTGTAGCATCTCTAATTTATTTTATGTCCCATTTTGTATATTCTTTATTGTCTCTTCACAATAAGTAAATGGTAAAAAATATTGATCAGTCACTGACTCGATTCCTCTATTACATTAATAACGTTTCAAGTACTAGTAGGAATGTCAAGAAAAACATTACCTGACAAGACAGTTGTATGAATATTTTATGCACATCAAACTGATGCGCACTGAATTATAATTATCTCTGTGACCCAGTCCTTCTTACTCAGTTTTGTCTTGTGGGGAATATTACGATTGGAACTGTCCTGCCTTCCTATGGTTGCATTTTAAAACAACACAAATACTTTTTGATACGTCTGTTGTTTTTGTATGAGTAGTTGCATTGTAGAAGTGAGTCATTTATAAATACATCATTACTTAAAATAAAATGTAGTGTTCAGTTATTTGTATTTCTGTACGAGCGTTTAGAAGTGAGTTGCTCTAGGAAATTCATTAGTAATTCTCCTATTATTGCGATTTTCGAAACCCATTCTTCAAACTAATTATTACTTGAAAACACGAGGTCGTGCGTTAAATCTTTAATGAACTTGTACTGAATTACGCTTGTTACTAATTCAGGATTTGCGTGATGCTAAATGATGTGATTTTGCGATTTTGCATTCTAAAACCACATTCCAGGAAGTGTTATAAAGCAGCATCCTTCCCTTTTGGATAATAGTTATATAGAAAATCACAACATAACGCCCATAAAATGTACACAAAACCGCTCTTCTGAACCTTTAATTACTAAATGACTCCGTATTAATTCACAATGAAATTGCGGTTTTGTAATTTTACCTTCGTTTTAACGTTGAAAACAAAGCCGGTGGCAATTTGTTGTGGCGTAGATTATCTAATTTTGTTAACTGAAATTTTGAATTCTTTGTAAATTAACAAATTACTTCATATATGTTCGAATTGTTTTTAGGGATGAGGAATAAAATATAATGATTGATGTGTCAATACAAGTTGTGATCTTTTTTTCATAAAACGTGATACATTTCTCTCGAATCCAGTGTGGGTGTCATGTTGCAAAAGGGATAATAGCTTCAATGAGTTTAATAATTTGATTTTCTATCAGGTAAAAAATAGAAGTTCATTAATAAATAATATTTATTTGATTAACGTTTTTTGTTAGTTACAACTATTTTTAAAAGTTAACAGTATTATTTGAAGTGCAAAGATGTTAAATATTTTCTCTAAATTGCTTCTATTATTTCCAGAGACGATTTCATAACTGGCAGGGTTTTGCAGGAAATGCTAATGCTCTTTAGTAACTTTAATATTCAATGTAATTCTTCAAATCGGTCACTATCCTTATCAAAGGAAATATTTCCGAGTAAACAGCT
The DNA here is from genome assembly GCA_038098605.1 of Gryllus longicercus. Lineage (NCBI taxonomy): Eukaryota > Metazoa > Arthropoda > Insecta > Orthoptera > Gryllidae > Gryllus > Gryllus longicercus. Next base: position 471,488 of record JAZDUA010000804.1, on the reverse strand, counting down.
GTCGTTAATCTAGAACACTTTTCTACAGAAGTAACTTCATACCGTCTTATTAGTCTACTTCCCGTTCTATCAAAAGTCTTCGAAAAACTTTTGTTACGTCTAAATCCTCTAATGCTCATCTTTCGAGAGGAACACTCAACAGTTGTCGCAGAGCAAACTCACAGAATCGTGAACAAATTATCGGTTTCGAAAACGAGATATACCTCTCAGCTGCCTTGTTAGATATTCAACAATCTTTATCAAGGTATGACTCGAAGAACTGAGCATGGACTTATGGTGTTGGATTATGAGATGCTGCCAAAAAAATGAAATCTGGAAATTCTTCGAAGATTCGAAAGTAAAACTATGCAAAACCACCCGTGGTTCGTGACAAACAGGACTCTACAGAGACCTCGACATAATTCCACTGAATGACGTCATCACCAAGAGAAAGTAAATACATCAGAAGAGATTGTATAGCATGTGAATGACTTTTCAATTGACCTACGAGGTAAGATATAACATGCATACCCACAAACGAAAAACATTTTAGACCGGACCTATACAGTCATAGCAATTGTTTATTTCTGCCATTTTTTGTTATTCATTCCTTGGCTAGTGTCTGCTATCCAAGGGCGTGAGTATATTTTCAGCAAACACTGACATCTATAACTACAACACTCACCGTAGTAATCATATTCATCGGGTGAGAGTATCAACAGCTCACCCCCAAAAAAATCAGACCTTTGCAGAGGACATCAAACGATTAAATTCTAAACAAAAGTTTAAGTCCCAAGTAAAATCTTTTCTGCTGCACAACTGTTTATATACAATTAGAGAGTATACCGAGCATCCGAAAGGAAAGTAATATTGATTTTAACGTCATTTAGTGTATTATTTACAATTTGGATTGTATAATTTAAAAAAAAACCTGTAACCAGTATTGTACTTCAGCTTCTGGGGCAATGACCCCCTTCTCGATCAGGTTTTCGTCCAGTTTCCCTCATACGCAAGCAAATGCTGAGCTGGTCCCTTGTTTCGCTTCTGGAGATAATTGTAACTTCAAATTAACTTCTCCCTAGAGCACGTCACACACAAGTTTTTTTAACTGTTTTTGACGTAAATAAATGACATTAAAAAACATTGAAAAGTACGAACTGATGATTCAATTTTCAATCTTAACGGTGCACGGTGGGGCCAAATGCCAAAAAGCTGGCCAAAAGTCCAAAAAAAAAGTTACTAGATAGGGATTTTGTCGTTGCTACTTCAATAGGTTGGTATTTGGGCCGTTGAATTCCGCAATTAGTAACGGTTTCTCTCTTATACTTGAGGTAAGAGATCAGTTCAAAGTTGGGCCTCGAGCGATCGATATCGGTCAGCTGTGAAACGTGTTTTCAGAACCTTTGTGTTTCGAAGGATAGAGAAGCGTGCAGTCGGCCGAATTCAATAAAACAAAATGGAATCTATTCCTGAGAGTAAGTAGAAACATAATATGTATACTTATTTTTTTTTAAAATAATTTGTTAATGTAATAATTAACGTTGATTGTTGGCGAAAAATGAAAATGCTATAATCAAAAATTTGTGTTTAAAATGAAAAATAACTATGTGCACCGTCGTGCGGGGCTAAAAACTTAACATGACATTATTTGAAATGTTATTCTCTGTGAGAATCACAAAAAAACAGCTGCCCGTAGCTGCCGTTTTAGTGCCTGTGACAAATTTTCGTAGCGCGTGCAACATGTAGAAATACAAACTTTTGATGATTTTGTTCGCCATATTGGTCCGCCATTTTGTTTTTTTAGCATTTTTATTCAATATTTATTAATCAGCATGCTTATAAACCCAAATCAACTCATTTTTAATTATAAACACGATCATTTCGTGTTAAAAATGGAAAAAATTGATGATTTGGTCCGCCATATTAGTCCGCCATTTTGTTTTTTGGCATTTTCATTCAAGGTTATTAATTAGCATCCTTAAAAATTCAAACTAACTCTTCTTTACTTATAAACATAATAATGTTGTGTTAAAAATACAAACTTATGGTAATTTTGTCCGCCATATTGGTCCGCCATTTTGTTTTTTATGCATTTTTATTTAATATTATTAATCAGCATGCTTATAAATCCGAATGAACTCATTTTTAATTTTAAACACGATCATTTTGTGTTAAAAATGAAGAAAATGATGATTTTGTCCGCCATATTGGTCCGCCATTTTGTTTTTTTTGGCATTTTCATTCAAGATTATTAATCAGCATCCTTAAAAACCCGAATGAACTCATTTTTACTTATAAGTATGATCATTTTGTGTTAAAAATACAAAATTTTGATAATTTTATCCGCCATATTGGTCCGCCATTTTGTTTTTCGGAATTTTTATTACAGATTATTAATTAGAATGATCATAAACCTCTGAATACAAAGTTTCAGTCAAATCGTACAACGCTTTCGACTTTTGACCAGCTTTTTGGCATTTGGCCCCACCGTGCGGTGCGGGAAAATAGAATAACTCGAGAGAGTGAGTGTGTGTGAAAGAGAGTGAGAGTGAGTGTGTGTGAAAGTGAGTGAGAGAGATGTGAGAGTGAGTATGAGAGAGCAGGAGTTCTTTCCATACCAATAATATCAAGAAATTACTGTTCCATAAAGCACACGTGAATGGTATATTTAAAGTCTCACGGCCTCTTGCTTTGAGCCTTGATGTCACATGACATCCGTGTCGTAAGTAGGGGCGCATTGAAGCATTTCGTAAAGTAGGGGCGCATTGTAGCATGTCGTAAGTAAGGGCGTATCCGAATTCATTTGGTACCCGTAGCATGGGGCAACTCGTGCGGCACCATCTACAATAAGGTACATTAGTTGCACACAACACTGCACTCTTGTGGCCAGAATGTGAACATCGCAAGCGTTAAAGCAGCTGCGCAATGTGAGCCTATTTAAAAGTAACAAAATAATTTGGGTTGGGAAGAATCGGTTGCCAATTAAAAAACAAACATTTTGGTTTACAGTATTCATAAAATATATTCTGAAAACAATTTTACATAATTATAGAGCAATACAATACATGAACAGAAGAATAATCTGTTATTTCAGACATAACATTACATAACATTACATAACATTACATAACATTACATAACATTACATAACATTACATAACATTACATAACATTACATAACATTACATAACATTACATAACATTACATAACATTACATTACATTACATTACATTACAATGAATTGCACACATATTATTTTATTGAAACAACTCTTGACATACAAATCCACGTATCTGTGTTAATACAATTATAATTTATCTCCAACTTTTCGAGTTATAACACAAAACTTTCATTTATTTTTTAAGTGGTGCAAGTCGCATAAATTATTTTATTTGAACATAATAAAATGATTTCCACGTTGGATCAATGTAATTTATCTTTAGAAACTTTGGATCTTTTCCGTTATACGTATACCAGTTCACTTGCCGGAAGATTCGGTTCCTTTGACACGAAAAATTTCGTCAACCTCAAAGGAATCGGTTCTCTGCAATGTCAACAGATGAACGTTATGATACATGTCAAACAACATTTACGAGGTACATTAAAACATTAGTTTTATATAAAACACAATAATAATAATAATAATAATAATTATTATTATTATTATTATTATTATAATTTAATAGTAATACTATTACCATATTATGTTTTATTGGCGGATGATGACTGAGACCAAAATTCAGCAATATCATTTAATACTTCTGTTAATCTTGAGCTTATGGTGCACCGCCTTGTCATGCGTTTTAGACAAAAGTTCTAATACTTTTAACATATTACTACCACTTCAAAAATTCGCCGCTCTTTCCTGCAGTATTACATAACTCTCTCTTAAGAAGTCCCTTCCTAAGGACGAGATACTAATAATACGTGTTGGGGTTTGCCGTCCCCCATGGCCCCGCTGATTCGCAAATCAATCAATTCTACGAAAAATACCCAAAATTGAAAGGTAAATCGGAAGTTTATAGTGACGACTCTTCCTTTAATTCACTGAATTGGTTATTCGAATTTTTCACGCTAGAAATCTATTTATTACCAACGCAATTTTATAACCAACACTTTTCACTCTGTTTTATGTACCTCCCTCATTTTTAATTTTAAATGGAACACTCACTTTTAAGAGATGTTATTTTAAAGGGAATAGTAAATAAATAGGCATTTAAAAACCTACCTCGCCTGTTGTTTTGCATTATATATTTTTGCACTGAGTTATATAATTCTCGGTAGACAGTACAAAACAACTTAAAAGACTTGCAATGCAAAAACACCCAATTCCACGCATTTCCACACAGACACAATGAGAAAAATATATCATGAAACGTTTCCGTGTTCAATTAATTTAAGCAAACATCACACACACATTGAAAAATGAAGTAAATAAATCAAAGTAGTCATACGTACTTCAATTAATTAATTTTCTTCATCGCTTTATGATTTCTTCTAGAGTGGTAGATAGCAGTGTTATGTAGGTTCTTTGCATAAAATCGTATCCAATATTATAAATGGTAAAATTAGTGGTAATATTGTGAAGTGATTTGCATTACGTCCATGTTATTATAAATCGTAAAATATTGTTAAGTGATTAGTAATTGTGAAGTGGTAATTGAAATGTTTCTCAAAATAATATAAATTTCCCCACCAAAAACAAAAACCATTTCTAATAAACTAGGGAACCGAATGTTTCAGCTAGTGGACTGGTATAACGGAAAAAATCCGAAACTTTTTTGTCATTACTGTAAAACTAATTTGGTATACTAAAAATAGATGGTCTCAAAGTTCAAAATTTTTGTCTATAGGATCTGATCCCAGAGACTTCCATTATCCAGACATCTACTATCCAGAAGACTGTCAATTATGAAATCACACAGCATTCATCACAATTTACCTGCAAGGAAAATGCAATCTATTAGCATCTTGGTGAAAATCTATGATAAATAATGATCTGGGCTGTCCGGGTAACGCCGCGTCGAAAGCTGAGGTGCCGACGTTTCGACCGATATATCTAGGCTGTCACCCGAACAGCCCCGATCATGATTGGCCGCGGAAGCCTACGATATCCATGTTACATAGTTTAAAAAACAAGGATTTAATCAGACCTAACATTTACTAAGAACCACAAAACGTACATTAGGAATTAGAACGGATTTCAGAGCACTAACACATTTTTTAATATTTTATTAAGCCTGATAAAATGCGGTTTTTAAATTTGTAATAATTGAATTACATTGGCCCACAAAGTCCATTATTTTTGACACTACGATTACAAAATTACTACAAATGTACAGGAATTCCTTCCACAGATTGTAGGTAGGGGCAGAGATTCAAATATTATATTTATTCATCCAGCAACATGTCATTTGGACCTCACGGTTCTTTATCCTCTTCCAGATCTGCAGTTAATTTGGAAAAGACACATATCCTAATATGAATATAATTTGTTAGTTTAAAACAAATATATTTTAATTAATTATTTGTCATTCAAACTAGACAAGTGAAGGGGTAATCAACAGGTGAGATTTGTAAGCTTCAACTCGATAAGGATTGCAAATAAGTACACATTTGTTGTGGATAGTAAGTGACAATTTTTATATGAAATAAACACTGTTTATCAAGCCTAGAATCCAACAATTTTTTGTCTATTTATTTACGAATTAGTGGTAATCCTCAAAACTGTCTTACTCAAGGGCATTCTTATGCAATTCAGATCTCTTCTTCTCTGGCTTTTCCAACTGACTGGATGCTATACATCAGGTTGCAAAACGGAAGCCACTCTGGCACCTGTAATAAAAACGTGTATTTCAAAAATCTACTGCAGAAGGAATACACTCAAATTTCTCAAGCATTGCATATTACGGATGTTACACATTTGCGCAATACTTTTACAAAACAATAACTTATAAAGCTCTTAAGGTGTCTGAAACGTACGAAAGAGCACCATACTAGATGAAAATGAATCAGGTTACGAACTAATATACTTGATAACAATAAAGTAATTTGTTCTTTCAAACGGGACCCTATGGCAAATGCTATTATTTCATGAATTTTATAAAACATTCATTTAGATTTAGATTTTAGTAAAAAAACAGTAAAAACTGTATGTGACGTATGGGGAAGATCATCTGCGCACCTTTCCTTGAATTCCAGAATCCCTTCCAATCATTTTAACTAAAAATAGTTGAAGGATGAGTAAAAGTGAAACATAAATAAATGAATAAAAGTAAAATATTAAAAAAAACACGTGATTAGCAATATTTGAAAAACTACACATTTTTGTACCCGAGTTATAGAATACTTATATGTGAACGGTAAACGAACTGCCGGTTTTATTTTTTTGCATTGCTAACAAAATAGTAACTCACTCTTTCCTCTACTCCCACCACTACAAGCAGAGTTCATCAAAACGTGCGCTTAGTGAAGGTACTACGTCCAGAACTAAAACAAGGGGCCAGCTCAGCATTTGCTCAATGCACCAGGGAAACTGGACAAAAGCTGATCGAGGTGGGGTCATTGACCCTTAAGCTGAAGTGCATTATTTGTTATAAGCATATAAGTCTTTTTAACATTATACCATATAAATGTACTATATATAAATACATATAGTACATTTATATAGTATAATATATTATAGTATATTCAATATATTACATACCATAGTATATTAAATATAAATATTATATAAATATAACTGTTTTGTTAAAATAAACGGTATTTTCCTTTTTGATGATCAGTAGAATCCCTAATTGAATAGAAACAGTTATGCAACAGAAAATATTTTACTGTTAACCTAAATTTGTGTACTGACTTCATTTGTTTAATATCATCTGGCAATGTGTTGTAATGTACATATATGTGGATTTCTGGAAGTGAGCGGTTGGTATTGGTATTTATGAACGTGATTTCTAAGATGTGTGCTGTAATTAAAAGTATCAGTATTGCATGAAAATTCAAGTGCAACATGCCGTAATTTCCCATTCAACTAGATTTACTTACATTTTATTTTCAATTTACAACCCATTTAATTCATTATCATAATTCGAAATTTTTCACTCACCTTTCCGGTCCAAAGGGAACGTGACGAAACTTTTCTTCTTCTGTATCCTAACAGGCTTGGAGAATTCTCGATCTCAACACATCACCATCGTGATCTGCAACACTTGATAAATAACAAAACACACCACCAAACTCGATCGCAAACGAAATGTCACCAACAAACACGTTGTCATGTGCACCTCCCCCTCCGAGGAAGAAATGAAATTCCAGGACGAAATGAATGGTAAGCTCGTACCGCTTCCTGGCGAGCAAATTTTCGAAGTAGCGTTTAAAATTACGGGTGAACCTTAAATTAGATGCCGCCACATGGAAACGACGCTAGCGAATCCTCTAGTCCCTACTCTCAAACAGTGGGAGTTTCACCTCGTATTGTATATTCCTCCATGCCCGCAGTATAAGAAGAATAGGTGGATCAATGAATCTACTTCATTGTTTTTGTTTTTCCAGAGTTCCTTGATAGGTAGCAAAATAAGAGACACATCGCATATTATAGGTAGTTTCTACATGTTTTTCTTTTTTTCCTATACTACTAATTTCTGCACGAAATTAGTTATGATTATAATGAAGATATTAGTACCCAATTGTTGCGTTTTTCTTGAAATATTGAATGTACGAGAATGAATATCGTCTGTCTGATAAAACAATATCATGGATTTTGTCGATGTTTTCTGGCGTCACAGCTGTTTTTGGAACCCCAGGTCTTGGGGCATTATCGATGTTAATCCTGCCTCGCTTAAATTCGTTGACCCAGTCTCACCGTCTCATACGAAGGGCATGAATTACCCAGTGTTAGGCGCTTTTCTTTCATGGATTTCTTTCGCGTTTTTACCTTCCATAAAAATGAATTGGATAACACCACATATTCCAGTTCTATCCATCTTTCACACTGACTCGAAAACGCTTTTGTTCAAGTGTTCAACAATGAGCTAGAGTGATAATGACTTGCAACAATGAAATTTTTCCGCATATATTTGTAGCTTTAAATTAAAATTCACAGAAGTTGCGTTCGTCATCTCTTAGCATGCGAACCAAGTTACTTACCGAACGACCTCCTTATAACCAATCCATCGTCTGCATCATCTTCTCTCATAGTCTTCATCGTCTTTCCATCACCGTCTGCATCGCCTGCCTTGTCGCTATGTCGTCTTTTCTCCATTATCTCCATCGTTATCGTTCATTACCATCATTTCACCTATCACTCCTCACATTACACTCGCATTCACTTTGTGGCTTCTAGCAGATGGTTCGAGTAATCCTGCTGTGAAACAACCGGCTCTGATTCTCTCCCTGCAATCAATCCATACGATAATCGATGCACTGATTTAATTGTATCGATGCTTTTCTTATAGCGTGTTTAAATTGTGTCGAAATGTTGTTAGTGAGTGCCTGTGCGCGAGTTTGTTGAAAGAGTGTTTCGAGAAATGTTATGTAAAATGGTCACCATTAGTTTCGACTTGAATGCTAGAAGAACCTAAAAAAAGTCTGGCTTCTGCGCTGTTCCCGCGTGTATAGGAGACCTCTTTTATTTGTGTTTACGCCCGCCTGCATTGGGAATAGCCAACCCGCAGTCTCGTGCGCAAGAAAAGGTTGCACCGCTCTCGTAAGGCCATGTGGCACGCCATTCACGGATACGACCTGGGATTTGAGGCCACTGAGGGACTTTGAAGGGGATGCTCCCTTTGGCGCTTAAAGCGAATTACTGCAGTTGAATACACTTTTCATATATTTACAATATTCGTTTGCTTTATAGGTTTTGTATTCATTTTGTGCATGTTTGATTAGTTACACAATTACTAAGTTAAAAGAAACATCACTGTTTTTCTGGAGTGTATGTATTTTGGTAATGGAAAGTTCGTGTTCAATGAACGTTGAGTTTTTGTAGGGGTGATATTTATTTTAAAATATACGATTAACTAAATATGCTTCCTAAGATCGCGTGATTTACTTAAGACGTCGATCTTATCTTGAAAAATTAGCATAATACAAAATATGTTGGATTTAAAAACAATCTTTGTTTTAGAGGCGAAATTTTATCTACGAATTGTCCGATCCTACTTGTACACGCAGGGTGAGTAGGAAATATTGAAGATTAACCGGAAATCCTTCGTTTTGTGCCGTTTCGGAGTTTTCAATAACAGTGTTAAATATGAATCCCAAATATTATTTTATGGTTTGGCAATTTTTTGGAAGTTTCCGAGAATTTATAATTAATCAATTTATAACTGATCATATTCCATTGATACGTATCAGCTTTTTTAGAGACATGTGTGCTTCTTGAGTAGCAATACTACTCCTAGCAATACAATGTATAAGGCACATGGGCTTGTATGATGTAATACGATGTACAAGGCATCCACGAAATGTTGCTTTTTGATGTTATAAAATATTCTAAATAACTTTTGACAATAATGTAGGTAAATTACCCAAAAGTATCATTTCATCAGCGCAATTCACAGTGTTACTTTCCATACAACTCTCAAATACATTAAAATCACTTTCATACATTTCTCGAGATTTTATTCAAAAAACAACGGCCCATAACTTTGTTAGAATTTACGGGAATTTCCGCAGGAACTTCACAATATTCTTTCATTTTGTACGAACAAATCAGTACTTAGATACACACGCTGTTTTGTTTATCTGATGTCATATTGACAAGTTACTATTACAATGCGTCTTCATTTAGACGCAAGAAAAAATATAAAATGTTTCGAATGCTGCTTTAATTCAGCAACGAACTAGTAAACCATAAAGATTTGTATGCACCACGAACGTTAACTAAACGTTTTGCCACTCAGGCGACTTCCAACCCCTCGAACCAAAGACCCTCGGACTTGGAAGTCGCCCTTGGGGCAAAAACATCTAGTACAGTACGTACATAACGCCCTAGATTCATAAATAACTATTCTATTCCTGAGTTTTCTCAATAAAATTAAAACATTGTATTTCAGTTTATCCAGTTCGGAACCCTTACGCTACTTTTGCCAATAATTCTGCGGTAAATAATATAACTTTTTAAATGTTCCGTTAATAAACACTAGATAATGCTAATAATTAATTATAGCTTTTGTTAACTGGCAGTCTATTTTTTTTATGTAACGTGCTAATTTATAGCATATTAAACATTTAATTGTATTTTCTCGTTACCTCTTTGTTTTAAATTTAAGAGAATTAGTAAGTAGATAATTAACACAAGTATCGTTGATACGTGACAAAGAGAATTGTGCTTCACACAACATTACCATTTCACTGCAATTTGCTAATAATTGAGCCGCCCGCATTCGGTAACACCACTGTTAACGACCCGTATTTGAGCCGCGCTGTTGTGCCGTCATTTCTCCATTCACTACTGGGACTTCAATGAACGTGTTTGTGTCTAACGGTACATGAAATCTCTTTGCGCCTGAACATTTCCTACTCACAGCAGTACATGAAGAATTGCCTGCTGCACATGGGCAAATACCACTTGTGACTTCCTTACATGAAATATCTCACTGTTCATTGATATTTTGTTATTATCTTCGAGCCTTGTAAATGACATAAGTTTCTAAATTTTATTACGATTTATTTGAGTGTGTAATGTATATCGTAATATTACCGTAGTATTGCCGTAATACTACCATTAGCGTAAATATACCATATCTTACATTCAATTACATTAATGGTATAATTTACTATTAAATACACACGGAGATAAAATTTAAAGAGAACACTTGGAGCTATTTTTAAAGAAATAATTGTTTTAAAATTTCTAGAAATTGTTTTTAAAATTCTAGAATATTTCACACAAAATTAAAACAACTTACATTTTTGAAAAATTGTACATAACTTTATTTCAAGAGCTATCTTTAAAAAACATATTTCATTCAAGAAGACATAAGACGGAGAAAAAATAAACGTTGCAATTTTGGAAAAATCAGGGATTTTAACTAAAAATCAGCTCTGCAGCATTGTCATCAGCGTTCTTTTCGCTATCCGAAGAGAATGTTTGATCAAAAAATGGGCTATTTTTGAGAAAATTTTGAAATCGTCGAGGCATCATGTAAAGTACCCCTAAATTTTCGTTTAAACAAGAGGGATTTAAGTTCCCATAAATTGATGGAGAAATACCAATTTTGAAAAAAAAAAAATCGGCTGAATTGTTTTGGCACTAGTTTGCACCACACGGACAGACAGACATTTTGTCGTCGTCAATCAATTTTTCGATATTAAGGATCTACAAACATGAATTCTGACTATAGTTATGAGAGGAAGTAGCTTCCTATATATACGAAAAATATATCGAATTTTTCATTTCCAGTGATCGGTAATAAGTTTTTCTGCCAAAACATTCTCTGTTTTCCAGCACAAAATTACAATACTTTCTCTTGTTACGAAGTAAGGGCGAGAAAATAAGGACTTGGCTGTGTGCGTAAACTTAAGAGGGAATAAAGGTTTTGCTACGAACGAGACAATTGAGTCAGTATTGTTGAGGGATTGTTGTGCGCGCTGGTGTTGAGCAACCCGTAATCAGGAGCTGCACACACGGAGCGCGGGGCTCACATGCCGCTCTGAGTGGCCCTCTGCCCATGACGCCGGAACACGTCGGGAAACGCGCGTTCTCTCGTATTACAGCAGCGATCGCGAAAGTTCTGAGCCCGATTGAATTTGAGAGGGCTTCCAGGAAACCGGGCGTTAATAGACGGTCCATTTAATGCCACGCACTGTTTCCCGCGCCATCACACGCGAAAGGCCACCCGCTCTCTTTGCAACAGACGCGAGGGAAGCGGACTCACTGAAGAGGGGTTGTCCGGGAGATGATAAAGCAGCAAATAACTGACGCGGTAAACCAAGGCAATGGATGAGGTACATAACTAAGTGCATTTATTTCTGTTATTTGCCGTGTGCCGTTCAATATTCATTTGAGTCATTTTCATAATGTCGATTTCTTTTGAGAAGAACAAGTAGTGCTACAAAAGAGTAAACTTTCTCAGATTATTTCTAACAGCTTCGCTATATTATACTACTACCTAAACCTGCCAAAGTGTTTTCAACCAGCGAAAAAAAAAAAAAAAACTTTCCGATCCGAGACCTTACCTCAGATCCTCAACGGTAACTTGCTTTTGCTCATACCACTAGGCAACAAATGTGCCGTGTGTGTCAAAATCTGGCAGATGTATGTAAAACGTCAATGATCTTTTCATTCCAAAATCCCTCAGAATTAAAAATATGCATTTTAAACTCTCAAAGCCTCGGTGTCGTTCAGATAGATACGGGAATACCAGTTTTGGAGGACATAGCCTGAACGGTTAGGCGCTAACGTTGACTACAGCAGGACAGGCAGCCGGACAGACAGCCGGAGAGGCAAGCCGGACAACCAGCCGAACAGCCAGCCGGACAGCCTGCCGGACAGCCTGCCGGACAGCCTGCCGGACAGCCTGCCGGACAGCCAGCCGGACAGCCAGCCGGACAGCCAGCCGGACAGCCAGCCGGACAGCCAGCCGGACAGCCAGCCGGACAGCCAGCCGGACAGCCAGCCGGACAGCCAGCCGTCAATCGATTTTTCGGTGTCAAGAACCCACAAAACATGAATTCTGACTACTCCACGTGTCAGAGGCAGTAATTTACTACATATGACAATAGGATGTATCCACTTTTTCGTTACCAGGACCCGGCAAAAAGAGTTTTTCTGCCGGGTCTTCACAAATGGACGACAAACCGCGCGCGATCTTTCCTCCCTCTTCATTGTCATATCGTCTTCCCTTACACACACATGCGCACACACACACACACACACACACACAAGTGCACTACACTTCGTCATACACCAGACGGGAGCTTACAACTTGATCCATCTGGGATGTGTCCTCTTGGTGAGAAATATCTGGTTGGGGAGAATCCCGGCAAGCAGACGGGTAGGTCGGCTCCATCTCCCTTGATAAAAAATGCACACCACTTACGAGACTAATGAAGTTAACAGTTGACGCACCGGTAATTAATTACACGCGATGGCTGGAAGGTTCTCGCGACGTTCTTCGCGCATCTGATCTCGCGCCAGCGTTCACGTTGCTTAATAAAGCTCCCCCACGTTCAATATAATTTTAATTAAAGGAAATAGTATTGTATTGACTTGCATTTTCACTAGCACATTTACTACCAAAAAATCTACACTTGCACCATCACCATCAACAATTGCAAACACTTCCTCTGTAAAGTATTTCTATAAATTTTACGACAGACAGACTTCGTAAGCTTAATAGCCAAGATATTAACATATGAATTCGTTTTTACAATTTGTCTTAGCTCTAATTAAAGCACAAAGTTGCAAGTCATATTGTGCAAAATTAGTTTGTCATTTACTAAATGAACAATAATATAAAGTAGTAAATTATACACAAATATCATTATTTCATTTTACAGAAATTAAAATATTCATAACAATTTTTCATAACATTCATAAGAAAGTTAAACGTTCTGTAAACTAAACATTAGAATTAATTATCTGTAAAATTCTTTAAAATACACCGTAAATTCTTTTGATATCTATTGCCTTGAGGAAAAGAGAGTATGTACGGAATATTTCCTTTTGATTTTCTAACTCTTGGAAGAGCAAAAGTCTTCAACTGAAAAGTTTCCTTAATCTTATTACGTTCCTACAAACTCCATTTCCCAAGAGGGTTTTTGGACTTACATTTCTCTTCCCTTCAGCTCTTCCATCTTTTATATGAAAGAACATCGACTTCAGTTTTTTATCAAAGATTCCTTAAAAAATCATCCGACTTTCAAAACTACTTTAGTACCCCACATGTTATACGAATATCTACACTTTTCGATGTTTCTGTTTCAAATTACCGTATTATTTTAATAATACAGTATTAACTTTTCCTTTAGGTTTAATAAATCACAAGAAGTGCGACATCGAACTCGTTTTAAATTGTAGCAAATTCCCAACATATCTCTCATGTTACTATAAGAAAAACGATCAAAATATTAATAAAAATGTTAGTGCTCTTTTGAGTTCTTTAATCTTATTTTCATAACTATGTTTTTTTTTAAATCGCATGGTCCTCAATTTCCTACTCTTTTGAAAATTTTCATTTGAATGCAAATGTATTGTATGAATCTAATTTAAATTTACATGGTTTTAAGAACAATTTCAGTAGAATAAAAAAATTCTTAGTAGTTCACTACAAAATTTTTTTTTGAGATATCCTATTTTAATTTATTGTATTTAGGGGTGAATTGGTTTCGCATATTTTTCTAGTGTACACAGCTCTTTATTAAAATGTAGTATTACATAATTATTAAGTAGTAGTTATTATTATTGGCTAACACATAAAATCCTTTACATTTTCCTTCTTTAGTGTATATGTTGTAGTATATGTTCTTTGAAGGAAACTCATATTTAACTCGTCTCAATATTAAACAATTAAGCTTTAGAAAATAGAAGTTATTATGGATACATTAATTTCGATAGTTGCTTTTCTTAGCGCCATTTGATCACTATTGATAATCTAGAATATACTCGACGGTCAGATTTAAATCATATGTTTCACTGCAAAAAAGCACCAGGGATTTTTCTTTAAATAACGCACAAGATGTATTGCCATATACCGCTAATCCCTTTCTTATTTCAGCTTTTGTCGCATTACTACACCAGTCACAAATTCACAAACTTCATTTTCTTTTCGCAGTATTTCCTCTTGAATCCATGTTCAGCGCAAACTCTTAAGTTATTCAAAATCGATTCAATTTGAATTTTATCACCGCCCTCGTATGCTAATGCCCTCGAGTGCATTACGTGACTGTTTTCTTTTTCCTTGGGCGCTGAGTTCATTGACGTGAGCGCGGAGGCAACCTCCGGTGTGCTACATTTCCCTGGAGTACAGTAAACAGAGCAACCTGCGTCAGCAACGATGCCCGTTAATTACTTTGGTGATGTATTGCTCATCTAATATGGAAGAGTACCTCAAAGGCGCCGTGGAACAAGGACCCAGCTCTCTGGGCTTGGAGACAGCCGGTTAATCAGCTAATGTTCCATGCTTTAAACTTCTGCTCGAGAGCATCTTCGCTTAGCACGTTATAAACTCCCTTCTCTCCTGGAAGAAAACCTGGGATGCTATCTCGTATTATCACAGGGTTAAAAATGATTCTGTGATACGATTCTAAACAGCTCGGGGTAATTATTTTGTAGATGTGTAAGTGTACAAACGTGCGCAGATGATATTTTGCCCCATACGTCACATAGAGTTTTTACTTTTTTTGTGACTAAATAAATCTAAATCTATGTCTCAAATCTACAACGAAATTTGGCCACAAGAAATACTTTCGAAAGGGTTTGGGGTATCACGAAGTGATTTGCTCGAAGTAAATAATCGGGAAAATAACATTTCGTTTTATCCTAGAATGACCCAAAAATTTAACTATTCCAATTTATCAAAACTCAGAAAATTTAATGAAAATGAAACCTGTGCCATTATTTTATGCATGCTTAGTTCTGAGCAAAAATTAATGCAAACATTCGGAAAATGTAATTCAGGCATCATAAAAATTTCTCTAAAAAATCAGAATATTTGTTTTAAATTTGCAGGCCTGTTCACACTTTCCGTTTCAAATTCAAAATGGAACTGGACACTTCTTACTTTTACGCTCTTGTTTCGAAAATTGCGAAAGAGAATGCAAAAATACAATATTCATGAAAGAGATTTGTTCTGTAATAAAACTGTTTCTAAAAAATAGATCTTTCAATAAGGTCATTTGCATTAAAACAGTAGGTTTCGTGCAATTTTTGGTTGAAATAAAGTGATTCATACTTATTTCCCCGGATAGACATAAAAGCGGCGAAAACAATAGCGCAGATCTCATTTTCATTGAACACACTTAATTTTTGAATTTAAAAATTTGAATAAGTGCAAAACTTATAAATAATAGTATAGTAAATTATTTAAATGCAAAAAAGTATGTGCTACTGTAGCACCATTAGTTTTCTTTTATATTACAGCTTCAGACGTCATACAGGGCAAGATAGTGACAGTTTTAATTTACCAAAGCTTGAAGTGCATTTTCGTGATTGTACATTATTTTGTGAGTCAATAAATTAGCTCGGACTCATTACGTTTTGCTTGAATGAATGCTTATGATAAACTGTACATAAATATATTTTTCTCAATTATTTCGACACATTTAAATTTTATTCAATTTTGTATCTTTCAACTTGTTAATACTACCTATAGGTTCTTTTATGCACGTAGTGATAACGCAAAGGTTAGTGATAGGGTTTCTAGTGGCATTGTACCATTTATTTCTTCACTGGAAGAGAAAGCGTTAAAATAAATCAAGTATTTGAGATTAAGCTTTGCCATTGATGTTTTGATAATACCCCGTTTTTCTACGCATTTCCAAGTGAAGCAATTTTGAAATGAACTACCAATTTTTACTTGTCAGAATGCTGAATGTATACAATTACATTATTAGGTTTCAATCAATTTACTGCATACAATGCAGCGCCTCCGGCAAATAGAGATATCGTAAGTTAATTGGTTTGCGTTCTGCGGTTACAGGATATGAATATGCTAATAACATGATCTGATAATACATATATACTTACCAAATGTCTGAGTTCTAGACAATAAATAAAAGCATTTTTCATAGATAAGCTTTTATTTGTTGAACAAAAATTTCCTAACCAGAAATATTAAAAGGATTCTAAATAAATAAAAATGAAAACCAAAATAATGCAACACTTATACACTTCTTATCATTAGTTCAATAATGACAAGTAATTTTTCTGGATTCATGGGTCTAAGCATGGAAAAGTCAAAGCATTTTTTCTTTGTAAATGCAAAAAGACTAGAGTATTGTAATGAAGTGTATGATTTTTTACTAGTCATTCAGCAGATATGTAATCATTCACATGACTGTAACGGCGGATTGATATGACAATTCATTTCTGTGAATAAGAATTCGACGAGAGCTACAGTTTTAAGAATGAGTATAGAGCGCATATAAGAAACAAATATTATTTTGTAGAAATTCTTATAGAAAATATGTTACTTTAGCCTTGTAGTGTTACGTAGATCCAAAACAAAAATACTGGTGCTGAACTGCTCGAACATTATCGCATTAGTAACGGTTACGAGAAATTATAATAACGTAATTTATTTGCAAATTAACACATCTACGTAACGTATAAAACTCATTACGAATCGTTGCACATTAGGATCGAAAAAATTAATTCATTTAAAGATTATACATCAACACAAATACGACAATCCATAACTCAAGAACATTTTTGAACAATGAGAAGTTATTCTCAGAAGTTCAAACCGAGGCATTTCGATACCGTTTTGTGACGTAATAACTCCTGAAGTTAAAAAAGTGCGGAACATAATTTTCAATTTCAATCATTTATAAAAATTACGCCAAACTCATATTTTGAACAAAATGTTCATGACCTTATTTAATGGTCTAGTTATAAAGAAAGCCTTTCAATAAGTAAAATCACATTGATATTGTAGTTTTTTGCGATGTTTATTTTTTGCTGTTTTCGAAAATACACAGGATTCACCCAAAAGAGAAACTGTACCATTAATGTACCACCATGTAATCGTAGTTTGCTCTATTGTAGAAAAAAATAAGAAAAAAATTGGGATAGTTTTTGAGAAAATGATTTTTCAAAATTGTCTACGTTTTAACAAACCCATTTGCGTGAAAAATATTCAGATTTTATAAAAATTGTAAGTGACTTTATTTAAAGATTAAACATTCTAGAATAGCTTTCATTGGGGGAAAAAAAAGTATCTCATCTTAAATACTGTAGTTTTCGGAAGACGCCAAAAATATTTTCACTTTGACAATTTTCGAGAATTTAGTGAACTTGCGTGCCCGTGCGAGAACTCTGTCGTGTTAAACCCGACCATCTTCCCTATTTTTCCATTTCCATATTAAGAGTAATATATATTTTTCTTCGAGACCTTCTTATCCTCCATCATGTGTTCTATTTGTCTTCTTGTACTTGATAACAATACAATACACCCTTGTCAATACAAATTATTCATATTTAACTTTATTACCTAGCCAAGAGGTATGCCCGTGTAATTCAGTCGCATAGAATGTCAAATAATTAATTTAATTTCACATTCAGTTGCAGATTCTATAGGCTCTGAATATGTGGAGTCGTATTGAGGAGCTTCGAACCATCAAAAATGTAATAGAATGTTCAAGATCTCATTCTGTAGATTACGGTGTCAGGGACGGTTTTTTTGAGACCTATGTGCTACTATTTTAGTTTTTAAGGCTTTAGAACGCTTAGTTTAGGAGCTCTTTAACGATATAGACTAAAAAAAATATATTGCCGAGCGTTGCGAGTTGCGTTTGACATGATTATTTAGATGAGGTTTTGAATAAATGTTTCATATTTTTAAAATCATAGTGTAGTTCGACACGACTCCGTGAAATTCTCTTTCTTTAGAGACCTCATTTATAAAGATTGGTTCGCGTGTGAGAGCCGCAAAAACTATCGATACTACTGAAATAACAGACGATTCAAGGACTATCAGACATGCCTTATTTTTATAATCGTTTTTGTTATGTCAGAAAAATATTAAATGAAATATTTGGAGCCATTTTCGAGAAAATATTGAAAATTGTAAGGTGCCATTGAAAGTACTCGAAAAATCAAAATATACATTTCAAATTGAAAGGGCCACGACACCAATCAGATCGATTTCTGCGGAGTTTCAATTTTGGTGCAAATCCTGGGGACAGTCAGTCGCTAGCCATTTCGTAAATAAACATGCAGGTAGAACAGGGAGACGGACGGAAGACGGACTGTTTCCCGAAACCGATTTTTCGGTATCAAGGATCCACAAAACGTTGGGGAACTAAAGTATGTTAGGGAACTATGATTGGGACTAAACTATGTTAGAGGAAGTAATGCAATATTCGAAGAAGATTTATGCACTTTTTCGCACCAGGGCCCTACAACACGCATGTGTTAGGTGAAATAACGCCGTTTATCCTGCGGCATTAAAATGCTTTCAATGTACTACGCGAGTAGTAAGCGAGAAAGTAAAAATGATATTGAGAGGATTTTTAGGATTTGCTTAAAAATGGGCAGTTCTACCAGAACGGAATGTACTATGTGATGGACAGGCAACTTTCTCGATTAGAAGATAGCAATGACGGCAGTACCAACAGCAGTGGTTTTCGCAGATCCGTGGATTAAAGGCTTCGGTTATCGACAGGCTATCAACATCAAGTTCATATCTCTAATTAGAGAATACATACAGACTGTCGAATCCGTCTCGCCGAGGAACCGACTACTCTCTCAGCCCGCAATTCGCGTGGAGGTACTAAGAGAAATAATGTTGCCCTGCGTTGTAGACTTTCTGAAACTGACGAAGGCGGATGACGGACGATGAAGATTTATTAAATTTTTTAAATGTATTTTTCATTTCTCGACCACTTGTTGATAAATAGAATTGGTGATTTTAAAATGAAAATGAAGTCCAATTTTTGGTCTTGGTCAGCTTAAAGTATATGTTCTACTTCCAAGTAAAAATTCTAATGACTAAAAAAGGACTAGTGTCTCATTCTCACACAGATGAACTAGTATTATCAACTGGTCCTGCTTTGAGCATGGTTGTCGTTTGTCTCTCATGTATGTGTTGTCGCGGAGGGCCTCGCGTTCTGCTGAACTCATATCAGAGGAGCCAGGAAGTGTGATGGTGTCTAGTGTATGGTCGAAGACGCATCTAGGGATGTGAAGGGTAACTGGCTGGATGGAACCGTAGAAAAAAAATAAGAAAAATAAATCTGCATTCACAACAGCTAATTGTAATGACACAAGAAGGTACAAATATGATTGCCGATCAATCGCACAGATTCATGCCTTCAGGATCAGCAAATCCCGTTAATCTGCCTACATTTTGGGAAACGAAGACTGCATGGTTCGTGCAAGCGGAAGCGTGTTTGGCATTACGTAAAATCACCACCGATAATGCATAGTTCTGTAATATTGTAGCTTAAGCCACAAAATTGTGCATCGATGGTTTAATGACTAAATCTCCTTCCAAATAGAAATACGAAACGCGAAAAAGCCAGTTGATTGTAATTTATTTTACAGGAAGGTATTACCTCACAAGTGACATTAGGAGCGAGGGAGGTATATTTGTCGAGAACATAAAACCGGGAGAGATGGCTCAGGGCATCAACTGATGTCACTACAATGCCTCTGACCGAGAGGTTCGAGTTTCGAGTCTCAAAATCGGTGGCAGGATTTTCGACACTAGCTAGATAGCTAGGTGGAGTCCAGTCGTCTGAAGGGGAATTCCAACGGCCGGCTGCATTGATCGGAAGTTTTCCGTGGTTTCTCCGATCAATACTAGGCGAATGCCGGAATAGTACCCTAGCAAACGGACCACGAACCTCGCGCGAACTTTCCACCTTTCTTGTTGTAACCTCATCCCTTACCTATACACTCCTAGACTTACATGCACTACACTACCACACATTACACTCCGCCATAGACCGGTCGGAAGCTTAGAGCCTGTTGCGTGTGGGGCGGAACCTCGCTGGTGGAAGATGCCTGGTTGAAGAACCCCGCTGGCCATCGGCAGGTCGGCGCCTGACCTCTTCATCCAGCGGGGAAAGATCACCTTCCGCGATTAAACCTGTACTAAACTTAAGGGACTAATAACCTTAACTAATGGCGCCCCAGAAATCACTAATCAAGCAATCAATCGCGTAAATAGGGTATCGTTATCGTCGGGTGTAATATTTTATTTTATTCCATTATTTTTCATAAACACATCTTAAAAGACTTAAAAGACACGATGTATCTCACCTACCTAAAATAGTGGGGAAGGGTTGGTAGTACTGAAAAATGAGAGGAACAGTTGACACTCATTGTAAAGATTAGAAGTGTCACGCGCGAAATATAAACGAAGCAGTGTATCTACAAAATGGCATGCAGTATACAAACTACAGATAGCATTTAGATTTGCACAATATTGCATTCTTTGACCCATGTTATAAACTACTTTCAGCTGGTAGTAGCGAATTAGTTGGCTATTTCCTGCAAGAGCGCGTATTCGCTCAAGAGAGTAGGTAAAACTATTCTTTAACGCCCGTGGGTGATAAAGAAGTATATTATTGACAACTAAGAAGCATCTTTAACTTTCAGAATAAAAGACAATGACTTTTTACTTCTGAATAATAAAGATTCTACCGTTGCTAAGTAGTGAAGACTTGGGGGATTGTCGTCCGCCACAGAGCCTTCGACACCTTTCGTTGCAAATATGAACTTGCAAGGTGATATTTTGATGCGAGACATGCCAATAACGTACAGATTCTATTACAACGTCTTCGCCCGTCACAATGCCTTCGACACCTTAGACGTTTAGTTGGAAATATGAACTTGCAAGATGATATTTTGAGTTGCGACTCACCAACTACGTAGAGATCCTATTACAATGCCATCGTCGAGCTCCTCTCTAAAGCTGCTGTATTTTCATTGGATGATTAATTCGATTCCGGGCAATTCATGCCTAAGGTCATTAGTCCCGTAAGTAAAGTGCATGATTTATCGCAGGATGTGGCGGTGATCTTTCCCCGATAGATGGCGAGATCAATGCCGATCTTGCTTCTGTCGGCTGGCAGGGTTTTCTCCAACTAGGAAGCTTCCACCATAAGGTCACCGTTCCAGCCGGGACGGGATCAAAGCTCTGACATGTGTGGTAGTGTAGTGCATGTAAGTATCTGTGCCAGTAAGGGACGATAGGATAAGGAAGAGGAAGAAACGCGGACCGTGGCCCGTTTGTTAGGGTTCTGGGTTCTTCTCCGACATTCGCCAGGTGTTGATCGAAGACCCCACGGAAAACTACCGATCAGAGCAACCGACTGCTAGAATTATCCTCCAGACAGCGCAGTGGCTGAACTCGAATGCCGTACCGCAGTGACCGAATTCTCGCAGTGACCGAGTTCGTTTTAGCTGTACCTACGTGGCTAGTATCGAAACTCCTGTCTCCGTCGTAATTCCCTAGGACTTCGCTGTCAGATCCTGCTTTGATGCCCTGAGCCCCCCTAGGCCCGTACAGGAAAATGTAAAGTTAGTGACTTAATGTAAAGTATTCTCAAGAATTAAAATATCGGTTTCAAATTTAACGCCTGGACACCAGAGAGATCGATTCGAAATCGTTTTGCTTGAAATCTTGTGATCAGTACGAGGGTCACACCAAACGTTTTGAGAATATTGCAGTCAAATTATTATAGCACGCTTTTACCTTCACATCTTGTTAGAGTACTCTCAAGAGAGATAGAGAGAGATGCAGAGAGAGAGATACAGATTATATATATGAGAGAGATACAGATTATATATATGAGAGAGATACAGATTATATATATGAGAGAGATACAGATTATATATATGAGAGAGATACAGATTATATATATGAGAGAGATACAGATTATATATATGAGAGAGATACAGATTATATATATGAGAGAGATACCGATTATATATATGAGAGAGATACAGATTATATATATGAGAGAGATACAGATTATATATATGAGAGAGATACAGATTATATATATGAGAGAGATACAGATTATATATATGAGAGAGATACAGAGAGAGAGATACAGAGAGACAGTAAGAGGGTGCGAGAGAGAGATAGGGAGAGAGAAGTGACCGTAATGGGAGAGTGTGGGGAAGCTGACTGGCCACATTGGAGTCCCGGGCCTCGCCGCTCCCGGAGGCCGGGCTGTCCGTTTGATTGCGAACCTTGTACCTGGGATCGATGCACGCACACGCACGCACACACACACACACACTCACACACACACAAACACACACACACGCACGCACGTCCTCGCAGGCATGCGTGCTGGCAGAATACGGAGAGCTCATCGGTCCGGAGAGTTCGTGTCCTCGAAGCCATCAAGTGGAGAGTGAACGGACTTCACCCCAAACGCCCTATGGTAATATTCAAAATGCATTGCATGTTCAACTTTGTTCTTTTCTGCACAGACGATGTTGTACTAAATGATCTAGTTTTATTGACGTATCGCAGAGCAATGCGCGGCGAATTTTCACTGTGTCACAGAAGCTTGCGCCTCCAAAGTTTTCAAAATTATTATCAAGTCAAACAGGCGTTCGCTGTTAATATCAAAAATAGGTGAAAATAAGTTCTGGTTCATAATACCGCTTATTAATGATATATGAGTTTAAAGATTTTACTTAATTATTTTAAGAGTCAAAAAAATATCCCACATAAAATCCGAAAATTATAAATTGTAAAACCAAGGTGGACGCCGAAATGGCCATGTGAAAGAGAAAGTAGTACATAGCCCAGTAAGGAGCAGCGAAAAAAGAAATTGCATTAATCGGAAAGCAGTGGTTGGCTAAAACTGTCACAACGTTTCCCAACGACACGATCAAAACAAGAGCTACGTAAATTAAAGAGAGGTAACATTCAAAAGTATCAAGAATTGCCTAGTACAGCAAAGAATTAGACCAACTGTGAAAAAAATGTGTAACAATAAGTGCAATTTAGACGCCGAAAAAAAGTATCGTAGTACATACATTCGTTATTCTTTTGTCATCGTGTTGTATTTCTTTGAAAAATAATGAAAGAAACAAAATCACCGAGCTAAAAAACTTTGTTGCGTTCTCCGGACATTCCTCGGAATGCTGGGTCTCACGCAGTCTGTTAAATTAAGTCCGAGCCGCTTTCCTTTTTGTATTCATGGTGCAGTAGGGGGGGGGAGGGTCTCACCCGGTTGCCATGGACACGTTGAGTTATCGATACTCTGCTCACGTTGGAGTTGAGAACCTCGCAGTTGGCTACTGTGTTCTTTAGAAAACACTTTCTTTCGCTGAGAAGTTTGGTATGGACTGTGAATAGAAGGCTGAAACTTACAAAACGACTGTAGTTGGTGTTTTACGTAGTTTCTGTTTTTAGTAAGTTTGTGTAATGTCAAACAATATGGAACTTGATTTTCAAATGACAATTGTCTTCGAAAAAGGCTTAATGAAAGTGTCCCAAGTCTCGCTAGTACCGTAAGTAATTTTTCATTTAATTTTGCATAATTCGTATAATGTATTTAAAATAATTGGATAATATTGTGGAAATTTATGCATAATTGAAATTATTATTAACAGACAGCGATATGTGTTTAAGAAACGTTTCTCTGTTGAAAAACCTGATAATACTCAGCTCTCCCCTTCAATAAATAAGGACGTTATCTCATTTTATATATACCACAATAAATTAATTCAAAGAGGTAGATACTTAATACGTTAATGAACATATTTTCAACCATAACTAAAAGTAGTTTTAATAGAGGGATGATTTCATGTGAAACGACATCAAGTGTTGATTGGAAGTCAGCTGAACATATAATCAGAATAACTAATCAGAATAGCTAAGCAGAATAAACTAATCAGTTGATTCTGCTATTCAATGTGAAATATAAGCATATTGATTATTAATAGAAATTACTTTTAGACTTCGTAAAAACAATTATGAAATGTTTTGGTGAATCGTCATGTATCAAGTCATCGTATAACTTCTGAGTTATATTAGTGATACACTGAATCGTTCAAAATATTACAAATTATAAAAATTTCGATGCACAAGAAAAGTAATATAGTTTACAAAATTCTCGTTTTCATTGAGAACTTGTCGAAATACATTTATTTTATTAAAAATGGCAATTTTTACTTTCCCGTATACGTACGTATATAAGGAGTATTATACGTAGCATACTAGGGAAATTTTTGTGGTACACATTGTCATCAAAAGTATCCGAACACGTGGCTGAAAATGATTAACCAGTTCGTGGCGCCCTCCATCGGTAATGCTGGATTTCAATAGGGTGTTAGCTAGCCTTGATGACAGCTTTCACTCTTGCAGGCGTACTGTCGTCTCTCCGAGTCTGTGTCTGTCCGTGTCTGTCTGTGTCTGTCTGTGTGCCTGTGTCTGTCTGTCTATGTCGGTCTGCCTGTGTGTGTGTGTGTGTGTGTGTGTGTGTGTCTGGCTGTGAACACTACTAGCCCCTAAACCATACCTAGATTTTTTTCCAAATTGAAAAAACCTCTTGTTCATCAGGCTCGAGTCGAGCTTTGAGATTTTAAAAATGTTCTTTAAAATTTGGGGGTACTTTACATGAAGCCTTCTGGAATTTTAAAAATCTTCTCAAAAACTGCTCCAATTTTTTTATTTCTTGTAAGAATAAAATAAAAATGTCACATTGGAGGCTGAAGATGTTAATAGAAAAATTGATTGACGCTGACAACGAACTTAATGACTGAACTTTTGAATTCTTTAAATTAGGCTTCAGGCTTATGATCCAAGTACATTTTGATCGTACATCATCGTACATTTTGATTTCGTTTCGGAGAAAAATTTAATTATCTTCCAAACCCGCGAGAATTAAACGCAGAAGTTTTGGGACTAACATATTTTAAATTAAACACATGTTTCATCACTCCGCTCATAGACGGCAGCACCAAGCAGCAGGCCAGTGGTGACTTTAGTGAATGAAAGAGAAGAATCCAAGATTTCCTTGAAACGATCACATTCAATCGAATGTTGAGTGTGAAAACCCGACGCGTGCCTTTCCAAGAGCCTGTCGTTAGAAGATATGTTCTTTCCATGGAGAGCGGCTTTGTCACTCATCACTTATGGCTCTCCTACATTCTACAGTTTTCGTGCAGTTTAGACATATAGAAAGCGTGCAGTCCAGACTGCACGACTTCGGCATGAAAACGTTTGAGCATGATTGTTTGTTTTTTTTCGTACAGAAAACGTAGTTTCACTAGCGCATCTAACGGCAGACTCGTTAACTAACGCCGGAAATGGCCCATCCATTCCAATTAGTTAGTTAGTTAGTTAGTTAGGTACGATTCGTGAGATTTTGTGAATTGGCGTGGCGGATTCAAATTCTCGTCTTTTCTTGGAATGTTGTTACACTACAATTATTTTCTCGCAAATGTGAGGTAACTGAATCTCAATTCTGCTGCTATGACCTGCATTCGAAGCGTTTTTTCTGCGGACATTTGAAGCTTTCGCGCGTGGTGTGAGCCTGCCATAGCATACTTGTCTGCCTTTGCCACAAAAATTGTGAACGCCAATAGAATAAACTGACTGGTGATACATTAAGCTGATTGCGCTATGTGATTTGCTATCTGAGCACTAGGTCTGAGCACTGAGCCCTAGATCAGAAGGCTATTTCTAGGAACTAGCGCGGCAAAATAAACGTAAAGGAAGTAAAACGTAGAGAGTGCTGACATTTCTATTTCAGGTTCACCGCAAACTGCCACGCAATAAGAAATCCGATAGAATGTTCTCATAAATATTTGTCTTACCAATTGTTTTATTCGAAAACACACACACGTTTCGCAACACTGCTTAGGAGTCAATGAATTTGTTGACACCAATCAGAATATCTGAGGTATTTTAATAGTTATTAACATATCTACTAATGTTATGAGTGTTATTACTCCAAAGGCCAAAAGTTACAAATGGAGGCGGAGAGTAGCGAAACCGAGATTTTTAATTTGGACGAGGCAGTAAAAACACTAACATTTCGTGGTATGTTTAGCATTTTATCGGTCACCGTAAAATCTCAAGAATTGTGCGAAAATTTACATTACTGCGATAGTAAACAAAATAATTTTGTTGCTGCGTCATCTTGAACGATTTTTATATATATATATATATATATATATATATATATATATATATATATATATATATATATATATTGAAACACATTGTGTTTCCTTATACTAATTAGAACATTAGCATAAGTAATTAGAATCTATTTTGGACTGCGCGGTACGCACGACCAGCGCGACGGACAGCGGTGAGGAGGGCCAGCCGCCGCCGCCGCCACCGTTGCCGCTGCGAGGCGTCCGTGGGAACGTAATCGACGGTTGAGAACCGAGCACGGAGCGACAGGGAGTTTTGTCCGTTACGAGTCAGTTGGGTCGAGTCGGCCGTCGCCGAAGGACGTGGCCGGCGTGCTGCCGGCCGGCGAAAGTCGCGGAGAAGTGGCCGGTAGATACGGACGTGTGGTGAGGAGCTCGCAGCTTTTGCATGGACAAAGGGAGCATGTGGTGTGTATTATAGAATAGTAGCGAATGCAAAACAATAGACACGTGAGGTTGGGATCGGGAATGTTATTAGGATGAGAGATCCGCGCCAAGAGAACAATCAATCGCGCTTGTATTAGTTGTCGCGGTATGAACAATACCGGAACTGTGTGGTGTGAAACTGAGGCCAGCACGTGCAGTGGCCGCGTGTTAAGAAATCAAATCAAGCGACGGAAGATAATTAGAGAGAGGTGCGACACCGAGGTACCAGGAGCTGAATCAGGAAGAATTCAAGAAACCACCAGCCGAGGCGACCGCCACACCATCAGCCGCCGACTACGCCCAGCTGCTGCGAAGGTCGGCGACCCCTACCGACGCGAACCGTGATCCAAGCATCGAAGGTATTGGTTGGGGCCCCAAAGGTATGATAAAACCTGTATTACACCTGATCTTGGTACCAAGGCAAAGTGTATAATTGTTGTTAAATCATGTAATTAACAAATTTGGTTTGTGAATAAATACTGTTCACGATTGTACTTCATTTACTAATTAAATTTCCTAATGTTATACCGACTTCTCGTAGGGACCCTTTCACGAAAAAGATACCCTCCTTTAGTAATTTCTTGCAGTGAAAGTACCGGCATCACCAGGTACGTCACAGCTGGCGCCCGAACAGTTGGAAATCGTGTAATTAAGAAATGTGGCCCTAGGAAAGTCGATAAAACAGGGGAAATTACCGTGCATGGAATAGAAGGGAGAATATGTATGTCAATGCATGTGAAATGTAATATGCAGACAGTGAAAGAATTTAGTATTTTGGAAGGAACAAAAGTAACAGTATATGTACTGACAAAATACATGTAAAAATTTGTGAGAGTATAGGATTTCTGGGTAATTACAAAAAATTTTTTTAATTAATAGTGGGCATGCACGTGGAATTATTTGGAAATGTATCCAGTATAAATTTCTTACTATAGTTACTGGACTCATGAAAGCTAGTAATGCACATATTGTAACTGATAAAAAGCAGTATAGTTTCCAAGTTTTTGTAAGACAAGTTAATAAGGATTTAAGTGGCTAGTATTTTTCATAACATGGTAGCTAAAGAATTTGTGAAGTAGTAATAATTTTTGTGGAAGCATAAAGGTATTTGATTGTTATATAAATTCTGCACATTATTTGCTTGGAATTTACATTCAGTAGTGCATTGTTCATCGTTAGTGGTGAAAAACTGTAAAATTTATTGGAAAAGATATCATATTGTGAGGTGTAGTAGCATGGTAAATGCATATTTTCAACATTCATGTAGTATTATTGAGGGAATTTTACTGAGAAGGCATGACATTTAACTGTGTGTAATTGTTGTAAATATAATAGAATAGCAGTTGTGATGAGAAGTAATTCTTAAGCAAATAGTGGATTTACTAAATGTGGGAACAATTATCATAATTTTATTGAGTTTATTAGCAGTGCGTATGTATGTAAGTGGTAGTAGTACTACTTATTGTGAAGGATATGTTTATGTATTGGTATGTGATGGGGAATTTATGTGATTATTGAATTAGTGTTATTGTGTTTTTTGTGGTGAGTGAGGATTTGGTCTTCATCGATTAGTATCTGAAATAATAGTGCATTAAAACAGTTACGAAGAGCATTTAGTGCAGTGGTTGGTATAGGAAAATAAGAGGGTAACGGTAGCATTGTTGTTAAAAGAGGCAAAGGGAAAAATTGTGCGAGCATTTTAGTGCAGCGGGGGTTAAACGTGAGGTTCAAGGCAACGAAATGGAGGCGCAAAACATAGAGTTGGACTTGGTGGGGAAGGTGGATCAAGTAAGGGAGACAGATGAAGGAATTGGCAGTAGCACTCTATCGGAAAGCAGGGATAGTGGAATTGGAAGCAGGTTGGACGATACGTCAGGGGACAGTTTCAATAAAGAAGTAGAAATTACGTCAACGCCAATGAACCAGGCAGTAGGAAATCCAACTTGGGGGGGTGGGGAACATACCCATATTGACTCCATACAGATAATGATGAAGATGTTCGAAGAACAGGATAGGAAAGCAGAGGAACGGAGCAGGAAGTTGGC
This sequence comes from Gryllus longicercus, assembly GCA_038098605.1. Lineage (NCBI taxonomy): Eukaryota > Metazoa > Arthropoda > Insecta > Orthoptera > Gryllidae > Gryllus > Gryllus longicercus. The sequence goes on along the minus strand of JAZDUA010000804.1, from coordinate 442,231 downwards.
TGAAGAGCAGAATAGGAAGATTGTGGAAGAACTGAATAGGAAAGCAGAAGAACGAAGCAGGAAGACTGAGGAACAGATTAGGAAGTCGGCAGAAGAACAGAATAGGAAAGCGGAAGAACAGAAGAGATTCACAGAGGAACAGAATAGGAAGTTAGCGGAAGAACTGAACAGGAAAACGGAGGAGCAGAATAGGAGGTTGGCTGAAGAACTAAATGGGAAAGTTGAAGAACAAATTGCGAAGTTGGCAGAAGAGCAGAGTAGGAAATTAGATGAACACAAAATATTTACAAAGGAACAGATCAAGAAGTTCGCGGAAGAACAGAGCAAGAAACTAGATGAACTGGATAAGAAAGATGAGGAACGAGTCAGTAACTTGCAAGAAAAAATATGCGGGCAATTGGAATCCGTGAGTGAACACATTGGAACACTCAACAATGAAATGTCCAAGGTTGCGGATCGACTGGAGGCTCGAAACCAATCATTGGCCAATCTATTTGAAAAACAGAGAAAGGAAATAAGGTCTATAGTAATTAATTGGGATGAGGTGCTAAAATTTCAACCACACCATCAAGTGGATGCTAGGGTTACTGCAGAGGATAAAAGCGAGGGGATGACGAACCAAATTCATGAAGAAGTCAAGACAGCGGAGGGCAAAACGGTGGAGGTCCAAATCGAGGCCGAGGAGGATGTTTGTAAAGTGGAGGTGGAAACGGAAGAATTGAAGCAAATAATGGAAGAAGTGGAAATGAAAACGGAAGAAATGGAGCGTATAATAGATGAAGAAATCGAAGAAAATATACAAGGGTGCGAGGAGAAAGTATTAATACAAGATGAATTTGAACAGGAAGAAGTAGGAAAAATGTCACAGAGTGTCAAGAATGGGGTGACGCCAGCTATGCCTCCAAAGTCGCTGAAATATTCGGAAGATGGTAAGGAAAACCCTGACGCAATTATGCGAGCAGCAGAACAGCATCTAGCACTAATTAACACCGTGGAAGGACACAGGATCCAGTTCTCATACCCAACTTTAGAAGGAAACGCCAGGACATGGACAGGAATTTTTAATGTATTTCCTAAATTCTTGAAGAAATTTAATGACAAAATTGTCGTACGAGATTGGAGCAGGGAAACCCGAACAAACGTCAAGATAAACCTGAGGAACAATCATCACAACCACGTCATGGAAAGTATTAGTGAATACACAACGAAGAATATTATGAGGCCAAAAATATCATTTACTCCTAGGAGCTACCAAGCAATAATTTGCGTAATAACGCGACAGCTTTCCATCACTATGCAGAACCTATTGGGCAAAGCAAATCATGCCGAGTTAGGAAGGTATCAGAAGGCAGTGGTAGAGTATGACTGCACATTCGCAGGTACTCCAAAGAAGAAGATAGAAATACTGAATGCACAACAGAGAGAGCAGTGGTCGCAGTTGTTGACAGAAAATAAACAAGAACCACCGAAGACGAAGGAGAAGATATATCAAGCATTGGTAAAATCAGGAAAGGAAAAGAAGGAGAAACCGAAGAAGAAGACTCACCAGTTTAGTGAGGGACAATCGGTACTGCTACGGGTTCCCAGAGTATCGAATCCAAACCTAAAATTATACCCAAACTTTTTTCTGCTATATGAGGGGCCATATTTTATAGACAAAGTAACGGATAAAATGTGGCCAGACTGTTAAATAACAGACAAGAAGTGATAGGACACTATAATGTTAACAGTCTGAGACTGTGTCCAATAAACGAGGACAATAGCGAAGTGTAAATAAAGTGTATTATTAGTATTAGTTTAAACAATCACGTGTAGAGCCAGATTTTAGGGAAATAAGTGTACATAACGTTTCATGTAGTGATTACGATGGCGCCACTATCGGCAGAGACGATGGTGATGAAGTGAATTTTTCTTAGTGAAGAAAAATCCGAAAAAGGGAAGGAGGGGGTGATGAAACACATTGTGTTTCGTTATACTAATTAGAACATTAGCATAAGTAATTAGAATCTATTTTGGACTGCGCGGTACGCACGACCAGCGCGACGGACAGCGGTGAGGAGGGCCAGCCGCCGCCGCCGCCACCGTTGCCGCTGCGAGGCGTCCGTGGGAACGTAATCGACGGTTGAGAACCGAGCACGGAGCGACAGGGAGTTTTGTCCGTTACGAGTCAGTTGGGTCGAGTCGGCCGTCGCCGAAGGACGTGGCCGGCGTGCTGCCGGCCGGCGAAAGTCGCGGAGAAGTGGCCGGTAGATATGGACGTGTGGTGAGGAGCTCGCAGCTTTTGCATGGACAAAGGGAGCATGTGGTGTGTATTATAGAATAGTAGCGAATGCAAAACAATAGACACGTGAGGTTGGGATCGGGAATGTTATTAGGATGAGAGATCCGCGCCAAGAGAACAATCAATCGCGCTTGTATTAGTTGTCGCGGTATGAACAATACCGGAACTGTGTGGTGTGAAACTGAGGCCAGCACGTGCAGTGGCCGCGTGTTAAGAAATCAAATCAAGCGACGGAAGATAATTAGAGAGAGGTGCGACACCGAGGTACCAGGAGCTGAATCAGGAAGAATTCAAGAAACCACCAGCCGAGGCGACCGCCACACCATCAGCCGCCGACTACGCCCAGCTGCTGCGAAGGTCGGCGACCCCTACCGACGCGAACCGTGATCCAAGCATCGAAGGTATTGGTTGGGGCCCCAAAGGTATGATAAAACCTGTATTACACCTGATCTTGGTACCAAGGCAAAGTGTATAATTGTTGTTAAATCATGTAATTAACAAATTTGGTTTGTGAATAAATACTGTTCATGATTGTACTTCATTTACTAATTAAATTTCCTAATGTTATACCGACTTCTCGTAGGGACCCTTTCACGAAAAAGATAACCTCCTTTAGTAATTCTTGCAGTGAAAGTACCGGCATCACCAGGTACGTCACAATATATATATATATATATATATATATATATATATATATATACATACATACATACATACATACATACATACAGTCCCTGGCCATATTATTAGACGCACCCTAAATTTTCAATAAAATTTGCGTTTTTGTGACGAAAAATGTATTTTTTTATTTCTAACGAAATACATAAGTAATAATTGAATACTTACGATAGAAACAAGATATCATTTGCAAAATTACGACTGTCACTATAATATATAAACTAATTTTCATAAAAAATCTCCATGCACATGTATATCTTTAATACTTTGTCAGGCCACCTTTGGCGGATATTACAGCTTTAATTCTTTTCGGTATGATATTAATGCATTCCTGGACAGTTTCTTGCAACTCTGAATGATGGTACCAGACTTGAATTATTTTCAAGGAGGCGAATTTTTGTTGTTATTTCTTAATTTGCGATTTCCCTCATTATGAGCTCCCAAACATTTTCTATTGGGTTCATATCTGCTGAATTTCCTGACCATGGTAACACAGGAACATTTTTCTCCAACAAAATGATCGAAGTGTTCGAGCAGTATGACATGGAGCCCCATATTGCATAAAATCAAATGATTCTTTATTTGAGAACCGTTCCTGTAGTTGAGGCAGCCGTTTCTCCAGTACTTGCTTGTACTGGTCTTGTTTCATGATGCCCTTAACCAAGTACAGACACCCCGTGCCTTTGCCACTGATCCCTGAGCAAATCATTGCCTTGACTGGATGTTTCACAATCTGAATGATACTTTTCATCAGGGCGCCTTCTCACAAATTGATGCTTGTTTGCTAGAATTTCGAAAGTGCATTCGTCGCTAAAACAAACCTTAAATACAAGTAAATGACATTAGAATTAATTTTGGTAGCCATTTATACTTATAAAAAAAGCACAAGACTAAATTTTTACCGATTTCCAGAAGTCCAAATCTTTATTCTTTAGGTTCTTAGCCCATGCAAGACGTTTTTCTTTCATACCAGCTGTTAATCTGGGTTTGTGGGCTGGTCTACAAGCTTTAAAATTCATTTGTAGTAGTGTACACCTTACTGTCCTTTCAGATACACAGATTCCACTACTTTCCAATTTAAATTTAATTTGTTTAGTAGTAGCAAACCGGTTTTTATGGCAAGTCTTCCTCAAACATCTCTCAGATCTTGGTGAAAATATTCCCTTCCGTCCACATGTGTTCTTCCTTCGTGGGGATAATTCTTCACCAAGGACATTTTTTTTTCTTAATTCGCCGAATAGATGTCTCGGAGATAACCTTCGAGATAACTCACGATTTGAATAATTTTCTGAGTCGACAAAAGCTTTCACTGCTGCGATCTTCCGATGAGACAAATCACTTGCCTTTCCCATTATTTTTATTCAAAACTATCAGTTTTTCGTATTCAACAATTCACAATTTTTTAAATAAACACGGCTATACCTATATCACAAACTAATAAATGGAAAATAAACCATCTTCATGCAACAACACACTACTCATGTCACCGCTTGTTCTACTCAACTCTTGTTATTTGTGCGTCTAAGCAACAATGAGGTGTCACAACAATGGTACATAATGACAAATAATGTGTTAATTATTAGAAAAAGAAGCTTTGTTTTTATTGATTGATTCGCAACAATGACAGATGTAATGTACTGCAGTGAGAGATTTCAAAACTTAACATTTTGTTACAAATTTGGAGTGCGTTTAATAATTTGACCAGGGACTGTATATATATATATATATATATATATATATATATATATATATATATATATATATATATATAATATTGAATACCGTGGACTTCCAGTGGCGACATCTTCAGATCGTCAGTTAATGATTAGCAGAGAAGAATTTCATTTGGTGGAATGACAGAAAAACGAGGTGAATTTACCTAATATGTATTTTCCTAATTTTACTATTAATATTGCAATTAACAATAACTATCCCCAAAACTAATATGAGTTACTTTCATTGTGAATTGATAAATCTGATTGGTTTTGTACTTCGACATGTTTTATTCTTAATAAACAGTCGACATGCAATAATCGTTGTTATTTACGTTGCGAAGGATATTGAATTTTTTATCTTGCAAGTGCACCTACAGACCTGTAGGTTTGTATGTTAACACGGCTTAAAACGCATGTGACCGATAAAAGTAATATAAATATTGATTTATTCCCTTTCTACCATATGTTAATATTACGTATGATTATATGCAATTTTATTTTTATCTGACAAGTAGTTTGTTGGATCTATCGCGTCATTCCTACAATGGTTTGTCACATTTATCTCCCATTCACGACCCTTTTTGTGACAGTGACAGCCTCCATCCTCCTTTGAGAAATGTGGCTGGGTTGAACCTTGCACTGCGTCTCAATCCAGATGATCCTACGTTCGCGCAGATATATCACGTCTTCCCTTTCCTATATTTCATCCGCCCCTCCTTTATCCTCCTTTATTGACTCGCGTTTATCATTCGTCGGTGCCTGCTGCCACCCCGTCGTTTATCAGAAAACTTTTCTTCTTTCGTGTGCTCTACAGTCCTCAAAAGCAAAATTCCCGAGGTGTCTGTTGTCTTCTATTGCAAACGTCGTTCAACTGTTGATATTCGAAGACACGCTATTCAGTTGTGTCGAGAAAACATCCTCATCTTAGAAATTAGATGATCAACATGGTTCGGCTTAGGATGGTCAGGCCATCAATTGAAGTCGCTGCAGTGCCTCTGACCGGGAGGTCCTGTAAATGGGCCATGGACCGCGCGCGATCATTCCTTCCTCAACCTGGTCTGATTCGCACCCTTACATACATACTCTTACACTACACTATCACACATGAGGGAAGACCGGTCAGAAGCTTAGAACTTGTCTCGGATGGATCGGTGCTACACGGGTAGGAGACACCTGGATGGGGAAAATCCCGGGAATCGACGCGGAGGCCGGATCTCACCATCCAGAGGGAGAAAATTACACCATATCCCGCAATAAAAAGCATGCACTACACTTACGGGACTATGTCTTGAGCAGTTGATGCGTCTGGAATCACTAGTCAACCACTCCCGAACTTGGTAGGAAAGCGAACCTCCTCGCAGCGAGAAACATCAATGGCGTGAAATGTAAACGTTTATGAAAAACATTACGTATTTTCTGATTTTTAATAATTATTTTATTATGGGTAGTATGGGCAATGGGTAATTCAATTCAATTTAGGGATTAATAATGGACGAGGCAAAATTACAATCAATTACTTCATTTTACGTTTTTTGTATCTCAACCATTAAAATATTTGTTTATTCCAGTCCCGAACTCGTTGTTGCATTTGAATTCTGTAATATGCTTATATCTACAGCTATGGCTAGAAAACAAATGTGCTACCAGTGAAACCACTACGGTTATTAGTGGTATACATTAATGTGAATTTCTCGGCATACAGTGCCACTTAAATGAGGAAGCTGGAAATTAACGTTGCAATATTATAACTGTAAAATTAGTAACCCAGAAGTACACTTTTTGATTTTTGAAATATTATATTACATTACTTCTATTCTGATTCTCTTAGAAACCTACAGAGCAAGCCGTTAAGCCGCACAAGTTTGCAAACCCTTGTGGATGCGGCTTCTCTGTGAATCTTGATTATGACAACTCGGCGCATAGAAAGCTGAACCAGGTATTAAATATTGGTCGGACGTATCTTGAGACGTCATTCAATATGGTAGATGATAAATTAATGTTGGCACTATTATCTCTTTAACACATAATATCATATTTTTGCTTTTTGTCTACAATGAGTAAAGTTTTCTTTTATGAGTGTTAAAAAATTGAGATATTAACTTTGAATTGCTTTCGCAATATTCAAATAAGAAAAATGAAACTTAGCTCACAGTATTTCAATATTAGCAATTTTTTAAATGCAAAACTTAAACCCCATAGTTATTTTCATTACTACACATATGATGTTAGAGTATGTAAAAGTTTCGAAGCTATTCTGATTGAAGCAGGAAAAGTGAATTTTGGAGAAGGTAGTTTGGGTTATTCCATAATGTCAACATATTTGAGTCAATTCATTTGATTCAAATTGTTGTATCAGTTATCTTTCATTACAGCTTTGGAACAGTTTGCAGCTTTCAGTGGTCGTTTAATTTTTTTATAAGTATTTTCCGTGCACACACACCCGCGTTCTTGCAGCAGAGATCGAAGCGCGTTTTACATTGCAGCTACCACAATGAAATAAGTGCTCCTTTTGCCAGTTAATTGCTCATTCTTGCCACATGAGCATTTGTCGTAAAATCTGGACCGCCTTTGATATGTACGCAATTTACCGCGGTGCATTTGTAAATGCCTAGGTATTATAGTTCTAACATTTGCATGTTCAGAAATTTATACGGCATTCGGATGTCGATTAAAAACAGTTACGATATTAATTTCTAAGCGTAGTAAAGCTGGAGGAACAATTACACTTCTGTACATTCCTATTACTGAAGCAATTGATAAGTTAGGCTCTGATTACCTTTCCAGTTTAAATTAAAATTCAAGAAATGGTAAAGTGGCTACCTCGTTCATTTTCAATACTTTATGTACTTTAAGAAAACTAATAATTATTTATGTATCGAACCTGATAATCAGTCGTACCTGCCATAGAAAAGAACGGCTTACTATCGAAGGTGGAACCCACTTAGTTGTAAATTCACAAAACAAATCAAATACTGATGTTTTCATATATTTCAATCATGTGTAGGTCAGTGGCTTTGTGGAAAGAGGGTCAATGCCAATTGCTAGTGAATTTTCCCCCTTATTTTCGTGCAAGGAAGGCCAAAGTAAAAAGTCGATCGTATTTCCTAATTTTACATTGATTTACATTGGCCTACGATTGTTTTGTCATTTCGACGGTGTAGGAAAGCTCATTTTGAAAGAGTTTGCACATTGACTTTGGTCCTTCTTGCCCCAAGCCACAGACATATTGGGCTTTAGTTTGGCTGACACTTGTAACTTCAGTCGTATAACAGTATTGGCGACGCTTCCTATTTTATTAAAGCTTATGCAACGTCAAATCTCAACTGTGCAACCTCTAGGACCAAGAATGCCGTATCAAATCTATTTAATAAAATTACGAAATAAATATTTCACCCTACGATAAATACCACATGGAGATTGAAAACGGTTACTATTATTATTATTTAGCCTAAGTCAAAAAAGTTAAATTTAATAAATAATAGACACTCCGTAAAATGCAGCATTTAGAAGTGAATAGCAAAATATTACTTATCTAATACACACACCCAGAAATATATATATATATATATATATATATATATATATATATATATATATATATATATATATATATATATATATATTGTAACACTCCCGGTCGTCTCGTGAGAGAACGCCCGGTAAGCGGCCCTGGTTGTAGCTCAGTCGGTGATGGAATGAATTGTTAACAAATACTGGTAACATGAAAGAAACACTTTGATCACTGGTAAAATCACATTTATTCCTGGGCAAAATAATTCAAAATGCCCCAGGGAAGTTACACATTAAATAGAATCGGAAATCTGAAAATTAGGTGGACAGATAAGAGGATGAAAAGTTAGTAGCCAGTATAAAGCTTAGAAATTAGGAAGACTTATAGTTAGCATCACAATGGTAACAAATATTACAGATTAATGTGTCTTAGCGCGACACCGCATTACAGGATTTTCGCAGGGATGAATACCCTGAATTATATTGCCTTGGTAAAGTTTCTTTTTGTGGGCCCGGAACGGGCGCGTTGCCGTCGAGGGGAGGCGGCGGCGACCTTCGCAGGGGGGGGGGCGGCCGGGGCAATGTCCTTGTGCCCACCCAGGCACCCGCGTCAGCTGGTCTGGCGTCAGAGGGCGACACCCTCAGAGGCGGCGGCGCGGCCAAGGGAAGGCGGCGGCGCGGCCAAGGGAGGCGGCGTTGTAACGGCGCCTGGCCGTCTAGTTGAGCTCGGGGTCGGCTGATGGCGTCACCCAAAAGGCGGTGGCGCGTGGCTGCGTTGAAACGACGTCTGGGAGAACTGGCAGAAACTGGTAGACTTGGAGCGGCCGGGCGTTCACAATCTCAGGAACGTAGTGGTCGATCATGCGTCTCTCTGATTTCCGTGATAATAATTGTCGGACACAACTTCGGACAGTTTAGCAATCCTTCGGAGAAACATTCGCCTCACGACGAATTCCCACCCCAGAGAATTTTCTCTGTCTACTGCAGCCGGCTCAATGCTCAAAACTCGCAGCAAAATAATAAAATTCCACATAGGCACATTCGCCCGAATAATCCCACCCCAGATAAGTTTTTCTCCCAACTGCCCTCAGCCTAGAACTCAGGCTCCTTCCGACAAAAATTACAAGTCTTTCAGAGACACACTGGTCTCTCCCCGACGAATAATTATCCCCCCCAAAGAAGATTCTCTCCCGACTGCTCCCCGTCTAAAAGATCTGGCCCCGTCTGATGCTCTGCACTTTCTGATATTTTGTCAGTCGAAATTGCATTAGGTTAACTTTTGCCCCCACCCAATTTTCTCGTATGTTCTAGCTCCTTAAGATAGTTGCGCCGCTATTGGCCGAGAGAAATGGCGCATTACGTTATTTCGGCCAATAGTGACAAGGGTAGTGGATGGAGTTCCGACTCTTTGCATAACTGTGAGCGTCGAGAATTTTCTTTGCCCTTCCAGAACATGCTCGCACAGGACGGGCGTTGTCCGTGAAAGAATTTGTCGATTTCAAAAGCAATCTCGAAGGTTCGTGCAGCTGGCCATGCGAACACGTGCTCCACAGTGAATCTGTCGCCGCCGACCCTCTTAACGACTATCTTAATGTGCCGGAGGCGGAGACGGGTGTCGCGATAAGCGAGGTTGCGCGCGTGAGGCCATGTGTTTATCCTCTCAGTAAGGCTCAGGGTGGCCGAGTCTGTTTGTTTAATTTAATTTTCCTGGCATGAAGAAATCGGTTTCGCCACAATATATATATATATATATATATATATATATATATATATATATATATATATATATATAATATGGATATCTTTGTGTTGGGAAGTGTTTAGGATGGGTTTAAAAGGCCAAACCATGCATTTCCTCTACCAGCACATAATGTAGAGGATGGTAGCGGTGCTCGTTTTCCGCTCGTTATCCCCTTTGAAGCATAGGTAGCGCACTTTAAAGCACGGGATCTGCGAGGGGTGATTTAAAGACGCTTTAGACGGTAATCGTCCCTCGGTTGCTGAAATAGGTGGTGGTAAATTTGCAAGAGGAAGCACAGTATCGTAGTGGCAACATTGCAACTTATGCCTTTGTATGGGGAACGCTTTCGAAGTAATTTAGTATAATTATAACACTTTTAATGCGATGTATGCTTCCTTTAGAGAGAACGAGTAGTGTATAGGAAAGAGTAGGGTATTGGCGTTTTAAAATGGGCGCTTTGTCTAGGAAGCCTTAATTCAAATGTGAAATTGCCCAATTTTTTTCATTACAGTGCCCACATACTATATTATTTTCAGTGTTGAAGACTTTCGTACACATCAATTCGATTACATAACTGCTTTGTTTCAGTGTTACCAGTAAAATAACATGATGTGTAAATTGTATAAACCACTTGATATTACCAATTGAAATACCAATTCAATATAGTATGCCATAGAGTGTATGGCATTTTTCTTTTAAAATATTTACGTTTTATTCATTTCCAGTAAAGTTTAATGCTGTTGATTTATTAGCGATGGAGATATCCGATTTGCCAGATATTGTGTTATAGATTTTAAATTTTAATAACATAAATGAATATATTCCAAATTTAGATATTGAAATGTGGGCGTTAATATATTTATAATCGAATTTTGTTTCTTATTTTAAGTAATTCCTCATGCAGGAGTGGTCTCGAACCACTAATCCGCAAATGAAAACATTAAAACTCAAATAAAACTTAAAACAAACAGAAAATAGATGAAAAAAGAAGATATTGTTCGATTCACATCACTCTATCACTACCTCTTTGAATGATTTCGTGTAAGAAATTGAACTCATTAAATTAATTCTTCGATGTATTGTTTATATTCGCTATTATTAATAAAAACTAGTTGGGAATTAGATGGAATAAATATTAAAAGAATATTAAATTAATTGAACAACACTTAATATGCTCTTAAGAAGTTATAATTTATTTGTCTTTAGAACTTGATTTACAAATGTCGAAATTTACCCGTAGCACTATTCACATCATGCAACGACGAGCAAGAATACTTCAATGCAAAAGCTTAATCATCATGTATAAAAAATATTTCCCTTCAAGGAATAGTGTACACGTTCTTTATCCAGCGCTACACCATCTTTGAGCGCTCTGGAACTATTGTATTCTGTTCGAGCGCTGTAATTCACGATTATATCTGTGAGTCCTAATTGAAACCACAAATTATTGCACAAACCACCTCTGAATTCGCATACATTGTTTCCTAAATAAAACATATAGCATACAATAACATATATCATTGCTTGAAACAACCTAATTTAATTATTTTAGAAAATCAATGTCTTGTTTATAACATACATTGATCGTAGTTGGTTTGTCCTTCGTATTTGATTATTTTCTGGTTATGTCTTCACCGGTTGCAGCCTTGCATGCGCAGCACCATCCCACCTGCACCAGCCAACAGCAACATGTCATTCCACGCTGAATCGACCTTCGACTATCGATTTCGTGTGGCAGCTGCGATAATCAGCTGAGCGGAACGGGTTAGCGCCCGCAGTCGCGCGTGGCGGCCCTCATTATCAGATCAGCACCGAACGGACAGAATTTTCGCCTGGCGAACGATTAACCAACTCGCGTCACGCTGCCCCCGTCGGGTCACTGCGCCGCACTGCCCTACAGTCGCTGAATCGTGAATGGAACTGGATCGGTTTTGTGGTGGATATTTAATAGAAATATTTGTGATAGAAGATAATAAAATAATGTATTTTTTTGTTATTTACGTTGGTAAACACGCTTTGGCACTTAGACCCACGCTTTAAGAGTGCGACCGTAGAAACGGCTGTTAAAATGCTCGAGGCCATTAAAAATATTTTAGCGGACTTTCGGGATTATATTTTATCAGAGCTCATAAATCTTGGGTAAATATGTTGACCCAGAACCCAATTTTTGTGAATAAATTTATCCAACATTTATTTTTACAGTTATTTTGGTACAGATATTGAAAGTCGTATTCCAGCGTAATCTCTTCGTTAATGTCTCGAACATTCCTTTTCGTTCGCTAATCACAAAGTGAATGATAAGTTTTCTCATAAGTGGTTACCGATATAGCACCAAACTAGAGCTTGCAGCTTGTGCTTCCTCCAGAAAAATCATCTTGCACGAAAATATTTTATGATACTTCGAAATTCCCGGACATTTTTTTCTCAATCAGCTTGCAGCAGCAGAAAGAGCAACTCAACTCATTGATCACAGAGCATTCAGTACCATAAACTCTTGCAACGGAAAATCGAGAGTAATGACAATTTTGAACTCATGCAATTGATGAAAGTTTATTTTGAATAAGCGATAAACTAGAAATAACACAAAAATATTGAATGTAACCCGTCCTCTATTTGTCTTAAGAACTTATTTACAGGACTCGTGACGTAAATAACTATTTTTCTGATACTTTATAGCTCGTTATTGCCTTCGTTACGGAGCTCCATATGCACCGCATATCTTACCTTTTAAATGTATTCCAAGGATAGTTAGAAAAAATGAATACAAATACAAAACAAAAAAAGCTTTTTTCGAAACATTTTAAGAACTAAAATTTTGCTAATTATATATTTTATGATACTCGTACACAAACTTTTCGAGTATAAGCAGTGCTCTAATGAAATGGTACCAACTTGTTTAATACGCAAAGGCAACTTCCATAAGTCAGCAATTTAATGGCGTTCTAATAATTTTCATTTGTACTATGGTTTCGTGTGTGACAATGTTAAAAATAAGGTATCAAAAGGAGGGATTACAATTTGTGTTTTTATAAAAGTATTAATATCTCCTGAAAAAATGTCCAAATGTGGCAGGAGAAAATGTAATTTCCCCACACGCCGTACGCTTAACGGTGAATACTTGTACATTGGCGTCGATCAGGCAAAACGGAATAACCGGCTGTCTTTCGTCCTTAAGGTTGCCAGCACTCGACTGTCAAATAACGGACGTTGAAGAACGTCGAAGATAGTGTGAAAGACAAGCAATCTGACCTTTGCACACAAGTGTTGTGTGCGACGTGCGTTGCCTGGTGGACAAAGGACGTCAAACGACGAGGGAACTTCAATAAAAAATAATTGGTTATTGCCTCACGCGTTTGTGTGTGTGTGTGTTTGTGCGTGTAGAATGGTCACGAAATTGTGTAGTAGTAACCTGGTCTATGGAACTCAATTTAAAAAAAATAAACTATAAAACGTCCACGGTGGAAATATCGTTTTTGAAATGAAATAAAATCGAAAACGAGCGCTGAGAAATAATCATCACTGTGTTCTTACAAACGACCATAAGTGTGTGTGAATTTCAGCTTATAATATTCACTATATATCGGATCAACCCACCAACTCCATTTTCCATTTTTTACCTTTTTTCCCACATATAACATACATTTACTGTTTCCAAGCGGTTCATTTTTGTTTACTATGAAATGGCGACCATCTACAATTCTATGCAAACAACGCACGTCGTGAAGAAACATGTGAACGGTGAAAGAACGCACGTACTTTTGACGCACGTTGACAACGTTCGTTGCGTGTCGCCCATGTGCTTTCAAAGTGGACCTGTTTATCAAATTTCTCATGATATAACCTACACAAATATTCAAAATGGTATTTTGAGGTTTACATTTTCGGGGGTTCGACCCTCATTGGGAAGTTGGAAAAAAGATAAATGTGATCTATACAAATCAGCAAAACGGAATTTTTGGATAGACATTTTATATTTTTGGTTGTGCCACCCTTATTGGAATGTTGAAAAATAAAAGGAGGGGGAGTAAAAGATCTTTAGTGTGTCGAGTAACTCGACTGAATCTGAAAAAGGGAAGTTCGTATGTGACTTTCCCCGATCCTATACTGTATTAAAATTTAACAATTGCAAAGAGTATTCGTAAATACTATTTCATTTGAATGAATATCTATTATTCTGCATTTAAAAAGAGGTTTAATACATTACTGTATTACTTTTAATGTTCATCCAGAGAGTAAATTGACTCGTGTTGCACTAATAGCGAGCCGCAATGCGTTAGGAGCGGTCCCTGAGGCGCCTGCCCGTCGCGAGTGGCAAATGCCATCGGTCTCGCGGGGGCGTCCCGCCGCCACCTTCCGCTTGGCTGTCGGCCACAAGCACCGCAAGCGCCCTCTGCAGCGTCGGGCTTCGACCCCGCGCGCGGACCGCAGGCGGGGGCGGCGGGGGCGGCGGGCGGCCACAGCACCCTGCGGGTCGCGGTCGCAACCCCCATCTCTGCCACGCCCGCCCGACCCTGCCGCTCCACCCCGGCGGCCCCGCCCCCACTCCTGTCGCTGCCCACCCCCACCCCCGCCGCCGCCTTTGCCGCACCGCTCGCGTTCCTCCAACCCCCGCCCCCGGCCCTCGCACACTCCCTACTCCGCCCCCTCCTGCCAATATCACCGCCGTCGCTGCTTCCACCCCCCACCCTCATCCCCGTCCCTGCCCGTGCCCTGTCGACATTCCTGCGGTCACCGCCGACGACCACGCAGACCTCGCCACCTTCCCCACCGCCGTCACCCACCCTCCCTCCGGGTGCCGTCTCCATCGCCCCACCGCGTCGTTAGCCGCGCTGCCACCGCAGCCGCCGCCAGCGCCTGTGCGGGGTGGCGTTTGAGCTGCTGCGGCAGCGCTGGCGGGGCGCCCCGCCCACCCTGCCAGGCACGCCCGGCCACGGAGGCTGCGCGAGGACTGGGACAGTAGGGCTGGCATCTGAGAGAGAGGTTCCCCTCCGATGCGTTTCTGCCTTTTCAGTCGGAGCCGCCGAGTGACCTCCGGATGGTCTGGACCGCCAAGTGTGAGATTTTATGAACCAGATGGTGATATGTTCATGACGCGACAGGATCCTAAAATGGCAGGAATTCGTGATAAACACACCTGGTATATGAGCAAAATAACTTTATGACACGATGTATCCGTGATTACAGGCCAAACGTCGTCGCCCGGAATATGGACTCTACGAGTTTCATTGGTCTTCAATTTCTCGAGGATACGCCATCATTTCTAGCGCGGTGGTTATATAATATTAAATATCATAAAACAATATTTGGTAATAGAAAGTGAGAGTGTATAATTTAAGTTATTATTGCATTGCAATAAAAGATGTAAGCGTGAGAAGGCAAGCACTCAACGTCTACGGGTTCGTAGGCTTCCACGGCCGGAGTCAATGTATTGCTTTGAAAGCAGCTTGCGGCAGTATTGCATGCAGTGCTCTGAACGGCAGCAGTATAGCTCTGAAGAAGGCCGCAGCAAGATGGCCGAAACGTTAGTCCAATTAACTGAGACGCGGCTCATCCCAGATAGCCAAGAATACACTCAACTTGTACGTCTAAATGACCTGGCGCATTATTTCCTTCGCGTCCCACATCACGCTCAGACCGGTAGGCGAAAGATACGTCTGGCCATTCTGATTGGGCGAGTAAACTGAGCGGGTCCCGCCGCGTGAATGAGTGAAACCTCTGGTTCGTCCGATTCCTTTTCTTCCTCCGTCGGGTGAACCGCAGGTAACAGGAGGAGCGCTGTAATCGCCAGCTCCGATTCAATTACTCGGAGGCTTGGCTCCGCGTGCCTCCGAGGAAGTCAAGGCTCTCACAGACCACATGCCGCGATTGAGCCCTGCACATGGTATTCCAAAATGGTGGTTGTAACAATACGTACATTTCATTCGCAGAACTGAATTGTTGTCATGATTTCTTGTGTTTTATCAGTCTCAAGTTGTATATGTTAATAGAATAAAGCAATATTGTAAGTGAAGCGGCAAAACTCCTGAGTTATTTAATATGGCATCATTCTGTATTCTGGAGTTGGAATGTGAAAGGATTATTGGAAAAAATGGATGAATTTGAAAAATTGCATATTTTGTAAAAACAAGAGCTTTTGATCCCGAATTTAATGGATCGAAGTACACGAATTGAAAAATGTTGAATAAGAAAAAGTTCTCAATGGCCAAAGCGAATGTGGAATATATGGCCATTAAAAACCCCAAATTCCACATATAGTACCATTAGTAATAAGAAACTAGAATATGAGAGTGACTTGAAATAGCGAATCAAATAGTTAAAATTAATGATGCTGATTAATTAACTGCTTTAGAGATGGTCTGTAGGAATAACTTCGGAGAAATGAACTGAAAAAACTGTTTTGACTTTCTAGGATGATTTTGAAAATATTTTTAATCAACTGAACATTTCAGAAGTAATTTTGTGGGAACAAAAAATGTAAAATTACAAATTAAAATAGTTATCAGACACTTAATCATATTAGGGTTGTCATTGCTGTATTACTAAAAAAGAATACGATTATTGATTTCCTAGAAAAGCCAGGTTAAAGAAAATTGTTTGGTGAAATATTGTAGTTTTGCAATGTTACTTTTATGCAATTTTCAAAAATATAGAGTTCACCAAAAATGAGACCTTCGTCATTTTTGAAGGGTACATTTTATAATCACCATTTCATTTTTATAAGAGTACTAATGGAGCTCTAATGAAGAAAACTACTACTGAAGAAAAGTACTAACAGCTCTAATGGAGAAAACGAGTTAATGAAATTTTTGAAGCCGTTTTTGAGAAAATAATGGTTTAAAATTGCCTTTATTTGAAGGTATGTTACGCGAAAAATATGTATGTTTAAAAAATGTACATGACCTTATTCATATACCTTTTCCTTTATTGAATCATATATATTTGTCCATTTACTTTCTAAACAACCATTCATTTTATTTCATTTCTTAAAATTCATTAAACGTCCATTTATTTCAATGATTGCACTATTTCTTAAAGTATTTAAAGTTCCTCTCATCCGTATTGACCCATTCTAGTTTATAAACTTCTCTAGTTAATAGATTGTTTAGATTTCATTATAGATTGATTCAGCAACATTGTTTAAAAAACCAAATACAAAGGTTATTAACACATCAACATGTTTATTCACATTAAAAGTTCAAAGTTTAATTCTACACTTTCTTCGATAGTACAAACAGTTATTTTTACAAAGCCTTACTTATTGCACGACGCGTTTCGAAACTGAGGTTCCTTCATCAGGTGCATTCCCTCTAACATTAATACAATTATATTACAACTCAGTATTAAACAGAAGTCCCCACTATATGACTGACATTAAAATGTAAGGTTTCTCCAACGTTCTGATTTGAATATTGGAAAATATATTTCTAGTTCCTTAATGATTGGACTATCAAATTTAAAATACATTATGCGAGATAATAAAAATAGACGAGGACAACAACCAAATAAAAGTAAAATGGACTCACCTTATCAGACGTGTTTTTTTAAGTTGAACCAGTCTTCGCTATCATGAATACATGTTATAACTGAAATCTCTGCGAAAAGAATACGCTTGCACGTTCAGAAATATTGACCTACAGCGAGAGGAATTGAGTCGAATTATTACTTGTTTGCTGTGACGCACATATCACACTCCTTCTTTGGTGGGATATCGACGTTTGTGGGAATTCTTTGTGTCATGCACAAGCCATCATATTTCATTTGATTGTTTCTACCTAATTTGAAACAATCGTTTGAAGCAGCCACATTTATCAAGTCACTGATAATGCGCCTGTTTCACATAGTTGTGTCAAAAATGCAACCTCCTCTTTACAATACCACTCTGCATTAACAAAGTTCGGCCATTTAGTGAATCTTTTTATTACGACGGAGACATTATTCCACTGTTTTTATGACGGAGACGTCATCGCAGTTGTGAAATGAAGGAGATGGCGCGACGTAAAATGTACAATTCCTACCAAATCACTGGTGTGCAAATTTTAACTTTTTGGCTGAGGTTTTTATTTTAATACGTGAATAACTTTGTCGTGACTATGTTGAATATAAAATTAGAAATCTGTTTTGCTCCATCATGTGTCAGTTTTATACAATATAAGAAGTTTAATTTTTTTAAAATTCAATAAAAAAATATTTCGTAAAAATAATTTTTGAACATTGTGATCATGTAATCTCATTTTTATGAACATTAATAACATTTTCTAATTCATTTTTTCAAAAGAACGCTTTTTAGATTTCTGTGTGCGGACATTTTTTTTTTCATCTCTTCTCAGTGACCAGCAATAGTCTGCTAGCATACATTCATAGCACCTTTCCTGATAACGTTGTTCCATCTCTTTGATGCCTTGGTGAAGTTTTTCACCCTCCTCCTCACTGACACAACCAAGATTTTCTAGACAAAATGCAAGTGAGAGTCTAGGAAATGAACCTTAACACTCATATTACACCCATGCTGTCTAAACTTTTCAAGCAGATTTTTTACAATATTTTTTTAAATTTGGATCCTTGTGATTTCCAGGGAAGTTTTTCATGACTTCTTGAAAGCCGTCCATGCTGGTCATTCGGTCTGTGTCATCGTGTCTTCAAATATGTCATATTTTTCCAACTTCCTTATCTGTGGTCCAACGGATTTCAGCAGCAGTCTTAGAAAGACCTAAGTCCTTTACCAAATCACTAAGTGTTTTTGTGTGAACTGTTGAAACGTCTTCACGCCCCACAAGAGATTTGGATAAATGATATTTTTTAGGTTAATTGTAGCCTGCAACGTCACATACACAAAAATAACAATCATCTACATGATTTCGAGGCTTATACTAAATTATTGGAACAGCAAAACACTAGCTAATTTTCTTCCTTTGACTCCTTTTCCTTAATTGTTCAAGACACGTATGGCACACGTCTTTTGGAGGCCACTGTTTGTCTAGATTCATTAGTTTTATACCAAAGTAGATATGGTATGGCTTTTTAATAAAGTTTGTGTTGCTCCGTTTTCTTTTTCTCGCTACAAAACTTCTACAAATGTGACAAAATATGTCAGGATTATTTTTACAGTTTCGGGAAGGCATACTATTTTAAAAGCCAGAACAAGGAAATAAAACGTCCATTCAGAAATGTAACTGCTTACTAACTGAAAACTGATAGTGTACTCAACATGAATCTATGTAAACGGAAGAAAAGTCTTGGCGCGTGCTACAGTATTTGCCAAAGATAACAATTCCAACAACGAATTTCATGATATTTGCTTGCTTTCAAGAGAAGTACCATACTAAATATGTCTAATACATCGATCATAAAAGAACTAATTTTGAAAAATGGTAATAATTTGAAAAAATTTAAGTTGAAAAAATTTTCATCTATAAATTTCAAAAAACAACAACAAAGAAACCGAGATAATAAAGCCACAAAATAATTGGAAAATTTAACCTGATAGAAAAACAAATTTGTTTCCTCTTTCTGTAGATCTAGTATTAAGTAATAGAGAATAAATCTAATATACTACAATAGGAGTACTGTGTAACATGTGATACAAGCCTGAATAACAATGGCGTTTATATTTAATCTGTTGTAATAATACTAGTAGTTTTGTGAAGGGCATGTTGTCTAACCAGTATGCTTTGTAGCCAATTAATTCGAGCCTGAAGAAAAGATCCAGACGCAATATAGTAAGATCTGCGATTTTGCTCACGTAATTTTTTGAATCCCTGAACCACTTATAGTTGAAGATATGTTATACAAAATATACAAATTACTATCCACAGTAAAACAATGAATGAAAAAGTGACTAATTATCAAACCCTCTCCGTTTATCCCTTGAAAGCTTCTCTATTTTCAATCTCATCCTCTTTTATTTTCGTTTTCTTTATGCCTTCCTTTACCCGTTTTATCCCAAATTATTGGTCCTAGTATTTGTGAAGAAAGGTGAACCTTTTTTACTGTTGAAATTCCATTTTATTAATTCCCGTAAAAAGTCACTTGTATCTTACTTTGTTTTACTTCGCATTATCTTTTTCTTCTCTTTACTTATTTTTATACTTATTGTACTTTAATTTTCATTTTTCATGTTCATTTGCTGGCTCAATATTTTTTCTTACAATTTTTATTTTCTTTCTCAATTTTGCGTACTTGAGAACCTTTCTTATAAACGAACAAAAGGAGATCCCTTATTATTTAAGAACTCTCTCATTGCCTCACGTTTCTCTGGGAATTCTGCCCTAAAGTCATGACACGGAGCATTCTTTTTATTTCACTGCGCAGGAAAGAAAGCTTTCAAGATTTTTCTGTAATTGTGAGTTTTTACCCATCATAACTTTTTATCTTTTGAACGAATTTTAATTCTCCTAGACGTATTGTCAGCAAAAAGGTTTCGTGCAAATATTACTATATGTTTTATATTTGAATCGTTTATTTCAGAAACTAGCTAATCGCCAAAAGATGAATTAATGGGGTGATATGTTTTCTAAAAGAGTACATGTACAATAAATTGTAAAATAAATTACTGAAATGTATTCTTCTTTACGAAAAACAATTAAAACACATACAAAAAATTTGCCATTGCCATTGCCAGTTTTTTTTCGTTTCTCAAAATTGGCAAACTTTGTGTTTGACTGGTTTCTGAAATAAACTATTCATTTTCAAAAATAAATGATGATTTCTTTCTGAAGATTTCTCAAGCATAGCTGTGCTAAGCTACACAACATAACGTTCTATAAAATAGAAAGTAGACTTTACACTTTAAGCACACTTTACACTTGAACAAACTTCATAGAAAAAGGCGTGTGTCCATGGAATTGCTAATAGAACTTGAGAGCTCCGCCGAAGATAAACGTTCCCTGGAGCAGCCTGTTTTTGTTCCTGGATCGAACGCTGGCCTTTTCTCCCCTGCAGCCCCGGTGCCCGTCGCTTCGCTCTCCATTGGCGCCCGCCGTTGCAGCGCCGCCCTTCGCCGGTGTTTACCGAGCGACAATGGGCGCCCGAGGGCTTTGTGGCAGCGAGGCGATTCGGGGCGACCGCCCTCGCCGCCAGGCCCTTTCATGTGCATCGGAAGGCAAACGCGGTCGCCAATCAGGAAGGGTGATCAAAGGCAGATGGAGCCATTACGAGACTATAGTGGGATGTTGTCTAGGCTATCCGGGACGAGCCGCGTCACTGACATGGTGGCTAACGTTTTTCTGCTAGCGTATTGTGGCCTTCTTCAGAGCGACGAAGAAACTCTGAAGAAGGCCACAACAACAGTCCACGATCTGAAGAAGGCCACAATACGCTGGCCGAAACGTTAGGCACCATGTCAGTGACGCGGCTCGTCCTGTCGATAGCCTAGACAACACAAACTCCGGCCGCGGAAGCCTACGCAACCACATAGTGAGATTTATTTTGGACGTTAGCCCTTCCAATAGTCTTCTCTAGGATAGTGCTTTCTAGCGACAGTTTTGTATAATCGTGTACTAGAAGAACGTTCCGTTTAACGCAAGTATGTCAGTTGGTCTGCTATGATTGTTTGATTGAAAATTTGTAACATTCCAATTGTTTAAAAAAATAACCTTTACACGGTCACGTATTCGTGAATCGCATAGAAGAGTGACGCGAGTTTCGGGAACTTCCAGACTCGGTGCCTGCCAGGTATAAATGAGCAGCCCGGCGGGCGGCAGTCCAGTCTCAAGTCTGAAGCTGAACTGTGAAGTGTGTGAATCGCGGTGAACATCAGTGTAGTGGACTGTGGTCAATGCAGGGACTGTGTAACCAGCAATGGACAGTGCAACTGGCACTGTAGCAGTGAAAAATAAGTGAGTTGTGCAAAAAAAACAAAACAAGAGAGAAAAGTAGTCTGAAAAGAACTGTGATATAAATATAAAATACTGTATAGAAATCAAAATCAGTATTTTTAGTGTATAGTAAAGAAAAATAAACGACTGTGTTAAAATAAATATGTTTTAATTCACCACCAAGAAACATTGCTCTCTGATTGTTGAGGCGGCGAAATACTCGAAGAAAAAGTTGGGAGAGCAATTAGTAGAAGCTGCAACGAAACATCGCTTCTTCTATCAGTATTTTGTTGTCAGACAAGAGTGTTCTGGAAAAGAGACGACACACAATTGACAAATATTGTTACTTGGAGAAAGAATTAACGAGTATTGAAGAAATTGTCACAGTTACATCTGTTTAAACGAAATTAAACCTTTCTTTACGAATTTCATCATTTTTATTTCATGTGACAACTGCATCCAGTGCCTGGCACACCCTGAATCGAACCTTGAAGGCGTTCAAAACGTTTTACTAAACTTTCTGCACTTCGCCTCTGATGACAATGCTAGCTCGTCGCGTCTAACATGGAAAAGCGCGGTATTCTCAGAATGTTGACAATGCTCCACAAGGTTCGAATGAGGAGCTGCCTAGGAACTGATGCGTTCTTTCGGTGACGCTCCGAACTAACAGGAAGCAGCTGACAATCTACATCAAGAAACTTTGTACGAAAGAAATGAGTTCTTGGTCAACAGAGAAGAAATTCGCGCGGCTTTTTGAGAAAAATTAGGCCTTCGAAGCGCCATGTTTGAAATGTATAATCCTTTCCTCGGAAACGCCTTCAAAGAACATCAAAAATGCCCTATTCAAAAACAAGGCGCCAAATTTGAAGCAATTTGGCGGTCTATGTGCCGATTGAACAGATGCGGGTTTGCATTCGCTTCGGACACGAGCAATTGTGTATTGCCCGAGTGCTTCAGTGTACACAAGAGCTGAGCAAGGCGTCGGCGCAACGTAACGAAGTCTGTAATTAATCTCTTAGGATGTTTTCTGCAGTTAATTTGAATCATTTTCTGGAGACATTTTTTCGCTTAATGCGTGAAATACCATTTTCGCCACCCCCCACTTTGGTTTAAAAACATGTTTTGAAGTCATTTATAATAAATTAGTATTGATGTGTTTGCTTATTACATTCAACATAATTAAAAATGTCGTTTTGATAATGAGTTAAACTGCGCACTACGGGCGATTTTGAATAATTAAATAGCAATCATTAAAAAAATGTTTGATTGATGTGGTATGGGAGCACTGTTTAATTCCGAAAATGACAGGAATTTATTAATGCCTCCATATAAGTTTTAATAATTTGTAACATGCAAGTGAATTTTGTTTTGTAATGTTTTAGTTTTGTTCAAATATGAGTTGTGATCAAATCCATGTTCTGTAGTCTGTTCGAAATATGCTTGTTTATATATTCGAGAAGTCATATGACATTTCCATGATACTCGTACTTATAAATGTAATATTACTCTGAATACATATTTGATGTTCTGCATGTCCTTTTACCTACTGGGTAAAAGCAACAACCTTTTTTTTTCTTCGAAAGTGTTGGCCAAAATTATTCTCCTGGGACCTGACAAAACGAGGGACGCAAGCATTGCATAAACGGAGCACATATACATATGTCAGACGCAATCCTGGAAACTTCCATCCTTCCATAAACTAGCTGTGATAGTTGAAATCGCAACTTTTCCCATGCAGCGAAAAACTAGCAGATGAGTCGGCGACCTAATAATTAGGGCAATGTTTTCAGTTCGGACATTTTCCATGCGATTTTCATTGGCTACCTGAAAAGCTAGGAGGATATTCTGGACTTACAGCCAGGTACTCGAGTGGTGCAGAAGTTAAAAGCTACAGTGTGTTACGAAAAATACTCAAAGTGAAAAAATTAAAAGACCGTGTCAGATCATTACTTGAAGCGCGCGGAAATTAAAAGGTTGAGTAGTTCTAAAATAAACTGTTGTGAGGAGAATGTTCTCAAATGTTGGTAGTATGTATTGTGATAATTTCTTATAGTTATTGCTGATAGTTTGATTATCCGTTCTTCTTATCATTCTACTCAGTAATACGATCTAGAATTAACTTCCACCTACCTATTCTCGTAATATTTAGAACATTTGCCTTCAAATATTCGTGAGACACATATGTAGTAAAACACCTATTTAGAATGTACTTAATATAAATACGATTCAATACAAAATAACTTTCGAATATCAAATTAGTCAGTTTGGTGACATTAAAAAACTCTTTCTATTTTCTCGAAATATCTGCTCTCCCTTTGATCTCAGTTCTCATCTAATCGCAATTTGTATGTATTATAAGTCCGTATTTTAAAATAAAACAAGAGGTTTGCTCTTTTTTATTCGCTTTGACATATACTTCAGGTCCACTTACATTTCACGTCTCTGCATTAAGGGCAAGAGGAAACGAGCTCAACAAATTCGTGTCATCTCTAGGTTACGAGGCCTTATGTTTTAAAACACCCGATAATACTCCAACCGGCCTTTTTATTGCTTTACGACACCTCACTAATGGTGCAGCCTGGAGCGAGAAGCAGAGGATGGGGGCGGTGACAGCGGCGGCGGCGGGAGCGGCTTAAAGGGAGATAGCACTTCAACGAACGCTCGGCTGTTGAACGCGCAAATTTAGTTACTTTTCCTCGGAACGACGTTAGCGGTGTATGCAGAAGTGAACAGCCGCCGGGATTCTGGTTATCATTTGATGTTCTTTTTGTTCGCCATGCGGTTGTACCGATTGATGGAAGTAGATTCTACACGTCAAACGAGGAGGAACTGAGAACAGGTGGAGAATGATTCTCTGTTTATATTTAGTGCATATAAAACTAAAGGCACGTAAGTGAAGTGCTAGGTCGAATTGAGTCGCTGGAAGAGCGGCCTGCTGCTCTGATAGGTAGTTTTCAGTGGATTCTCGGAACCAAACCTGGCGAATGCCGAAGCAGTACCCCTTCAAACAGGCCTCGCCCCTGTGTGATATTTCATTCCCCTTCCTTGTCCTAACTTTCTACCCTACTTACATGTGCACTTGCATCCTCTACACTATTACCCATGCTGGAAGAACAGTCGGGAACTAAGAGCTTGTTCCAAATGTGGTGGGAGATATCAGAGTGGGGAAAACCTCGCTAGCCGACAAGTAAAGCGGCAACAAAAGTGATCATCCCTTAATAAAACATATACCACACTAACGAGAATAATTTTCTCAGGTGTTTTGAATCACTAATCAATCAAATTTATATAATTTAACCGTAAATGTTGAGTATAATGCTAAAAATTATTTTAATAAGCACACCCGTTTACTACATTGGTTTTCTATATTTATATTATGTAGATGTTGAGTTCTTATAACACTAAACTATTCCACATTTATCAATTTCTCAATCTCATAATAATTTAACTGAAATGAGAATTCTAGCGGTCTGCTCTAATTGGTATTTTCCGTTATTTCTCCAATCAATACCAGACGAATGTCAGAGCATTACCATAACAAATGGGCCACGGACCGCGTGCGATATTCCCTTAATCTTTCTTGCTTCTCCTCTTCCGTTTCATACACATACATACATGCACACACACATACACACATGGACTACCTGTTTAGTTGGCTCTATCTGCCTACTTATTGTCATATGTCCACTGCATAAATATAATGCCGGAACAAGCAATTTTACTATTTATTAAACTATTTTGTAGTTTTAGACATCTGATTGGCTGGTACTCTGCTTGTGAGCTACTCTGTGACAATGAGTGATGAAATTATTGTGCTCGTGAGTACTTCCAGTCGTGGTAGGATGACGCAACAATCAATCTGCTCTCATATTACGATTCTGTGTAGCTTTACAGAGCGTGTATTTGTAAAAATTATGTACACATTAATCTGACAAACTAAAAGCAAAGCCTGCAAAAACACTCGATTTTGATGTCAGACATTAGGCCGTAATAATACCACCCTAGCACCCAAGTCGGAAACAGCCAGCTTGCCTCAGGTGGGGCGGACAGCCGCTGGCGGAGAAATCTGGAGGGCAGGGTTGCCAGAATACTATCACGCCTTGTCGCCATTTACAATGCCACATGTCGCCAAAAGTCGCCAAGCATTCGACAGATGTCGCCATTAAACCGCCAAAGTTCAAAACGGTATAAGCTGTTAATAAAAAACACATCTCATTAAAACTTTCGGCATCTTTGAATGGGAATCAGCCAAGTTAAGTTAATCAAATCAAACTCAAACTCATAGCACGATTACCATCCTCTACTGATGAAATAGCTCAATAATACACTATGAGTGTTATTAAACCCATTCAGTGTTTAATACCAATAGTGGCAGTGTCCAACATAACAGTATTCAAGAACAGTAGTACCAACATAACTAGAATAGAATTACTACATCATTGGTTACATTCAAAAGCTTTGCTTTTTATTATCGCAGGCATATAAATATGAATTGTTTAATTAAAAAAATGAAGTACCCAAAAAATCGCCAAGTCGCCAAATGTAAATTTTTGTCGCCAATAATTGAGAATAGTCGCCAGTTTGGCGAGAAATCGCCAAATCTGGCAACCCTGCTGGAGGGAGAAACCCCGCTATCCCCCTGTGGTCGGCGTCGAATTGCAAGTTCCTGTAGCGAAGGGAGACAGCCACCTCCTGCAATATAGAGTGTGTCACGAGAGGAAATGACGAAACTTCGATAATAAAGTCAACTCTAAGCATATCGCACCTCTAATAGAAAAGTGACACAAGTGCGAATTTCTGATTTCTCAGAAATTGCAATTTTAAGTTTCGTAGTTCCGTAACACTCGTACCAAATATTCACCTTCTAGCGGACAGTAATTGAACTATTTGAAAATCAACTTCAGAATAGTAGCAGTACCTCTTGGTAACCTCTTAACAGCTTTTAGCTGAAAAATGACGCACTTTATTTTAGCTTTAGTTGAAAATGATTTCGCACTTGTGTCACTTTTCTATTGGAGGTGCGATATATTGTCTAATAAACTCCTTCGACATTTCGAATGGTTGAGCCGCAATTAGCACTCAAAAGTTGATTTGAAAAAAATACTTTCTATAAAAATTTTGTATTTTAGGGGCATATTAACACTCCAGAAACGTGTAACTTGTTTATTATTAAAAAAATAATAGATTTGGTTAGAAAGAAAAATTAAAGCACACAAAGCACCCTATTTACACAATTCGACAGTAATTCATTTCTTATAGAAGGGCCTGTAGGGGGCCGCGGAAGCAGCTGTCTGTGCCAATCAAATTAGTTTTAACATAATGTCTCTGATAAAAGTACTGAGTAGTAATTAATTCGCAATTATAGTAGATTACGTGGTTTGATGTAAATTTAAATATTAGGAATTATGGTGCTCAATGTCAAACTAAAGTTTCAATTGAAACTGCGTGATGTGATCAGTGGTGATGAGATCAGCAGCAGTGAGACTTTCATTGGACCGCTTGGTCGGGCGGCGGATTCCGAGAACTTACAGCGAGGCGAAGATTCTGAGAATTCGCTGGGTGGGATGGCTTAACACAGGACGATAAGCATACGGTGAGGCGCGACTCGACAATGAGAACGAGCCATTAAAATACACATTTACAATAAAATGTGAATTGTACCAGACTCGTTACTGCGCGTACAGTGTGCAATTGGGCATAATACATTAAATCATGTTTAAATAAGCTTTGCTTGTTCCAACAACTACGTATACAATACTTTTAACTAACTATAATTCAGAAAACTTGTCAGGTGATTTGTGTGTATATCAATTTTCTGGAATTTTTATAAATGTCTGTGAAAAAATTCTAAAAACGTGAGTGACCGCGATACAATCTCTTCCAACGTCACGAAAGATGGACAAGAACACGTGAGAGTGGTCAACCGGAAGCCTACAATACCAATAATGTTACGTATTACGTGGAAACTATCACTAGCGTCGAAAATCCAACACTATTGGGACTCTAACCATAAGAGCATCCAAAAGGAAAGTAATATTAATATTAACAATGACATTTAATGTATTATATACAATTTGGATTGTATAATTCTAAAGAACCTGTAACAAGTATAGTACTTCAGATTCTGGGTCAATGACCCCCATCTCGATCAGGTTTTCGTCCTGTTTCCTTGTTCCTCGAGCAAAAGCTGCCATGGCCCCTTGTTTTGCTTCTGGACATAAATGTAACTTCAAATTAACTTCACCCATAGCACGTCACACACAGTTTTTAACTGTTTTTGACGTAAATAAATAAATAAATAAATAAATAAAGGCCTCCCTCTCAGAGTCGCTGTGGATTCGTTGGCAATGCTGGATCTGAGCTAAACAGTCGGTTAGAAAAGAGGAGAGAGCATGTGACGCGTGGAAAATTCCGGAGAGATCTCCTTGAGCTTGATCGACCTAAAGTTTCGATAGCTGGGGAAACTCGTAAAATGGCAAGTTACATTTCAATTACATCCCGACTTTGTTTTTAACTATGGGTCTTTGTGGTTCCCTACCAAATTGGACTTGCAAAAATTGGAAATTGTTCATAAATTGTCGTTCACAAGTTGTCTTTCAGATAATTAGCGTATCATAACAACCATCTGTTTAGATGCATTCAGTCCTGTCACACGTTCATTGTACAAACCGTTCATTGAAAGGAAAACAATAATTGATTAACGTAAACGAACTAGGGTATTTTGAAAATGGACGAGACGGATTTGACTCGACCCGGAGGTGTTGAGGGTTGCGGTGCTCGCTCTGAGTACTGATTGCTGATTCCGGGCGTGTCTTATCTTGAAGTCATTGGTAGTAGTGTATATCTTCTATCGCGGGAGGTGTTTGTGGTCTTCTCCACCTGATAGGGGAGATCCGGTGCCGACCTAGGTCGGATTGGGGGGATTTTTTCTAACCAGGTATCTCCCACCAACTGGGCAAAGTTCGAGACGGGATAAGCTATAAGCTCCCGAATGATCTCTCGATAATTGTGGTAGTGCAGTGAGCGAATGTGTGTGTGTATGCGTGCGTGTGTTAATGTAGTGCACGAGTATGTACGAGTGTGATGAAGGAAAGAACAAGGGTGTAGAAAGAAAGATCGCGCGCGGTTGGTGGCCCGTTTCTCATGGTACTGCTCCAGCATTCGCATGGTGTTGATTGGCGAAACCACGGACAACCACTTGTGAGATCAGCCGGCCGATAGACGTATCCTCCAGTCGGCGTCTGAATTCGACCTAGCTGTCTAGCTAGTGGCGACAATCCTGACACAATCGAATCTGGATCCCTTGGACCTCTCAGTCAGAGGGACTGCAGGAGATATACACTAGGTCACGTATGTAAAGTAACTTATGAATGTCTCTTAACAGATTAAGGGCAGGTGCTTCTAAAAGCAAAAAAGTTGAGTTTTTTAGAAGAAATGCCCTGCGGTTTTCGACTGCATCGCGCCTTCAAAAGTGTTAATACGTTTAGAGTGTATGTTACCCAGTACGTGATGTATTGGTGAGTCGAGGCAGAGATGTTACGGAGCGAGTCCTCCGCTTAGCGAGGTGAATTACGAGGCAGCGGCTGCAGCAGGAACGTGACTGTTCCTCGCGGGTGGCCCTCGACTCGAAAGTCGCTGTTGCGCAGAGACTGCTTTTCCTCCCTCGAAGCAAATTGCTTTCGTTTTTCTTCCCACCAGCGCAGCCCTCGCGAGTGTACGCGTCCCCTCACCTCCACCCCACCCCACCCCACCCCACGCCTACGCCATGGCCTCGAGGGACTTCATTTCCTGGGAAAGCGCGTGGCGGCCGGAAGATGAGAGAAATCCTCGGATGTTATGACGAAAAAGGGAAGCAGTGGAAGCTTCAATATTTTTAAATTGGTATGAATGTTTTCTTCGTCCATTGCCATATAGTTCAATAAGAGCTTTGCTCTGGAATATTTGTACTTGTGTTTGCGTCTCTCCGTGAAGCTGAGCTCTAAGAGCGAAGTTGGAGGATGCGTAAGAAAGGAAGAATCACAGCCATTAGTCATAATCGCACAGTGTTATGTTTCCTGAATGTAACCTTACTTGTGAACATCAATGTCTCTTAACAGATTAAGGGCAGGTGCTTCTAAAAGCAAAGATAAAAGAAGTTGAGTTTTTTGGAAGGTATATCCTGCTGTTTTCGACTGCAACACGCCTTAAAAAGTGTTAATATGTTTATAGTGTATGTTATTCAGTTCGTGTTGTAAGGAGTTAATCATTGCGTAGGTTAATGCAGTCGATGTGGATTGATATTGGTAAACAATACGAGTGTTTTGTTTGGTGATTAGTACGGTTTATTTAAACTAAAAGTGAGTATGTGGTGTCAGTTGTTATTGTGGAACTGACCTATATCGTTATGTAATGCTTTTGACATGAGTAAATAAAATGAATAGTCAATAACCACCCAAATTAAACGATATTTAATTTTTATATTGCATTTTAATATTGCAAACCAAACCTGATATTTATGCTTAAAGTTGAAGCCCACGATTTCATAATTTATTGACATTATGAATTTTATATGAAAATTTCTCATTTCTTCAAATAAATGTTAATGAGTTCTGGGATTGTTACCATTTCGCATTCTTTCAGTGTTTGTGGTTAATATAATATTTTTTTCCATTACATTTTTACCGGTGGTAATGTTCTGGTTTTGACCGGTGGTAATGTTCTGCTACGGAAAATTAAAAATAATAATTTACCTACAGAACTAACGTACGAAAATTCTATTTCTTTTATTACTTGGCTGTAAATTTGAGTAGCTGTACGCAAGAATGAATTCTTCCTATATTTATAGTTGCAAAATTATTATTTGGACGAGGTTAATAAAATGTAACATTTGTATAAAAATTAAAGCGTCATATTTTTCTTACGGTATTTATTGATCAAATTGGAACAATTCTCAAAATTTTTCAAAATAGAACCCGTCTGCGTCAACATTTTTCTCAACGAATTTTCCAAGCCATGTACACCTTTTGAAAGTTCTCAAGTAAGACGTCATGTACATACCTCGTTTAGTCGTTTTGAAGTCTTTAAACAAATTGTTTAGACTCGGGAAACTAAAATACTCTACAGGGCTATGTGAGGACTGTATAGTTGGTGGATTGTTCTTGGGAAAGGTGTTGACAACGCAGGAGATATGGCTGCTCATCCTATGGTGGTGAAGCTTTAAAAACAAATACACGCAAGTTCGTTATGAAATAAATCACGCGTAATATTTATGCTGCGACTGCCACCCTATTTGCGTTTTTAACTAAACAAATGTCTCAGCTAGCCCGTAGAGTGTGGAGCATCAATCACCTACACTCCCCTGATCTGAGTGCATGCGATTGAAGTAAAAAAAAAGTTATGCGGGCAATCAGCAATGTGTCTGCCTGCATTAGTTAATTTGTAACCATCATACCAATATTTATCCACTGCTTGGATCTCGTACTCGAGAAATTGGAAATTGAGCAAGACTAAAACGTTCGTCAACACAGAACACATGTATTAAAAATCATAGAAAACATAAATACAACAAACCAAAACCCCTCAAAATTCTGTAATTCCTATACCTAAAGCAAATACAAGAAAATGAATGTGCAATCTCCCTGAATTACAATATCCT
Source organism: Gryllus longicercus (assembly GCA_038098605.1). Taxonomy (NCBI): domain Eukaryota; kingdom Metazoa; phylum Arthropoda; class Insecta; order Orthoptera; family Gryllidae; genus Gryllus; species Gryllus longicercus. The sequence goes on along the minus strand of JAZDUA010000804.1, from coordinate 410,859 downwards.
GCCTTTCCTCACAATAGAATTAAATTGAAAATAATTATAAATTTATTCAAAGTTTTACATTTGTACAACGGTTGACTATATATTTTGCTGGATTCACCAAAAACTATAACTTAAATTGTTTCAAGAAAGAACTATATTTCCCTTTCGCTTTAAGTTTCAAGCAACCACTATATAATCCAGATAGATAGTAGCGCAATAAATGAAAACGTTTTCTAAAGGTTTTTCGTTACATTAGTAAATTGAATAACTACCTCATATAAATTGAGGAAATTTTCATGGTTTCGGGAAATGAATTCTGTACTAATTCTTTCACTGAATAAACGGAAGCAACAACCTTATTCTGGAAGCTTCTTGTCTCCCTTGAAGGACGTGGACTAACGGGATCCCCCGCTGTAGATTCTCCGTACTGCAAAAACGTCTCAGAACCGCCGCTGATATCATCCGACCGTGCGCCAAGAAATTCACTTCAAGAAAAACGAGAAACATCCCACTCGCCCCAGAAAATTATTCTCTTTGGTTGGAACTCTTATATAAAAAGCTCTGTAATTGAGTTATGCTCTTTAGTATTCTAAAGATTACAGAAGTAAAATATTTCTTCTTCCCCTTAACTACTTGTTCTATAAATAATTTCATACTTACCTTTGTGAGCTTTCGTAATCTCTTAAACTATTTCTCTCTCCAAATTTAAAATCAGCCAACTTTTACCATGTACAACACTATTCCAGCGAAGTATACTACGCAGCGCCGCCAAAGGAAATGAGAACGGACCAGCTGCAGACACGTGCGAGGTTCGTACAACCCTTCCTGTTGCCCTGTTCACCCACGCTGTCAAGGTGGACTTACCATTCCAAGGGCCTTGCGCCTTCAGTCCGTTGCGGTGCGCAATATAGGTGTTGCCGCGCAAAAGAGATGTCGAACATTCGCTGGAACGCATCGCTTCAGCTGAGCGGTCACAATACTTTCTGGTAGTGACTTCATAAGGAAAGAAAGTATTGTAATATTGCGCCGGAAAACGGCGAATTTGCGTTAAGAAACCCTTATTGACGGTCCCTAGTAAAAAAAGGTAGATAAATCATGTCGCTACATATAATAAATTACTTTCAATAAAACGTGGTGTTAAGAAAAGGGTGAACTTGTAACAGTTTTCAAAACATTCGACGAGAAAGGGAAGCACAATTGAAAAAGAACATTTTTCCACCGAGAACAAACATAGCATTTATTTTCAGAGGCATAGCATTCATTTTCATTGGCTGATCCTCAAAACGAAAACTGATATTGCATTTTCTGGACATTACAGAAAAAAATCACAACCTCCAAGGTAACAAAAATGGCAAATCAGTTTACACTTTCTACTTATTGACACTAAAATCTCTCTGACATATTCACTCCAGCATCGGTACGTTGGTAGTCGCGGGGTAGAAAAAATTACAAAGAATGTAGTGCGATTTCAAGTAATTCCTCAGTAGCGCCTCGCGTCGCGCTGCGTTGCCAGATCACATCGGTCGCGGGTAGGCAGATTAATGGTGATTTTCCACCATGGTTGAGTATTAGTACATTCTCACGCCACGCCACGTCACGTCACGTCGCGTGGGAGCGATCCAAACCAGATTGATGATCGGTTTCAATTGTGGCATTCGCCACACCTACTTCTGAAGCGCGCACAAAGCCAAGTTTCCCTGACCGGATGTCACACTGGGACACAAAGTCCGTTTTGGCGTACCAACTGATGGTTTGCCCTGATCGCAGGAGCGATCTTACCGGATTGAGAATCGGCGTGATTCGTGACACTCAACCACTCCTCACCTCGGAGCACGCACACAGCATCGCTGTCACGTGACCGCAGTCACCCAAGGACACAAAGTCCTCCACAGGCTCGTCCACACGTGACTTGCCTCGCGAGCCCTGCCCGCTGCTGCACCGTCGTGGCGCCAAGTTTTGTGCAACTGCACGAGGTTCTCCCACTGCCTCCAGAAGCCACCCACTGGCTCTGTGCGCTCCCTTATATACTCGAGGCTCACGTGACCTACTACGTGACGCCGCCCCCGCCACGCTCTATTGCTGGCCATGAGGGTTTGGGGTCCGTTTCTTAAGACCGGAGGACCCCAAAGCCTCGTGTCTCCCGTTTCCGCGTTCTTGCTTTTAGGAAAAACCCTTATCTCTCTCCTGTGGCGAGGCGATTTGCTGTTACTAATCCCTTACTACGCATCCCCCAATAGATGCCACGAGGCACGCTGGCGAATACGTTACAATTGTCTACAGTCTGCTGCGGTACAAATGCGTTAAAAAGTGGCGCCGCCACAATCTGTTTTGTTGTTCCTTGATACTGACAACTTCATTGCAGGAAAAACGTTTGTCTGCGTGTTTGTCTGTTTGTTTGTTTGTCCGTTCGTTCCGTCGGTTCTTTCGTTCGTTCGTCTTTCCGGTCGTTCGTTCGTGCGTTCGTCCGTTCGTTCGTCCGTTCGATCGTTCGATCGTTCGATCGTTCGATCGTTCGATCGTTTGATCGTTCGTTCGTCCGTTCGATCGTTCCTTCGTCCCTCGTCCGTCCGTCCGTCCATCTGTTCGTCCGTCCGTTCTGAATTTTCGAATATTACAAATTTAGAAATTTTGCGATCAAGTATATGCTGTTGTAGCAGCATGAGTTTATATCAGTTTAGTGTCTTTCAAACAGAACTATTGTTGTTGGGAGTGAGCGACATACATTTGCACCTCATGCGCAGTGTTTAATCTGCATTGTTCTGTTCTTGCTGTGAATCTCCTCACGCGTTGCTTGCCCCGGCGTTCGGAAGCTGCTTACGACAAGGGAGCTGCAAGCGCTTTTGAGCAGGGCCTAATGTGCTTACGTTGCGTCAACAGCCCAAATAGAGCAGGAGGGGCCCTCGAGGGAAAATCAGGAAGCATCCTCGCGAGAGTGTAGATTCACCGTAACTGCGGAATGTGTTATACTTAGTATAATGTATTTTCCTTTTTTTCTGTTACACTGCAAGATGTGTTGAAACTACGTAAATGAATACACACATTTAAAGACCATGTAAGTTATTTTTCGCTTCATACCCATTTGTATACAATTTTAGAGACTATTCCAAATTTCAGAAACAAAACATAGTTCTTAATTTAATAATGGTATTAATACAGCTATATTAGTAACCGTAACTGTAATATACGAGCGTAACGAGTATATTTGTTACCTAAAAGACTAATGTTATCACGGTGACAGAGGAAAAGTCGATTTCGAAACAATGTTTTTAACAATGGTCTTATGTTTCTTGTGAATCTTTCAATTTATGAAAGTTATTCCTAGTACATGCTAAGTTCAGCTTAAATTTTAAAAATATTCTTATAAAAGGAGGGAACATGAACAATTGCTATTGGAGATTCAATGACTTGGGACTGAGGTTTCTGGATCAATGACCCCCATCGATCAGGTTTTCGTCCAATTTCCGTGATTCTTGAGCAAATGCTAAGATGACCCCTTGTTTTGCTTCTGAACATAAATGTAACTTCGAATTAACTTCTCCCCATAGCACGTCACGCATAGTTTTTAACTATTTTTGACGTAAATAAATAAATATTTTAAACCAACCTTGCGAAATATTATTACATAACTCTTATAACCCCCCCCATAAATATATTATTTTTTACACTTTTTTTGCTTCAAGTGTACGCACAATCTTTTTACAGCAGGATAGAATTTAATCGATTTAGAGTTTTAGAAGATGACTTACTTTTAGAAAATCATCGCTAACTGAAAATAATTTGGAGGAAATAGTCTCAAAATATGTAAGTAGTCTCTTCGAGTTACATATACGATTTGAGGTTTGTTTCCCTAGTTAGAAGTGGAGAGGTTGTGGTATTCAAAGCATTTCGTAATAAAACTAAAGGGCAGATTGTTTTAAGCAGCGGGGGTAGGAGTTATGCCAAGCTCATATATGCCGAGTATAACTGAAGTTGCTGTCATCATGGTCTCTCGGAAATGATTTTGGAAGGTTTGAAGAATTTGGATGTGAGATTTATCTGCTGAATCCCAAATTGGACTTGCGTTGATGGACATGGGCTTGTTTATAGCTTTATGGAGATGGTAGCTGTAAGGACTTGGAAGGGACGACGTAAAATTGGGATTTGGTGAGTTCTTTTTGTGGCTAGAGCACGTCTGTGGTGGATATGAGGTTTCTAGAAAAAAGGCGGCGATCAAAGATGACTATGAGGAATTCGAATGTTGTTTTGGGTGGTGATGATGGGATGAATGCGAAGTTCTAAGCTATCGAAGGAAGTAGGTCGGCGTAGGGAGAAGATTTTTGATTGACATTTTGCAGGGTTCAATTTGATGTTCCATTTGCTTACATCATGGGGATTTCGAGAATCAAAGAGTTGCGTCTTACACCATCTAGATAGTTTATTATGAGGCTTGGTAGTGAGTGAAGTGATCTAGATATGTGTTTGGAGAGGTCGGTGTATCATTCGAGAAAATAGCCCAGGCGAATATCGGAAGAAACCCTAACAAACGGGCCACGAACCGTGGGCAATCTTTCCTTCCTATTCCTTGTCCTATCCTCAGACGTAAACACACGGACGGTACACTGCCACAAAAGCCGGGAAACTATTCGGGAGCTCAGAGATTGACCCGGCTGGGGAGTGTCCTGCTGGTGGACGTTACCTAGTTGAGGGAAAACCCCGCAAACGGGTAGGACAGTGCCGGATCTGGCCAACCTGCGGGGGAAGATGACCGCCACCTCCCGCGGTAACAAAACATGCACTACGCATACGGGACCAATGACCTTAGATAGATAGATTTATTAAAGTTCGCTTTGAGCTAATACTCGGTGGCAAACATGATAACAATTAAAATTAGAATTACTAAACATTTTCAACATTTACAATTGTGTTTACTATTAGAATTAGGGGTCGATATAATAGTTCCAATTTATTTCTAGCTAACTCTAAATTCACTTCTAGTTTACATATCACTTCACTTCACTACACTACACTCCCTTCCCCCCACTACACTACACTTCACATCACTTCACTGTATAAGGGCCATGACGATAATAATTATGACTAATAATAAAAGTAATAGTAATAATAATAATAAAAGCCATAATAATATTAACAATAACAATAATAATAAAATTAATAATAATATTACTAATAATAATAATAATAATAATAATAATAATAATAATAATAATAATAATAATAATAATAATAATAATAATAATAATAATAAAGATAAATGTCTCAGTCAGTATTATTCGAGATGATCTAGATGGAATGAAGCATATTTTTAAATTTGGCTACATTAGAAGGAAGAGCCTCTAGTGCTTCTGCAGGTAGTTTATTCCAATCTACTATAGTGCGATTCACACCTTAGTTGTCATGCTCGAAGTCATCAATAAATCAATCAGTTATTTTCAAATAGCTACTAAACTGTATGACCCGCGGTAACAAGCTGCAGTGCGAACACAATTCCAAGAGTTCAGCTGCAACCTATTACAAAAATACCGCGAAAATTATGTTTAAATAAATCTTTTCATTTACACCTTACAACATTTTTACACCTTATAATTTTTACGTCTTACAAATTCACAGAACACTTACATATTATATTGTAATAAGGTTTTTCCAAATTAAATTAAATGTAGAGAGAATGGAATGAACTTACAATTCCTCTTAATTCTTTTTTCTTCATCTCTATTTACACACTCTGTCAAGAACATTTGCTTGTACAAGCGTCCACGCCACAGTAATCAGACTGTTTTCAAACGAAATGGTAAATAATGGAGGAGATACATTGTGTCCGCTACCAATTTTGCACGCAAACGCAAGGCTATTTCCATTCCAATTTCGTATTCTCTTTCCCTCCGGGGAAAAATAAACTTAACCGAAAGCGACTCGATAGAATTCTCCCAAAGGATCAACTGGGCACTGCCCAAACAGAGAATTGAGAATAACAAGCACTTCAAATGTGCATGCAATATTGCGTTGGTCACCAGACCAACTCACGAGTTAATACTGTAAACAAAATGAGTTTATCGTTTATTTTCAAGAATACTTGTTTGTCAGTGACGAGTGCTAAATGAACTTCACAAAATGTGCGCATTTCAATTTTATAAAGTACTCGTAACATTGTAGAACGTAGTGGAATGAGGGGTAGACAAAAATCAGAACCCAAGGCAATCATCTTGTGAACTGATGTATTTGCTGGCAACTATTTTTCTTTCAAATTACTTCATGGCATCGCGTACGATGCGTTAATCCTCCATAGACATATTGTCACCTTCCTTTAGACACAAGACCTCTAATTTAAGAAGTACCTTTTACTAATTAAAGAAATCTGACGAAGGTCCATGTCCTATTATCTAGAAAAAGAAGATTCCTGAACTATTGAAAATTCTTGAACGTTAAGCCAACACAAGGGCTATAGGAAGAGAAACGTTTTTAGGCAGAATTCAAATCACTGCTCTTGTTCGAATAATATTTCTCAGTACTTGATAGCTAGCGGCTATCTAGGGAGAAGGAGTCCCATTATCCTATCAGAGGCTTCAAATTCTGCTGACATCACTGCAGAGTTGTCGATACTCGTTAAGGTAAAAAAATGATATCTTTCAGCGCGATTTAAATTTAAGAGTGTCATTACTTCTTTGGTTATGCATTGTGGGTGCGATTCTGTGTCGTTTACTGTTGGGTATTTTTATTACGCTTAGCTTCTTGGTACTGTTGTGACCTGATGCACGAGCGACCACATGACCACGTGTCTGCGGCGCGAATAAGTGTCAATATCGCTCTTTCCCACCCCAGCTGCCAAGTAGACATTATTCGGACAATAGGATCACTGTACTTCCACGTGAGAGAGTTTTCATATCGTTACAATTTTATAGCGGTGGAAACACATGCGGTGTTTCAGCTCTGGTCTACCACTCTGCTCTGGAAGCAGGGAGGGCGCCACCATGGCAGTATCGTAAATGGAAAACTACGATTATCTCCTACGTCACCGCTTATTTCCTCTTCGTACACCTGCACACACGCGCTGCCGGGGTTTACCTCACGTACATAAACAAGGAGCCTTATCAAGATGTGCAGCTCGCTGCTCATTTCGCTGGAAAAAGACTGCACGAAAAGTGGCGCAGGAAATGTGCCAATAAAACTAAAACAAATATAAAACATAAATGTTTCACGTAAACGTCTGGCGTTTTTAAGTTATGATTAATTTCTGTTATGTCTGTTAAGAATATGGTAATTCACACCGTGTACCTCATAAAATAATAAGTCCGCAACAAAAAAGATTGGCCAAGAGATTTTTGTGTTGTTTTATAGAACATGAAGTAACATTTTTAAGTGTTAAAGTGAAAAGTTGGGCTCAAATAACATTTGAACAATGTTTTTCTAAACTAATGCTGCCCAAGAAAGTAAGGTGTGAAAGGATCGATCGCCCAGAGCAGGGTGGGACATCTGACGCCGTTTAGTGAGGCCCGCGAAAGGTGAAATCCCCTGCGTCCACGAGCAAGAATATTTTTCGCCTAGTGTACGCGCTCTGCGGGTGTCAACACTCGTTTTAAGGATTACGTGAAGTTTACATTAAAGGATTTTTTCTATTAGATGAAGAAATTCCAAATCATCCCAATGTGTTGTGTTGTGTTATGGATGGTACGGCCTGGTATCAACCAACTCACAAATAAGTCACTTGATCGCGCGCTCTCTTTCCTTCCTCTTCCTTGCCCTTTTTTCAACCCTTACTTACAAACGCTCTCTCACACAGACACACATATAAATATATGAATATATATATATATATATATATTGAAACCCATAATATGTGTTTCATTACACTAATTAGATCATTAGTGTAAGAAACCAATTGCTATTTTGAACTGCGTGGTGCGCGCGCTGAGCGCGGCGCGCCGGGGCCGGCGAGCAACCGCTGCCACCGCCGACGGTGCCTCCGCCGCCGGGAGGCTAGCGTGTGAATTTCGGTTGGAACTGGGCACCGCGCACGTGCAAAAGTTCGTTACGAGAATCGCGGACGAGAGCCGTTGGCAGAGCGCTGACTGGGGAGACGCTCGCGGAGCGGCGACGAGCGCGGACGTGTCGCGAGAGCTCGCGAGTAATACATAGACACCGTCGACAGGCAACGCAACTGTGGAAATATCTGAAACTGTAATATATCACAGACGTGTAAATAGAACATTAGAAGTATCAGTATAGTGAAAGGTTAGTGTTGGCAGAATAATTGATGTTGTTCTTATTAGTTGGCGCGGTGGAAACATTCTTGAAATTGCGCGGTACAGAACTGTGACCAGTATACAGAGTAGGCGCGGGTTGTGTAATTGAACCCACTGACGGACAGTGATTCGAGGAAGGTGCGAAGCCGAGGTGTCAAGATCCTGATCGGGGAAGAATTGCTGGAGCATCGGCCGTGGGCGATTGCCACGCCATCCGGCGCTGACGGCCCGCAGCAGTAGCAGAGGTCGACAATCCTGTCGGCACGAGCGGTTCTACGAGCATCATAGGTATTCGATCGGGGCCCCGCAGGTATGAGAAATGCATTTCACTCTTAATCTTGGTACCAAGGCAGAGTGTAAAAACGTTGTCTGATTATGTAAATAACAAATTTGATTTAAAATAAATCTTGTTTATAATTGTATTTCAATTTATGATTAACCACCCCAACGTTGCACCAACTTATCCAGGGACCCATTCACGTAAAAGATACCCTCTCTTAGTGTTGTATTGCAGTGAAAATACCCGGCACCACCAGGTATGTCACAGCTGGCGCCCGAACAAGTGGAAAACGTATAGTTAAGAAATGTGGCCTTAGGAAAGTTGGTGAAATGTTGGAAAATAATGTGCATGTAATTGATGTAGAGTAATGCAGGGTATAGATGAGAAGCAGGCAGTGCAAAGTGTATTATTATAGAGTACAAAAAAAAATAACAATACATGTGTTAGCAAAAACATGCACAAGTCAAGTAAGCATAATGAAATGTTGATAATTACAAAAATGTTGTTGCGTAATTAATTGCGGGCTGACATAGGCAATTATTTGTGAGCATCCAATATATAGTTAATATTGTAGTTACTGAGGTTATGAAGGCTATACACGTACATGTTACAAATAATATAATGTAATAGAACTCCAAGTTTTGTAAGACATATTAATAATATTTGAACTGCTTGGCAATTTTTTTTATAACATGGAAATCAAAGAAATGGGGAAGTAGTAATAATTCTTATGAGAATATAAAGGTGGTTAATAGTGTTGTACAAATTATGCACAAAATTGTTTTTTTTGCTGGGAACATTCAATCAGTAGTGCATTATCTATTGGTGATGGTAAAGTGTGGGGAATTTATTAGAAAGATACCAGGTTGGGAAAGATATACCAGCAGTGTGAATGTTTGTTGTGAATATCTATATGATATTATTGAGGAAAATTCAGGGAGGAGATATGACATGCAAATGTGAATGATGATTATGTACATAATATAGCAATAAGTGCGTTGAAAAGTAATTTCAATTAATAAGGGATTTATTATAATCTGAAAGCATTTTTGTGTAATAGTATTAATGAGTCTATTAGCAGTGTATATGTGTTTCAATGGTAATAATATTATGTATTGTAAGGATTATGTTTATGCATTGGTAGGTGAGTTGAAATTTATATGGCTATTGAATTAGTGTTATTGTGTTTTGGTGGTGAATGAGGGTTGTTCGTCATTAATTAGCAATTGAAATAGGAGTGAATTAAACCATTCACGAAGAATATACAGTGTTGTGGCGGGTATAGTTACTTTATAGGATAACTGTGGTATCGTTGGTAGGTGAGGCAAGAGGAAAATTTGTGCGATATTTTAGTGTAGTGGGAATCGGTCGGACAGCTCAAAGCAACAGAATGGAGGCGCAAAATATAGTGCTGGACCGGGAAGAGAAGGCGGATGCAGTAGGGGAGATAGATGTAGGAATCGATAATAGCATGTCATCGGAAAGCAGGGATAGTGGCATTGGAAGTCGGTTAGACGACACGACAGGAGATAGCTTCAATAAAGAAGTAGAAGTGACATCAACACCGATGATCCAGGCAACAAGAAATCCAAATTTGGGGGGTGGGGAAAATATTCATAATGACCCCATACAGTTATTGTTGAAGATGTTCGAACAACAGAGCAGGAAATTAGACGAAATAGGTGAACAGAATAGGATGACAGAAGAACAGATTAGGAAGTCGGCTGAGGAGCAGAAAATATTCACAGTGGAGCAGATTGGGAAGTCAGCTGAAGAACGGGACAGGAAGGCAGAAGAACAGAATAGGAAGATATTAGAAGAACTGAATAAGAAATCAGAAGAACAGAAAATATTTACAGAGGAACAGATTGGGAAGTTGGCAGAAGAACAGAATAGGAAATTAGATGAAATAGGGGGGCGAATAGGACGCATTGAAGAACAACTTGAACTGACGAAGAGCGAGATGACCAAAATCGCGGAGCGGGTGGAAATTCATGAGCAATGGACTGCCGAAGAATTAGGGAAACAAAAAAAAGAGCTCGAATCTCAAGTAATTAGTCTGGGGGGGGATTTGAAGAATAAGTTATTCCAACAGTTAGATGATAAAACCGCTAAGCAGGACGAGAAAATTGAAAGGATGCAGTTAGTAGTCAAGGAAGAAATGCAGGAGAATAAGCGGGAATGCGAAGAGAAGGTTGTGTTACTACGAACAGAGATTGAACAAATAAAAGAATGCAAGGCATCCCCAATTGCAGCAAGCGGGACGGTACCATTTACCCCTCCAAGATCACTAAAATTTTCAGGAGACGGGAAAGAAAATCCATGTATATTTATGAAGGCAGCAGAACGACATCTAGATGTTATCAATACTTCGGAAAGGTGTAAAATACAATTATTATATTTAATGTTAGAAGGCAACGCAAGGATATGGGCCGATACATTTGATAAGTTTCCCGAATCAGTAAAGGCATTTAAAGATCGATTCCTTGAGCGGTATTGGAATGAGGAAATTCAAATTAATTTTAAAATCAGTTTAATGAATAATCATTACAACCAGTCAATGGGAAGTTTGCGGGAATACGCAACAAGGCGTATTATGGAATACAAAACGCTATCCCCACCGATGAGCGATCAGGAAATAATATGTGTACTGACGAGACAGTTCCCAGTTACGGTGCAGAATCTTTTACGTAGTGTGCAGCACACCGACCTGGAAAGATTCCAGAATGTGTTAGGAGGGTACGACTTGACATTTGCAGGCGTACCAAAGAACAGAAATGAAGGGAATGTTAATATGGTTAGATCGGAACGTAACCAGGGGCAAGGGAATGATAGGAGCAACGATTACCAGAGAAACCAACGCGGAAGAGGGGGAGACGGATGGAGACCAGAGCCGGGGAACCAGAGACCGGACTGGAACAGATCTAATTCAAACCGTACGGAGACGCGAGGCGGGGGCGGGAATGCACCCGACCGATTAGCAGAGCCTAGCACAAGTAGTGATCAAGGACACTATTTAAACTAATAGAGTCCGCGGTGATAGGTGGCCCCATTGCGGACGCGGAAATCGATGACGTAAACGCGGTCTCCATAAACGCTATGCAGCCGGTAACCTACGATACCCAACCGTGGCGGAGATGTAAGAACTCAGCGGTCAGAATCAGGAAATGTCCCACGATATCGATAGAATGTGAAGGTATAATTAAAGAAGCTTTAGTGGGTACAGGGTGCACGACTACAGTAGTATCAGAAGAAATGTATGAGGAGTTAAAAGCAACAGGAAAAGAAGTAATGTGTTTGCCTATGAATAGGGCGTATGTGATTGGGGCAACTCAGAAGAAGTCAAGCCCCATCACAAAACAAATCATGTTTCAAGCCAGGATTGGCAACCAAGTATATGAGATGGTGGCCCTGGTAGTCAAAAAATTATTGTATTCGGTAATCATAGGGACGGATTTTCTGGTCGATCACAGAGCAAATATAGATCTAGAACGGCAGGTGGTAGAACTGGGGAGCCAGGCGGTAGGATTTGACTTGGGGATGGACGAAGAATACGAAGCGTGTACGGGCGTAATGGCAGAAGATTCATTAGAAGAACAGCTGAGGCAGCAAACGGAGAAGCAGATTGAGAAGTTTGCGGAAGAACAGAGCAAAGAATTAGGTAAACAGAAAAGATCCGAGGAGGAACAGAATAGGAAGGCGGAGGAACGGAATAGAAAACTAATAGAAGAACAGAACGGGAAGGTAGTTGAAGAACAGATTAAGAAGCCGGCAGAAGAAATGAGAAGAATCACAGAAGAACGGAATAGGAAGCTCATCGAAATATGCGAAAAACCGTATGGGAAAGCGGAGGAACTGGATAGGAAAGATGAGGTGCTAAAATTTCAATCATGCCATCAAATAGATGTTAGGGTAGCGGTAACAGATAGAAACGAGGGGATGACGAACCAAATCCATGAGGAAGTCAAGACAGCGGAGGGCAAAACGGTGGAGGTCCAAATCGAGACCGAGGAGGATGTTTATAAAGTGAAAGTGAAAACGGAAGAATTGAAGTTAATAATGGAAGAAGAAATGGAAATGAAAATAGAAGAAATGGAGCGTATAGTAGAAGAAGAAATCGTGGAAAATATACAAGGGTGCGAAGAGAAAAGAGTACAAGAAGAGTTTAAACAGGAAGATGACGGGAAAACGTCGCCAAGTGTCAAGTATGGGGTGACACCAATTATGCCTCCAAAGTCGATGAAATCTCTGGGAGATGGGGCGGAAAACCCTAAGGTAGTTTTGCGAGCAGAAGAACGGCACCTAGCATCAAACAACATATTGGAAGGATACAAGATCCAGTTATTACACCCAATGTTAGAAGAGAACGCCAGGACATGGGCAGAGAATTTTGGTATATTTCCGAAATTTTTGAAGGAATTTGAAGACAAGATTTCCGTACGAAAGCGGAGCGAAGAAACCCAAATAAACATCAAGAGCGACCAGAGGAACAGCCATTACAACTACATTACGGGAAGTCGTAGTGAATACAGAACGAAGAGCATTATGGAACCAACAACATTATTTGCCCCTATAAAATATCAAGGAATTAGTTGCATGTCAACGCGACAGTATCTTGTTACCGTGCAGAGCCTACTGAGCAGAGCAGATCATACCGATTTAGGAAAGGGTTTAAAGATATTGGAGGGGTACAACTTCATGTTTGCAGACGCCCCAACGAATGGGAGTGAAGGAGATGTAGGCAGGTCAAGAATGGAGCGAAGTCAGGGGCGAGGGAAGAGTGATGGTATGGTCAACCATTGGTACGAACGTAGAAGAGGTCGTAGCTGGAAATGGGATGATACCTATCAAGATGTGTTCAACACGCTGGAAGCTATGTCCTACAACTGTGAGTTAGGAAATCACGGTCAGCAAAATGGGGATGAACTGTCGCACAAGAGACAAGACATAGTAGGACATTACAAGTTTCAAATCGGAAACATGGTTCAACATGGATGGAAAATAGTGAAATGTAAATAACTGTAATATTAGTGTTAATATAAGTAATCACATGTTAAGTCGATTCTAGGTTATAAGTGCATATAGGATGTTGGGCAACAGGCAAGACAGTGTGACCATCGGCAGTGACGATGTTATTAGTGTGAATTTTTCCAGAAGCGGGAAAAATTCAAAAAAAGAAAGGGGGGGGTGATGAAACCCATAATATGTGTTTCATTACACTAATTAGATCATTAGTGTAAGAAACCAATTGCTATTTTGAACTGCGTGGTGCGCGCGCTGAGCGCGGCGCGCCGGGGCCGGCGAGCAACCGCTGCCACCGCCGACGGTGCCTCCGCCGCCGGGAGGCTAGCGTGTGAATTTCGGTTGGAACTGGGCACCGCGCACGTGCAAAAGTTCGTTACGAGAATCGCGGACGAGAGCCGTTGGCAGAGCGCTGACTGGGGAGACGCTCGCGGAGCGGCGACGAGCGCGGACGTGTCGCGAGAGCTCGCGAGTAATACATAGACACCGTCGACAGGCAACGCAACTGTGGAAATATCTGAAACTGTAATATATCACAGACGTGTAAATAGAACATTAGAAGTATCAGTATAGTGAAAGGTTAGTGTTGGCAGAATAATTGATGTTGTTCTTATTAGTTGGCGCGGTGGAAACATTCTTGAAATTGCGCGGTACAGAACTGTGACCAGTATACAGAGTAGGCGCGGGTTGTGTAATTGAACCCACTGACGGACAGTGATTCGAGGAAGGTGCGAAGCCGAGGTGTCAAGATCCTGATCGGGGAAGAATTGCTGGAGCATCGGCCGTGGGCGATTGCCACGCCATCCGGCGCTGACGGCCCGCAGCAGTAGCAGAGGTCGACAATCCTGTCGGCACGAGCGGTTCTACGAGCATCATAGGTATTCGATCGGGGCCCCGCAGGTATGAGAAATGCATTTCACTCTTAATCTTGGTACCAAGGCAGAGTGTAAAAACGTTGTCTGATTATGTAAATAACAAATTTGATTTAAAATAAATCTTGTTTATAATTGTATTTCAATTTATGATTAACCACCCCAACGTTGCACCAACTTATCCAGGGACCCATTCACGTAAAAGATACCCTCTCTTAGTGTTGTATTGCAGTGAAAATACCCGGCACCACCAGGTATGTCACAATATATATATGTATATATATATGTATATATACACACACATTATATATATATATATATATATATATATATATATGTATATGTATATATACACACATTTATATATACATCCACTACTCTACCACTGTTGTCGGTATTGTAGAATTTGTAATGCAAGTTAACGTGTATGTTGGCGCCGAATATCACCATCCAGCGGAGTAGGTACCCTGCCACCTCCCGCGATAAAACATTCACTTTTGAATTAATGACCATATTAGTTGACGTTCCCGGAAATATCAATCAATCAATGTCAACGCATTCAACCATTAAATGGCGATAATCACTGTCGACTAATTAAGAAAATACTTTTCCATAAGTTATTCCCAGTAAGGAATTAAAGAGGTTTTCAGCCATAAAAGTGAACGGTAACTTAGAGATGCTACCCACCCACATGTTTATTTTGATTTAATATCTACCTCAAAAAATCTGAAAGATACACAAGTGTACTCGAGTTGCGACCATCTCGGTTTGTGTCATGCGCAAAGTGCCCTCTGAAGTCTGACGTACGCGGTTGTCACGCTTTTTGCCACAAAATGTCGCCCGCCGCCCTATGAGATGGCTGGGGCTGCCGCCCTAATCCCTTGCAGGGCTTTCGCTTCCACTCCCGTCATCTCCACTCGCTCCCCGTCTCGCCCTCCACGCTCACATTCGTTAACCGTCACTCCTTTGTTCTTCTAAGCCTTATCTGCACCTCACATACTCCTTTCTGACGCGTAGCTGTCCGACTGCTCGCCTGAGCTCTGAGATCCCGGTTCGTGCGGTGGACAAAGAGGGTTCGTGGGAGGTTCGCTCGGGGTACTCCCGTTTTCTCCTAGTATCATTTCTCTGTTACCTCATCGTTCACGTCATTTCTTTATATTTAGGAAAATCTTTGATTATGTCAGGTATTGCTACAACGTTTGTGTAACCAGGGAACACAAAAAAGAATTTCGCATTTCATTCGACCTATAATTCATCTACCTTCCATCCCTTGGTTTAATTTCTCTTCGTTGTTTTCGTTCATACGTTGACTATTTTTTTCACTTCTATCACCACGTTATTTACTTTCATCAACATGGCTTTTCCACACAGCTGCAACCCAACGTCAATACATTTTCTCCACACACCTAAATGCTGGATTTTCGGAACCTCCGCCTTCATCATATCATTAACTAGACTTTTCTCCGGCCTTAACTTGACTCGTTGTTTTGAATAGTTGCACTTGTTTCGATTCCTCCACGAATTACTCCCATGTTCATCCCCTCCTCTCACTCTCTTTCTCTCTCTCCCTCTCTTTCTCTCTCTCTTCTTTCTCTCTCTCTCTCCCTCTCTTTCTCTCTGTCTGTCTCGCTTCGTCTCAATTTTATTTCTTTATTGCTACTATCTTATATTTATTCATCTTTATTTTTTCATTGGTTTTGCTAAATATTTCCAACCTCCGTACACATCGTATACTCCTTATCCCCTTCAGTTCATCTGATTACTTTCCCTCTTCTCCACCCTCTCCCCCTTTTTCATTATCTCTCCCTCATCATTCCGTTGTACATGATCAATTTCCCTATATCTCCTCCGTCTTTCTTTCTCCCACCTCCTGTCTTGTTCCCATTTCCCACTTCTGTCCTTTCTTACACTCCTTCATACCCGTCTTACCCCTCTATTTCCTCTCCACCCAATTTTCTTCGTCTGCGCCATTTTTCCCCTTTTCAAGAACTCTCTCCTCTCTCTGCCTGACTTCCTCCTTCTCCTTTCACCCTCTTCCCTTCTCGTCTTCCCTCGCCCACATCTCTCCCTACTTCAACTTGCGTTATCTTTATCTCCCTACCTTCCTCTCCGTCTTTCAATCATCTCTGTTCCTACTTTACGGCCCTGTCGCATGTCCCCATCCACACGTGCAAACTTACTTTTCTTTCCCACCTTCCACTGTCTACCCCTCTTATTTTACCCAGTCTCCATTCTCTTATGTTACCCAGCCTGCTTTTAAGGTTCACTCACAATGCAAACATAAGCATAATCATAGCGTTAACATAAAAGTTAGCAGTACGTCCATAAGCAGACTCAATCACAATGCGTTCGCATAAGCATACCACGAGAGACGTTAACTTAAAAGCTTGGAAGCTTAAAGATTCTGTGCTTATGCATTAGTAAGACATAAGAAATGAACAAATGACAGTACATTAAATCAAAATCGAATTATGATCAAAGTCGATAGAAGAATCAACTCCATCTACACTAGATGACATTGGACAAACAAAAGACCAAAGAGTACTACTGAAGTGTGTTGTATAGATTCGCACTAGTCACAGAGAAGTCACACAGAGTCACTTGTCTCTCTCACTAGTTTAAGTAGAACCCATGGGCCATGGTCAAAGTCGATATCTCGAAATCGATTCTCACATCCAACCAATAGTAAACTAGAATGCCTCACATCTAATAGAAACTCTAATTTTGCTTACTTTTATGTTAGACGTTATGAATACTTCAGTCTACCACTTATGTTAATGTTTACGTCTATGCGTTATGCTTATGTTTGTGTTTGCATTGTGAATGGGCCTTTAGAAACCCGCGTGCGTTCCCACTTCTTGAAAGCAAGACAGACGCCGCGCGCACCTGTCATTTATTCAAGCGTTGCTCATGAATTTCTCCCGGAGAAGCTCATGCCATAAAAAGGCCACTCGCAGAGCGCTCAGAGCGGACGCAAAAACATTTTTCAATCGCGAGGGAAGAAGCCAAGAAAGACGAAATAAAAACAAATGGAGAAAATTGCTCAGCTTTTCATATAGGATTACAATGTTTTGACCAAAACGTTTTTAAAATTATTGCTAGTTGCTTTTAATGCAATAATTACTATTGTTATTATCATTACTGCTATATAAATTAGATGGGGAATCTCTGTTTTTAATCCACTTTTACGCGAGCCTCCACCTTTGATGTGTAGCCGCATATTGCCAATATGCTTGGAAAATACTTATATCGGAGATTATGTATTCCTACACACTTACGTATGGGGATCAGAGGACAATTGCAAACGCAAATAACCAATATTGGGAAATTTTATTTCTTAAATCAATCGATAATTAAATCTTAACGTTCAATTTCTTGCAAGAATATTTGAACCAGTTTCTTGAAATGTCTGTCAGTTTCGAAAATTAATTTATTGTAAGAGCGTAGGCTTCCGTGCCGGAGTCAGTGAGCCCTGAGGAAGGGCTCAGAATGGCGACCGAACCGTAGGCACCTTTGTCATGGACGCAGCGTCATCTGGACAGCTATTAAAGAATTTATTGTAAACCTATTTATTCGAGATTTAATTTTAATCACGAACAATTAAGTAAAGTTATTTTTGTACCTGTCGTATTGTGAAATGTCGTGTCGTTTAGTAACTAAGATGTTATTTCGAAAATCATGACGTTGGCGGGGCAGTGCTATGATGACCAAATTGTGCAAGAAGACTCATCAGATTTTAAGTTGATCACTAGATTTACTATCGTGATTTATCAATTTATTACCTGTAAAACTGTTATTTCTATTTTTCTTCTTCTTCTTCTTCTTCTTCTTATTATTATTATTATTATTGAAAGGGGTATTATATTCATAATAAATAATAATATTTGCTGAAAACATTTTCTTCCCACGCTGGGACTGTCAACTGAAACGATTCTTAATATTTAATTTAATTAATAATAATAATAATAATAATAATAATAATAATAATAATAATAATAATAATAATAATAATAATCAATATTTATCCTTCTTGGCCCCTTGCTGGGAATACCAACTAAAACGTTCTAAAACGGTTCTTAACATTCTTATCTGAAAAAATACAAACAATAATATTTACTGTGCTTTCGAATATTTATATTTATCTTTCTCTTTACCTCGGCTTAATCCACCAATTTTCAGTCAATGTTATTTTTGTGAGAGTTCGCGAAGCCGTCCAATACGGGAATCGGGATGCTATCATCAGTTTTAGGAATTGGATGCGTGGCTTAATTTTGGCAGCTATTCTCTTTTCTTATTTACAACTGAATTCACATTTCAAAATTCCACATTGCCACCGCCATCACCGGTGCAATTCTCTTTCATTCCTCCACAAAAAACACTGTTACCTTTTACTAGTGTCCCACTTAAATTGCTATCACATGTACAAAATAATGGCAACAACAAATACTAAATATATACTTTTTTCTTTAACACTACTTCAAAGCTGATTCACACATTCAAACATTGACAAAAATAAAAGCACGGCCATTTGCTTTCAAAACTTAATATATTTGTTCTACTAAACAAACATTGTTGGCCTTCTCATATTTACGCGTCCAAGTAATTTGAAATGATTTGTTTCCTTCCTGGGCAGCGATGCCGCTCGCACTCCTTTTAAATTAAAATCCATTTCTATAACCATTTTCTTTTGTGCACATATCAACATACACACTTTCATTTTGCTCGACACATATTAAAACAAAAAACAACACATTTTCGACTGGCAAATAAAGATATGGTCTCCCGCCTGTATCCACCATTCGATCCACGCAAAGTCAAGCATCCGTCTGTGTTCTTGTTGCCGTGCCTTCTTCTCACAAAGTCCAAAAACAATTGCCGTCGTCTTCATTCGTCAGTGACTCTGGAATGTTATTTCGCCTTCTCGTTTACTTTTGTTAGTACCCGATCCCTCTCCTCTCCGTAATTATTTCAGATTTTTGTTCCTTTCTCTCTCCATTTTATTGTTTTTCAACCCCTCTCAGCTACGTTTACAACTGTTACATACATCATGAACATTCACCTTATTGCGTTAGATTGTTTTGCGAAAATATTGTTCCTTTTGATTTTCTTCCAAAACTTAATATTTACGTGAATGTTTATGACTAAAAAAGCTGCTTATTTATTTACCCCGGTGTGTAGTTCAACGCAGTTCATCAGCTCCGGCTCAATATAAATTAAAAAATACACATTTTTTCCAATACCTACATTTATTTACTGCAATCATGTCGTTTCCGAGACTGTTAAAACAAATTATTGGTTTGGCGAATACGCATGAATAGTCACAGCACTTTCAGCATTTCTCTCTGAATACAGCATTGTAATATCATTATTATTATTATTACTATTATTATTATTATTATTACTATTATTATTATTATTATTATTATTATTATATTTAGCAGTATTACAATTGTCTGTCACTCAGTTATACCCTATTACAGATAAAATAAATGTTTTATTTTTTTAACAAGCAAAATGGAAACCAATAAACAAGCAACTAGATAACTTTTTCAAAGAGATTCGTACGAGAGGAAAGAGAAATAATTAGAAACAGTCCGAGGGATGGTAAGTGAAAAATCAGAAAACCTGGAAAAGGAGAGTGAAAAGACGTACAGTAGACGAAAGGGTGAGAGAGAGGGGGGAGAGAGAGGAGGAAAGAAAATAATCTAGTGCTACGTGTAAAGTGTGGAAGGTACAAAATCGAACAAGTGGGAAAGATAATAGTCAATAAGCGATTGTATTTGTAAACAGAGAAATTGCCGTAAAACTGGAGCAAGGGAGCGTTGACGCTACAAATACACTTTCATACTAGAGAAGAACATGAAAGTGGAAAAAGTATCGCCAGACGCCATCACCAGCCGTCGCCGCGTCCTCCGACTTCGCCTCCGCTCTTCACCAGACCGCCGCGTCGGTCTGCGCGACCTCATCTCCTGGAACCGCTGCTCTGTTTTTGCGCCGCTGAATATTGATTGAATGCCGGGACGGCAACGTGTCCCACCCGCCGAGACCTCTGTCCCACTGGGGGCGTGGCCGTGTTTTGTAGGGTTCAGGTCGCGGGGTCCCTCTGCGGGGTCCCTTGACGGGCGTTGTTTTGCTGAACTCCCGCGCGACTCGGCTGCTCTCGTGCTAATTCTGCATTGCGAAGAAGAGCACCGAGCTACCTCAGGGCAGCCACTGATATCACGGCAGTGCCTCTGACCGGGCAACATTTGGGGTGGCAACTCTGGGGTGGTAACATTTTCGACACTAGCTACGTAGCTAGGGCGAGTCCTGTCGCTGTCTGGAAGATAATTATAGCGGTCGGATGCTCTGATTGGATTTTTTTCGATGATTTCTCCGATCAGTACCCTAAGAAACGGGCTATGAACCGCGCGCCATCTTACCTTTCCCTTCCTATCCTCATCCCTTACTTACACACACACACGTACATACACATCGCTACCACACATACCGGGATACCGTTCTGGAGCTTAGAGCTTGTCCCAGCTGAGGCGGTGTCCCGCTGGTGGGAGATATCTGGTTTAGGAAACCCCGCTTCCCGTCGGTAGGACGGCACCAGATATCGCCATCCAGTGGGGCAAAGACCATTGCCACCCGTGAAAAAAACATTTACTACACATACGGGACTAATAACCTTAGCAGTTGATGCTCGCGGAATTACAAGTAATCAATAAATCAATAGTCACAAAGCTACCTTTCGTGACAGGCTGAAATAGCACCCTGTAACAATTGTTGCCGCTGCAGTGGCTCTGAGGGGCCAAAGGACTTCTGTTGCAAGCGTAATGCGTAGCAAATTGGATTCTTAATTTTTAACTCTGTCTTTACACTCATGGACTTACGATCTAGACTGTCCTGGAAATAAGTAGGTATTGTGTCCGAAATAGGCCTACGAGCTGATGGCGCGATGGTTTTGGAGTGTGTCCGATGAACGTGCATAGATCGTCGACCCGGGAGGTGCGCGTAGCTAAGCGGTAAGTCCGGTAAACAGCAAAAGGTGAAAAACGACGGAAATAATTCAATTCAAAATTATTTTTCTACGTCGCGGTTCTGATATATACTCTCTGGTTCTGTAATTCTCGCTTGACGCTTGAGTACTTGGAAGGTTGAGGGAGGAGACTTATGGGAATGAGAAACAGCTTGTTACCTGTCTTAAAAATGTGCAGGCGATGATGATGGGATGGAAAAAATTGCGTTTGTCCCTTTTAAATTCTGCCCCGGATTCTGCATGGAAATTATCGGAGAAACGAAAACAATCAAAATAGCCGGGTCCTGAATTTAGTCCTCATTGTGGACCTAGTTACTATGACTTTCAATTTCCTTTCCCGAATGAATATTTTCTTATTGAAAAATGTCAGTCCCTTTCAAATGTATATCCCCCTATTTCTTCTAAGAATATAGTAAAATGCCATTATAAAGTAGGCATATGTCCGATTTTCACGGTTAACTAGGTAATTTTAAAAACTTCATAAGTTTGAATTTTTTGCGGAGTCATCCTAAACTATAAAATTGAAGAAAGAGGTTTTTCCTTCAAATAAAAATTCTTCTTCTTAGTGAGTTTTTTCAAGGTCACGTACATTTTTTGAAAAGTTTAGTAGTTTTCGCGTAATATTGCGAGCAATATGTGCAATTTAAAAGAATACAAAAACTAGATTTTTGCATAAACAGCTCCAATTTTTTTCTTTAAACTTTTGGTATTAAATGTACTCTACACGAAGACATAAACGCCATGTTGCTATATTCTTTCGTTTTTGCGAAAATCACAAAAATTCAATTTTTTAACTTGTCTTTCACGTCGTTAGTATTTATATAAACGGCAATGTGTTCACATTCATGTATTTATGAGTACATGCGCTTTAAATAATTGTCATAAAGTTTGTCGAGAACTCAACCGTTTTCTGTTAAAATTATCTGAAAGTTCCGCATTTTCAGAAACACTCAAACGCCATTTTTCAAAAACCGGCCCATATTTTTTGAAGAAAATTGCCATTTAGGGCGAGATTTTATATTTTCAAATATTCTTCAAATAATATTTCCATTCTATTAGAAAACCGAAAAATTAAGATAATTTCAAAAAATGTACTTTAGGCGGCTGTAGATGGCAGCTGGTAAGAGAATGAAGTAAGTCCGAAGAACTAGACGAAACTAAAGAAAATAGAAAACTAATACGGGAAAGTCTGTGCCATTCTGTTGTATCAGTAGTTATATGGTAATTTAAACATTTAAAACTATTTACGAGATAATTTTTAAATATCACCTTCTTATAAAATTGACATAAATAATTGTGATTCTTAATCCTGAAGAAAGAAGCACAAATGTGTTCTGTGTGAAATCCCGTGAGTGCTATAAACCTTCCATCTGAGAAAAAACTTTTTATTTTCCCTTCCTGTGGATGAAAAGGTGGCTACGTTAAGGTTGCGTCCGACACAGTCTTTTCAACTGACCACGGCTTATGTCGGATGCTTTTCATCCTTTTGTGTCAGAAACATACACCTTCTTTTTCAGAGTGTTCTTTTGGTGGGCTCTTCTAGATATTACAGGAAAGTTTGTGAAGCTTATGTTTGTGTATTCCGAAAGTAAAAAAGTTTCGAGGCTTGTAGACTCAGTAAGAGAAACCATCAAATAAAAGCGCCGCGTAACCAGCCTCGAAGAGTCATGAAGTCCTTAGACTTATTCATTCTTTTCCTCCATTATAAAGAATTCGCCTTTTTAGAATACCCACAAGTAAGAATACTACGATACGTCGTTTTATTATTATTTAGTATGCCGTATACTACAAATACCGGTCGAAGTGGTTCAGGGCGTAGCGCGCTGACTTCGCATTCGGGAGGCCCGGGTTCAATACCCGTACCGGTCATCCTGATCAGTGTTTTCGTGGTTTCCCTTGGTCATCCAGGTGAATGTTGGGATGGTTCAGTTGAATGACCACGACCGCAAAACCGGCGTTGCTACCTGAATTCGGTAACTACATGAAATCATGAAAGTCAAGAGAATTGGAGGCATCTTGGGTTCCTGGTTGGGTGACCGACTAGAAACCCGGAGATATAACGGCGCTGAAGCCAAATGCACTTTATGGGACACATAATGGCTAAATGCAAATGCGAATACAACTAAAAAAAATTATCTAGACCGAAGGCCTGTGACCCATTTCAAGAACTACAATTTCAGACTGTCGAAATGTGGTATTGACTCCTGAAATTCCCTCCGCATCAAATCCACGGAAAGGCACCTTATCATTTCGTACGTTGAAACTTCTGAAAGTGGGAAAATATGCCGTCAGAAGACCAATGAACTTTAATATATTAAGCTCTTTTCAAATTACTAGTGATATTCGATATATGTGACATTTTGTATCATCATTATCACCAAAACATTGTCGATACTTCCTCGGCTTATGAAACATAAAATATTGACAGAATATAGACTAGATATCATTAAACAAATTAAAATTTGCGAAATGACAAACATGTTTCGTAGATCCTTGTCTAGTGTATTTTTGACAAAGGAAATAATTATTAAATTCATATTCATATTCATAATATTTTTAGAGTATTTATGTTTAGAGGATAATTTCTCATCCCCTCAGTTCACCTATCAGAAGTTCAGAAATACATAGAAGTAAAATTAACAATTCATAATTCAGTATAATAAAATAATTCCTCTGAGAATTAACGTTACCCCTACTTATGTATATGAGATATGTATGAGATGTATTCAAATATAACTGTATCAGTGGTGGTGTTCGCACAATGCGGCATCTTCTTCCTCCTAACCACTAATGAACAATTAATGATTCGCCTCTTCACGTCCATTCCCACTGCTCTCCTCTACTGATTGGGATGTATTCCAACACGGGGACGACGATTTGCGATACATAAAGGGCCGCCTCGACACAGTTCTCCACTTTGCTTCGAGCGCCGCCTCTTTTGTGCTAGAAGCGCGCGCCGCGCCGCGCCGCGCCGCGCCGCTCTTTTGTTCCCGCGAAACGAGCGCCCGCAGCGATCGAGAGCGATTGATTGATGACGCTCGTCTTCCATTAGGCGCTCAACGCCTCTGCGGCCGCTCGACACTGCACACGTTGCATCGATCATTCTTCTCTCTCTTCTTCTTTGTTTTCTCCGAATTCGTCTATTTAATATTTTCTTCTTTTTCTTCTTTAGATTTGTTTTTTTTTCTTCGTTTAAAGTTCTTTTTCACTCCTTTATCTTTTTCTCTTCTTTTCCTAATTTACTTCATTGTTGTTAATATGCGCTTTAATTTTCTTCTATGGCACTATAGAGGGTAACCGAGATCTTCCAATCGTCTCAACTACGATTCATTAACATCATTTATATCTCTGGGCCTATTTTTGTGTTTTTCTTATTTTTATTTTTACTTCTCCCCTTCTAGATTCTGATTATTATGCTCATCCACTTCGCCTGTTGCGTGTTCCTTGTAATTTTCTTCCTTGTTTTCTTTTCTCTTGTATTCAATAAATTGTTTACCGTGTTCTTTCTCCTGTTCTTGTTTTTTCATCTTTATATGGCTGCATATGTGTTATATATTGTTATGCTATATTATTAAATTGTTATACGTATTGTTTCGCTATATCGCCATGCCAATGCGGCTACACAGTGCAATCTACAAAGTTCAAACAAATTTGCCGGTAATAAACATGTAGCGTGTGGTGTCATTGAAGTATTATTTAACATTCTAAAACGTCCGACGTGAGTACAACCGAATCGTTTTTCCGACGAAAGAAAAGCTTGCTGCACAGTGTTGCGCCTTCAATAACCTACAAATTTCGATCGCGGTTGATAATATCGAACCGGTTTCGATTGTCCTCATTAGCTTCTTCCACTCTCAATTTACTTTCATTTCTGTCCGAGCCAATGGGAGATTTTTAGTAAGGCTATTGGAGTTTTACGGGTATTTGGTCATGCGGGTACCCTGGACTCGTATATGCGGGTATCCTAACAGGTCAAACCCACCCGTATTCATATGGGTACCCACATCATATGGTTCGGCTCGTGCGTATAATGTCGGTTGGCAGTATGGATAATATATGTATCAATAGGGTTTTGGAAAGTGACGGACAGACGGGATTCCGGTTAAGATTGTAAAAATTATCTATTCATGTTCAAACTACCACATAATAAACGGATCAGAAAAGTAGAGGAACGAAACAGAAAATCGAGGAAACCCCTTAAGGGCTCTCTGCGCTCTTTCACTGCGGTCTTACTAGATGCCGTTGGTAGGTGACCACGTTGCTTAATTTATTTCATTAATCCTGAACGGAATTTGTTCTGTTTGTCTCTATAGAGTCGAACAGAATATTTATGTGTAAAAAAAACAACATTGATACCGGCGACCCGGATGATACTTTCAGCCACATTAAACAGGTGATGTATGATGGTATGATACGGGTGCCCGGGATAATACGGGCACCCGTATGATATGGGTATCCGTATGAATGCGGGTGTTGGACCCGCACTTTTTTGAAACGGGCGGGTGCTTTGACGGGTCTGCTGCTATTCAGTGCTCCAATTGGTGCTGTCGTGTGGCACATAGTCTTTCCGACGTGCGGTCCCGCGTTCGATCCTCGTGCAATTTGTTGTGGACGAAGCGAGCGCTCTGCAGGTTTTCTCCTGCTTCTCTTGTATCTCCTGCCTCTCACTTCGTTTCTGTATCATCATTACCGCTGTCAACCACTCATTTGGACGTCTCTGAACTTCAATGGCTTCAGAAAACGAAAGGCCCATGTACTCCAAAAAATAAATGAGTCTCAATTGGTAGGTGGCTTTTCACGTCAGTGTAATTTATCGTTTCGTTTGCTCGTTACCCCTTGACACTGTATATCTTTGTTTACTTTCTATTATTCTTTTCTTTTATTTGTAGGAGTTGATGTTCATATTGTCGATATACGCAAACTATTGCATATTTTTTGTCAATATCGTCGAAACTGATTACTCTGAGGCTCCTTTTATTATGTTTAATTTTTCGAAAATAGTTTTTAGACAGAAATGTAGCTGCAACTGAAATCGAGCGTTTAGGATAATTTTAAGGGCTCAACAATATTAAAGTTTCACCACAAATCTTTCCCATCTATTTTTTAAAATAACACACCAGTGTGAGATCTTTCCATTTCTGCGAATTTTAGTGTATTTGTGGTCAGAAAAAGATCACGCCAATGTTCCAAGAAATTTAATTTCCTTTTTAGAGCTGACTTCCGATTTCGTGCTGACTTGATGAGGCACGGCTCTCGAATGATTTGCTTGATAAAACTCTACATTGAATGGCTTTGCATGCTATGAACATGTTAGAGTTATTATATTTTTTTCACATTTGAGTTAAATTCATACATTCTCCATTATGACATAAACTATCGAAAAATTTTAAAAAACAGATATGAAGAATGCGGTGAAGAACAACCGTACTAGCACAAACACTAGAGAGCAGCAAATAAAACAATGAGCACAGCGCTAAGAATGATTGTGGAGAAGGGGAACCGTCATAGAACGAGGATGCCACCGCGCCGGGAGAGAGCTTCAACTGTGTCACTGCAGGGCCTCTGACCGGGCGGTCCCTAGGTTCGTGCCCCGACGGTGCCAGGATTTCGACACTAGTTAGATAGCTAGGCCAACTTCTGTCGCTGTCTAGAGGAGAATTCTAGTGGTTGGCTGCTCTGATCGGCGGTTTTGTTTACTGCTCTGATCGTGGTTTGTACACGTAGGCTTCCGCGGCTCGAGTCCATTACTTCTAGGCTGTCCGGGTGAGTTACTTCTAGGCTGTCCGGGTACCCTGAAGAAGCCTGCGACATGACAGGCGAAACTTCGGCCTATCTGCCAACGACGCGGCGTCACCCGGACAGCCTAGAAGTAACTGATCGTGGTTTATCCGATCAACACCAGGCGATTGCAAGAGCATATCCCTAACAAACGGGCCACGGGCTCTTCCTATCACTACACTACCACACATGTCGAGAGGTCGGTCGGGAGCTTAAAGTTTGTCATGTCTGAGAAATGCTTAAGGCTTGTCCCGGCTAGTGGGAAAATGCCCGCTAGTAATGCCGACGTGAGATCGGCGCCAGGGTTCAGTATTCAGCAAGAGAAGATCACCGAAAGATCGCAAGAAAACATGGACTACACTTACGGGACTAATGCCCTTAACCCTTGACGTGCCAGGAATCACTAGTCAGCCAGCCAAAGAGGATGAACGAGTTGAACCAGTTGAACGAGTTGTACTATATTCGTATTTAAACACACGACAGGAAGGCGAAGGTGATCTCCATTTGTGCAATAAATTGAATTTGAAAATACTAACACTAACATTACTCAGACTGACTGTATTTTTCATTATTTCAAAGAATTAATCATTTAAAACGTAAATAATATTAATTTCATTAATAGTAGTTCCACTTGACCTTGTGAGACTTTTTGCGAATACTTTATGAATAATATTTGATTACAATAAATTAGATTCAATAATTCATAAGTCAGATACAACACATCTATGCAGATGAGTCATTTTAAGTATAAAATCCACACCACGAACTTTTGTCCAAGTTGCCCTTCCTGCGTTTGCAAAGGCGACCAAGTTAGTATGACATGGCTTTGCACTACACCTGTCGACCCTGCATATCCACCTGATTTATAAAACACCTCACAATGTTAGTATTTGAATTAAATTGAAGCGCTGCTTACTAGGTAAGACCTAACCACTCCATATTGCCTACCACACTTACTCCTAGCAGTCTTTTCTTAAATAAAATACCAAGTTAATGAAATGACTTACTATTGCAGCATCACCTTCATTCTCCCTTCTTACCTCGAGGTATGAAGGTACATTACGACTAGCGTTATTGCACTATCTATAATTGATAAGTGTTTTTGGAAAACTAAATAAGAGTATACCACTTTCATCGGCAAGGTCGGTGAAAATGGCACATAGCAAGAGAAAGAGAATATTTCTCTTTTTAACTATAACCATTGTAATCAATTTTTTGGTGATAATTTACCGATGTATGGATGAATGTTTGTACATGACGTGACAGCCCGTGAACGGTCTCAGGCCTACCGGCGACGTCCCTGCCTCGCGGCCATGGGGGGGGGGGGGTCGTGTGGTTAGCACGTAGGCATACCTAAGCCGTCTGAGGAGTGAATTTCGTCACACAGCAACATGTACTGGGGCATTGCATGGAAAACGAACACTATAATCTTGCCTGGCCGGGAATCCAACGCGGGGCCGCGTGGTGGAAAGCGAGCACGCTGACCAAGAGCTAGTCATGACGCAATTTACCGAAGTACTGAAAGAAAAAAAAATATTTGGAGGCATTACGCCCTGAGGAAGGTCGCAGAATGGCGACCGAAACTTCGGCACCTTTTTCCATGGACGCGGCGTCACCCGGACAGCCAATTAAATACTGACTCCGGCCGCGGAAGCCTACGATCCCACATATTTGGACGTCCTTTGCAAGCGCTCCATGTGTATTTGCTGTCTGTGCTAGGCGGCAGGGAGGTCTGGCCAGGCCTGCCTGCGGTGGGCGCCTAAAGCCGCCGGTAGAGGCCCAGGTGGCGCCCGGCCTTCCATCGACCCCCCGGGGCCACGTGACCTCATTTCCCGGTCCATCTGCCCCGCAAGCAGCGGAAACGGGCCCCGCGGCCAGCCCACCCTCCTGTTAGCCTCGCTTCCGCCTCCTGCCGGCCCTTCCCCTTTCCAGCCTTCCTCTCACACGCTGTTTGCCCTTTAAACATTATTTTCTCGCCTTTATTTCACTTTTTTCCAACTGTCCTCATCCTCTCTTCTGTTGTTTCAGTTGTCTGTTTCATTTTTTCAATTTCTCTGCTGCCTTCTTTATGCTCTTTCCAACCTTCTTAACGCTCTCGTTGGCCCTCTTTACTCTCTCCAACCCTCCAAGTTCTCGTTGGCCATCTTTACGCTCTCTCCAACCCTCTTCACGCTCTCGTTGGCCCTCTTTACGCTCTCTCCAACCCTCTTCATGCTGTGACCATCTTCAAGCTATCGCCAACGTCGCTCACGCTCTCTCCGGGCATCTTTGCTTACACTCCAATCCCTTCCTTGCTCTCTCCGGTCCTCTTCAGGATCTTCTGGCATCGACGCTTTCCCCGCTTATCTTCATTGAATATATCAGACATCTCTAAAATTGAACTTTTCTTTTTGTTCCTCATATTTAGAAATTCCAACATCATGAATATTGAAGTTAAAGATATCTTTCTTAATGAAATACATTTCTGGATATCAGTTCTTTCAATCGTTTTATGTACACTTTTTTGAATTATAAATGATTTTCTAGTAGTATTGAAAAAATATTAATTTGAATAGGTTCCAGAAATCACTCGTACTTTAAACATCTGTTTTACATATGTATCCATGTATATCCAGAGTAGTAACCCAGTGGTGAAGGTGGTTAAATTAGTGGCCTAAGCATGAGGTTTTAAATCCTTGTTTCAAGAACATTAGTTTTGGAGTTTTCTAAGAATAGAGTAGAATGTTCAATGAAAGAAAATCATTTTAATTGAGACTCGAATTTTCAAAACAAATCTACGTATATATATATATATATATATATATATATATATATATATATATATATATATATATATATATATATGTCATGGAAGAACAATTAGTAGGTTACATTTACTAGTTCATTGTTTCTGGTCACTTCATTGCTGTGGTCTTTAGTTCCGATTGAGCGAATGTTTTACCACAGAACGTGGCCGTGTACCTCCCGCACTGGATAGTGAGATCCGTCGACTTACTCATGGGCTTCAGATGTTTTCCCTCTTAAAGTATCTTCCCCGGCAGAGAACGGCTTAAACTGGGACCCGCTGGTCTCCAGACATGTGTGGTAATGTAATGCTTGAAAGTGTGTGTGTGGAGAGACGTTAGGACAAGTAAGGGGAAGGAAAGATTGATTGTGCGCGGTCCGTGACCCGTTGGCTAGGGAACTGCTCCGGCGTTCGTCTGACGTTGATCGGAGAAACTACGAAAAACTTACGATCGGAGTAACCGGCCGGCAGGATTCTCCTCCAGATCACTGTCAATGTGACTTTGCTATGTAGCTAGTACCGAAATTCCACCACTGTCGGAACTCAAATTCTAGAACCTCCCCAGAATTGCTGTAGATTCTTGGTCTGAGGTAAACTCAGCCGGTTGGTAGGTTAGAAATTGATATATTATAATGTTACATAATCATTACCAATACAAGAAAAGTGTTGAATGCTGTTATAGTGACACTTTTGTGCGCATTTTCACCTTAAAAATGTTCCCCTCTCTATTTGTTACATATATGGAGCGTTACATATAAGGAGAGTTCGGGAAAAATAACTGTAACCCACGCGGTTACGGAAAAATAACGGTAACTATTGCGTGATATAAGTGAACATTTTTGCTGGAAGGAGTTTCAGTGCGGTACATAAAGTTGAGAAGAGCCGGGGAACACCTATACGCCATGATTTGGACTATTTCAAAATTTCAGCGCAAGTTCATCAGATAAAAGCGTAAAAAATAATATATCACAAAAACTATAACTTTGAGAGTTACCGTTTTTTACTGCCGAGCCCTTCATTTTTCGATAAACTGTTTCTCCAAAGCACGAATTCCCGCCTGCCACCCGCAGCGAATGCTTTCGTTCGAGCTGTCTCGTCCGTCTCTGGCTAGGAAAGGGCCCCTTCCCACGTCGCGACGGCGGTGCGCTTCCGAGCAGCGCGGCGCGTAGCAGAGCATTGGTTTGACTGAAGGCCTTCCCACGTGCAGCGGGTGGCGGCTGCTGCGGCAGCCGACGCCGAACTCCAGCTACGCGAAGCGGAGGAGGGGCCACGCGCCACGGCTAGCAGAACACAGCTTTAAATGGGAGCCTTCCCACTGCGGCCGCCGGTCGCTGCGTTCTACTTGCTGCGGTCCCTTTGCCCGTCGTCGCCGGAGGGTCGGCGAAACCTACCCCTCCAGACCCTACCCCCTTCCACGGCGGGCGGCGGTGCGGCCGTGGTTCCGGCGGTGGCTGCGTCGGAAGGACTCTGCTGCTTGAAGGAAGCGCGCCGCCGTCGCGACGTGGGAAGGCGCCATAAGGGCCCCTTCCCACGGCGCGGCCGCGGCGCGCTTCGCAGCAGCGCGGCGCGTAGCAGAGCATTGGTTTGAATGGAGGCATTCCCACGTGCAGCGGGTGGCGGCTGCTGCGGCAGCCGACGCCGAACTCCAGCCACGCGAAGCGGAGGAGGGGCCACGCGCCACCTCTAGCAGAACACAGCTTTAAATGGGAGTCTTCCCACTGCGCCGCGGCCGCAGCGTTCTACCTGCTCCGGTCCCTTTGGTCGTCGTCGCCGGAGGGTCGGCGAAACCTACCCCTCCAGACCCCACCCCCTTCCACGGCGGGCGGCGGTGCGGCCGTGGCTCCGGCGGTGGCTGCGTCGGAAGGGCTCTGCTGCTTGAAGGAAGCGCGCCGCCGTCGCGACGTGGGAAGGCGCCCTAAGGGCCCCACGGCGCGGCCGCGGCGCGCTTCGCAGCAGCGCGGCGCGTAGCAGAGCATTGGTTTGAATGGAGGCCTTCCCACGTGCAGCGGGTGGCGGCTGCTGCGGCAGCCGACGCCGAACTCCAGCCACGCGAAGCGGAGGCGGGGCCACGCGCCACCTCTAGCAGAACACAGCTTTAAATGGGAGTCTTCCCACTGCGCCGCGGCCGCAGCGTTCTACCTGCTCCGGTCCCTTTGTTCGTCGTCGCCGGAGGGTCGGCGAAACCTACCCCTCCAGACCCCACCCCCTTCCACGGCGGGCGGCGGTGCGGCCGTGGTTCCGGCGGTGGCTGCGTCGGAAGGGCTCTGCTCCTTGAAGGAAGCGCGCCGCGGTCGCGCCGTGGGAAGGCGCCCTAAGGGGGCTCGGGCTGTTGGCGGCAGGCGGCTTAGGCCCATCACTTGCACGTGGGCTATCGATGCGGCGGAAGACGCCCAGGGGCGGCTGCCGTTCGCTGGTGGCTGTCAGCGGTTGGGAGGCACTCCGCAGCACGTGTTCTCCACTCTTGGAAGAAATACGTCTGCAGTCGGCTCATGAATTTTTATTTCGGGGTTCTACCACAGTAATTTATGATTCGAAAAACAGTTGAAGTGAAATGTGTATCATGTCTTCCTAGAGGAATAGCAAGCACTTGGTTTTACGAGCAATTGCTAGCTGCAGGTATCAAATGTTTGTTTGTTCAAAATCGAACAAATAACTCTTCTAGTACGTAAGCCTTCATAGTATTTGCTTTTGCTAAAATGTAATTCTTTATGAATATAATTCATTGTTATATGAACGACCTTTATTTTTAACTGTTAATGAAAATGGTAATTTCAATGTAGGTTGTTGAGATCTTAAAAATTCAAATTTCTTTTCAAACTTCTTGTAAGAGTCAAGTTCCAACTACGCAGTCAGTGCACATTTCACTCAAAACAGTACTGCGTATATATCTCAGACGGAAATATTTCGAAATATTCTAATGTCTAGTTATTATAACGAATATTCGTAATGATTGCATTGTGTATCCAGGCTTTCTGTTCTGTTTCTTCAGAGTTATTCCCGCGAACTTGTCTCCTAAAATCTCTTTCGTTCAATTACAGGAACTGTGTGTTGTTATTCTGAATATTCCTAACTGCAGTAACCCAAGCATATTTCTTTAAATTCCCTGTGAAGATTCGATAACAGCGCACTCAAATCGAATCAATTGATTTTCGTTATGTCACAAGACAAAACGCCCCCAACTTCAAAATTATTTACACGTCCTGTTACTGTGTAGTTTCCGTATTGAGCGCCAGAAGGCCACTGGTTGTTTCCGTTCCAGGATTGCCAGATTGGGGAATTTTGTCCCCAAAATGGGGAAATTTTTCGTTGTGGGGGAAAATGGGGAATATAAATGATCGGGAAAATGTTTGTGGAATTTTTAGGGGATTTTTTCATCCAGAGTCGAGATAGAAATATTCTTTCAATTATTATGAATTAAAAAAGGAACAACAGAGGTTATTCTGTCATTTTTATGACTCAAAAAGAGGAAAATAATGGACAGGCATAGAGAAAGAAAAACGAAGATTGTATATGGTTTCGAGCATAAGAGCCGAAATATACCTTCCCTATGGTTTCGAGCTGCTCAAATGACGATGATTGGTCGATTTGAATGTAAGGGAACACGAATGGAACAGCCCGGGACAGTACATCTTGTTTGTCATAATTTGAATAATATTTTTCGTTTCAAAGTTGGGAAATTTGGTTTCGCTGGAGAGATTATTTGGGGAAATTTCATAGTAGTGGTGGGAAAAAAGTTGGCAACACACCTGGCAACCCTGCGCCGCTGAGACAGCTTTCTCAGGGGCCATGAGGCCGCCTGCAGACTCAAGAAATTCTAGGAACTCCATTTCGTGACACCGAAAGTCTAGTGACCGCAGCGCAAACCCTCTCAAAGAGAAAAAAATCGTACATCTGAGGCGTGACCTGCAGTTTAATACATTTCGTCAGAGTATTTTTTTACATTGTATTGCTCTTATACTAATGTATCACATGGTATAACACACACTATTGTATCAACCAAAGAGTCTCATGGTGACACTGAAATGTTAAAACTTTTAAGATTTAAATATACACAAGCCATTTCATCATTCTTTCAAAGGTCTGGAAGTGTAACATAAAATAATTTTTTATTCCAATATTTTCTATGTTGTGCTGTTGGTTTGCTCCAATGTTTTCTTGTTTCATATTTTACTTGATTATTGAAACATATTCTAAATGAAATATATTACATTTAATCTAGACCTAGTCACCTTTATTGTAATTAAAACGTAGAAAGAAGATCCATTCAAGTTTTGTTTTAGGAGAATACAAAATAACTATTCTATTCGTACGGCATATCATATACTGCAATATATTTTGTGTATTATTAATAGTTTTTTATTAGTGTCTTGGGGTGTTCACGAAAATGTTGATTATTGTAAAAGCAGTCCCTGTTACCTAAACGTTCCGGAACCTCTAAGTCAGAAGATTGGTATTACTGAAAGACTAGATGTTCTGATATTATTCAGCTTTTGTACAGAAGAACGGAGATTTAATCATTAATCCTTTCATCCCTATGTAGAAACTCGACTGCCAGCGCGCAGCGACTCTTAAGGAGCCGGGAGTCAGGGATCGGCCGAAAGCCGCCGATGCGTAAATAAGAGCGAATTCGTGGAACGAACACCGCCCCTCCCCTCCCCTCCGCCCGCGTCAGGACAAAGACTCCAATGAGACCCCCTCCCCCACCCCCTCTCGAGCTTCCTTTTAACTTAATGGAATTGCTCCTGCAGCGACCTTACCCCCCCCCTCCTCCTCCTCCTCCACCTTGCAATCCCCAGAGCCTCCTGCTGTCTTGTTGGGGCTCGGCAGATAGCAGCACCTCATCAGAGTATCTTCGCCTGGAAAATGTCTCTGGCGAAATTAACCGTTTTCGCCTGAGAGGGCGATGGGAAGATGAGCCTGTATGGGCTGAGTTATCCATCGCGCAACAATATTTAGATGTTATACTTCTGAATGCTGATATATGTGACTAACTTAACACATAATCATGAGACATTTTCATTGCAATACTCTCGAGCACGTTTTTCTCGTTTCTTACTATTTTTTTTTATTTTAATTTTTCAAAATTCAGTTTTGGTTAACTGGAAAACTCCCGACGGATGGTATACTCTTGTTTTCGGAAGGAATGAAAACGACGAATCTGAAAAGTGGACGAATGGAGGAAAAAAAGTGATTTTCACTTAGTCCAATTTACATAGCGAGTTCTATTGAATGGGTGAAAAACAGAACGATATGTCATTTTATAAATTCTGTGAAATCTGTTTATTTACGTCAATTCACTGTAAAGATATGGTGCTATGTTTCATCTTTAAATCCACGACATTTCAATTGTTAATTATAACGACGAAAATACATTGCCATTGAAATATGGCCTAACATAAACACGTTTTTCTCAGAATTTA
This sequence comes from Gryllus longicercus, assembly GCA_038098605.1. Taxonomy (NCBI): domain Eukaryota; kingdom Metazoa; phylum Arthropoda; class Insecta; order Orthoptera; family Gryllidae; genus Gryllus; species Gryllus longicercus. The sequence goes on along the minus strand of JAZDUA010000804.1, from coordinate 375,462 downwards.
TAAAATGTCACTTATACCGTTCTGGTTTTTACCCATTCATTTTGTTTCATTTATACATTCTAATTCCTTGTTTATTGAGCCTCGATGGTGCGGAACCCAGACAGTTAATTATTATTGATAAATCAATACTTGAAAATCAATACTTCGAATCTGAAAATAGGAATTTTACAGGGTTCGAAGAGAATAATTGAATCGTTTATTTCAGAATCCCGTCAAATGCCAAAACCTAAAGCACACATTAGCGGTGGATTATTGTTCCAAGAGGATAGACACATGGTGGGGTGCATATTTATATGAAGAATATTCATTTATCAGATGCATTAAATATAAATTATTAAGTATAAATATTAAGTATAAATATTAAGTATAAATATTAAGTATAAATATTAAGTATAAATATTAAGTATAAATATTAAGTATAATTATTAAGTATAATTATTAAGTATAAATATTTTGAAATCAGAAAAATTGGGAGACTTTTCGTCAGTTTTCTCCAGGTGAGGAATTTTGCGTTTGACGTGTTTCTGAAATAAACGATTCAATTGATGTATCCTTGCATATACTTGAAATTAGTTTGCCAGAGAACCAATATACTGTGTAGGGAACTGCATCTCTGAAGTGATGCCACCTGGCGAGCAGACTTCTGCATTATGTCCCTACGTATCACGAAGGTTGACAGTGAATGTTGCGAAGTTATATCGTCACTTTGGTCTGTTTTTAAACTTTTTCAGACGAGTGATTGATAACTACTCATTCTACCTTAGTTTAAGTCGTGTGAGGAATCGAGATAATATTGATGCTTATTTAATTACTAAGCAATATTTTTAAATGAAAGTTTTGAAGTTTGTCTCGCCGGTTTCATTCGTTGCATTCGACATATCACGATAGAAGGGCCCCTCTTCCTCTCACTACTAAATTCTTAATATCACCTTCTATGAAATATTCGGAACATTGTTTTGGGGTGGTTATTTTTATCACATATGACAACTTATTTGCTTTGTATGGAGGTATTCTTTCTTATGCATCAAAATCGCAGAAATCTCTTTTCCACGCTACATATTTAAATGAAGCATATCGGATGTTTTGAAAGAGAGTATTTCTTCAAGTAAGTTATTTTCTTTTATTTAAATCACATGTAGTCAAAGCTTATAACATCACCCTGAAGTGCTTTAACAATAGTAAGATGGGAGATTTACCTTTCGGAAAGGTCTAACAGGTGTCAAACTGACATTTTTTTCATATTCACACAGAAAATAAAGCGCTTAAACTTTAACTAATATAATAAACTTTATTGGTGTGTGTGATTTTACTGATTTTTTTCACGTCAGATCTTATTTTACAACTAAGATAGTTCTTAATGGAGGATTGAAGGTCGTAAAACTAGTACTCACCTAAATCACCAGCTTAAATCACGTTTAAATTATAAATTTAAAAGTTTCATCGTCTTTTATTTTATAAGAAAAAACAAAAATGTTTCATACTTACTTTTAGTGCTAAAACATTAGATTATCAGCTTTAATAAATATGTTTTAGAATTGTCAAATTTGGTTATATGAACTTCTAAAATGATTGAAAGAAAGAAAACTAAAATAAATCGCAGACGCGCGAGAGTGATGTAAATTAAATAACAATTCATCAGTTTCATAAATATCTAGCAGAAATTTATTTAAACTTCTTCGATGATTACAAGTAGAAGTACGACCAATATTGTACCGTACTTACGAGGATAATAAAATTGTATTGTACACTAGAAAAGTATTTCGAACCAACAACTTATAAAATGACCGCTTGAAGTTTCAAACCGTTAGAACCTTGAAAATGGCATTGCATTATTAATTGAGTAACACCAAGAGAGTTTACGTCATAATGAAACATATGTCCCAACTTCACGAGTGTGTGAATTGACATGTGACATACGCAATCATAGTAGTGGACAACTGTTCCACATCAACGCCATTCATTAAGTACGTTTACATAATTATCAGATGAAAAGGTTACTATTCTCAGTGGACGTTTTTCACATTCAGTCTCCAAAGCATACTTTGACTCGATTTCAATTAAGTTTGCACAACAATCTCAAGCCTGAATAGGTTTTATTGGATGGATGGAATAATTTTTGTAGTTCACGTACATTGCAAATATAATATTTTACTGTGCAAAGTACCGTTTACGGCGTTGGCCAGTGAAGAGGCTCTTCAGCAGAAGAAAATCTGTGTGAATGAAACCTGAGAGTGGTATATAGTAGTACAGTCTCTGATGAATAACGTGTAACGATAAAGTAAAATGATAATCGTTTTATGGAAAGTATGTGATAACCTTTAGCAATCTCTTGCAAAACATCACTTCACAGCTTGTAGCACAGAACACAAACACAATTTGTTTAGTACGAGTATGTTTGCATTTTAGGGACGGATTAATCCAACTTTTGTCAGCTTGCATTCTTGCAATGCTTGGGCCCTAGTTTTATTTATTATCCACTCTTGAGGGTGGGGGAGGCATGTGACGAATATGATGTAATCCCATTACCGTATCTTCAGTGAAATGACTGGTTCCTACTAAGAAGGGGCCACATTGCCAGGCTAGGAAACAAATGACCGTCATGCATGCCTATGGCATTGCAAGAGATAGTAATGAAGCTATTTACCAATGAGCTAATTAGAAATGAATGCACTGCCTGAATGAGTGTATGGACGTAATTTGCAGTTATATTGCTAGCAATGGCCAAGCTGTAGCTGTCAAAGCAGTTCCTTCTTATATTAATATCTCTATACCATTCATGGTCTGCCTAAGATTTTTCTTTCGTCACACAGCTATAGAAACTGAGACGATTTTATTAGCTATATTTTGTCCCGACCGAGAATCGAACTCCAATCACAGCAAGGAAAGCTAGCTAGCACGCTGCACATGAGCCTCCGCTCTGTAGTTTAAAGAAGTAAAATATTGAAAAACTCCCGGACAAGGCTTTCGTCACGGTAGCTGTATATTCCGGTCCTGCCCTGAGGCGATATCACGTATAAATGGCGTGCTCTCCCTTCCTTTGTGCGTCTACGGCGGGTCGCTACTCGCGCGAGGGCTGGGCTGGGCTCGCGCTGATTGAAACCGGGGCCTCCGCGCGGAACGTTCGCTTCGAGTGTCGATAATCGATGCGGCCCTGCGATGGAAATTCGGCAGCGCCCACGACGGCGTGGACGGCGGCGACGGCAGAGCGGCAAGGAAGCAGTGGAGAGGATAGTGATATGAAGAGGACGTGGAACGAGGAGAATAAAGTTTCGGAAAAACAAGTGTTAGCTCGATGTGAAGAGAACACAGGGTACAAGACCATTCAAGGTAGTAGAATAGTTCAGGGTGATGATGATGATGAATTCGGGTACGAGAATTGATGAAGTTCTGAGGATAACGGACGCCATGAAGACACGGTGTGAGAGTGATATACGGTGTGAAAAGGACACATGAGAGAAATGAGGAAAGGTATAGGGAGGGCACAATATATGACACACAGGGCATGACAAAAGATATAAAATAAAGATAAGATACATTTATTTAACCTGCAATTGGATATAACCCGGTGGCAGATAATTACATAAATCAGATAATATAACTAACGTACAAATTACATAATAATAATAATAATATTAATACTAATGATAATATTAATAATAGTGGTACAATAATAATTATAGTAACAATAGAAACATTTGATAAGACTAATAGTAGTAATTATTGTTATAATAATTAAAATAATTATAAAAATATTAATAAAAAATTACTGATTCATAAAACATTAAATTACCTTAAGAAAAACAAACATCTATAACCTAACTTCACACTGAATGCTTGATTAATTAAGACCACACTGCAATGGCACTGCACTGCACTTCACATGAAGAAACAATGTATGAGAGCACAAGGTGTGAAGAGGACACAAGGTACGAGGAGGACGTATCGCATGAGGAGGGCATGCGGTATGAGAAGGGCTAACGGTATGAGGAAAACATACAGAATGAAGAGGACACAATGTATGAGATAGCCATATGTGATGAATGCTGAGAGAATAGGGAAGCAAAGGTGGTCGAGAAGGAGAGGGTTGGGGAGAACAGAGGGGGAGATTGAGGAGGAGAGAGGACATTGGAAGTAGAAAGAGGTTAGAGAAAAACAAGAAGATGCAGTGGGTGCGAGGAAGGTCACGGTATGGATTGGTGGAAGGGCTGGAGACAGCGGGGTGCAAAACCACGCCAGGGGGGCTGGGGTGAGGTCGGTGAGAACCGAGCCTATTGAATATGCATACGCGGTGGAATGGGTGGGAGCGTTGCAACTGTCTTCGGCAGTTCGATGCAAACGGGTGTGCTGAGACGAAAGCTCTGCCCCCCCCCCCCCCTTTCCACTTTACTCCCTCCCTGGTTGAAACGCGAGGCTATTCTATTCTGCCGGATGATGTCTCTTTCGTATCTCACAAAGCATCCAAAACGTATTTCGGTTTCTACTGCTTCCTTATGCAGAAAAAGACCCATTCTAAATAAAATCACCCCTTAAGCAGTCGCACTAGAACACCTCCACTTCATGAATGCCACGTTTTATTACAGAACGATTCGCAAGGATGCTTTCACTAGAAAGGATGAGTTTATATATCACATTCCAGGAGGACATTCTAATTCCGATTTTGAAACGAGAAACAAAATCCCCAGCTAATTTCCATGGATGTCGTGCGACTCACCCCGCGCGAATCGGATTATTCGTGCAAACTGTGTATTAGCCCATTGCCTTCAATACCCGAAAGTAAATTTCTAAAATATAGTATATGCCTTAAACATAAATTTTACATTTAAACAATATGATATAAGAACAACACAACACAGTACAACTAGCACATAAATATATTCACAATTGCGGCTTCATAATTAATATAACACTGAAAGCATGCATTCCTACTACATACATAACCTAACATTCGCACATTCGCATACTTATGAAGTACTACTCATCACTGAAAAAACTACATTTTTTGCAATGGAAACACTCTTATCTATATATACAAATATGCATGTATTATCCCAACTCCACACTCCCCCCACATAATAACACACTTATTACCATTTCGATATTGTTTTTTCCTCTTATTTCGGGTTACCGTCCATGGAAAATGAAGGCAAAGCCCGGAAGCTGGAACTTTCCGAACAGTCGACATGCGAACTCGATACCAGCTCAGGCCACAAACTCTTACTATTCAAACAAATATACGTCGCTTGCCTGGTTTTTTACTCGCAATTTTGCATTGAGCAGATATCTTGTGGTAATCCATAATATGGTAAAGGAAATAATCTCTACAAAAGGTTTAATAATATTTTTTAATTATTATTATGCAGAGTTAACTTTAGGTTTAGTAATTGTTATCAATTATTTTCCAGAGTTAACTTTTTCATCTAAAATAATGGCTGCCACCCAGCTGTAACCAGCATGTTTTGCAGTTTTCATATTTTTTGACCATGTTGTGAACATTCATGGGTGATCCACGTTGCTTGGGCAAGACCCACTGAGGATGTGAAAAGTGTTTTTTTGAAAGTTAACTCTGGATAATAATTAATAAAAATTATTAAACCTAATTAATAAACCAAAAGTTAACTCTGCATAATAATAATAATAATTAAAAAATATTATTAAACCTTTTATAGAGATTATTTCCTTTACCATATTATGGATTACCACAAGATACCTGTTACAACCACGGAATTCATTTTGGTTCATGTTTTACAACCGAATTCTTGGTCAGACCACTCGTAAAATAGGCACCCGGCCTCGCCGGTCTGCCTCTTGCAGCGAAGCAGCTCCTGTGTGAGACGCCTGCTGCGGTCGACACCTGCAATTAGGAGCAGGCGACAGCCCCCTCCGGGATCCAACTTCGTAGAAAAAAGGAGAAAGAGGTAATGGGAAGGAAAAGATACGAAAGGTACGAGAGGGAATTAGAGAATACGAAAAAGTGATAAGATAATGGAGAAGAAGGGAGAAAAGAAAAAAGTGTATGTATGTGTGCGCGCGTGTATGTGTGTGTGTGTGTGTGTGTGTGTGTGTGAGAGAGAGAGAGAGAGAGAGAGAGAGACAGACAGACAGACAGACAGACAGACAGAGAGAGACAGATACAGGCAGACAGAGAGAGACAGATACAGGCAGACAGACAGAGACAGACAGACAGAGAGACAGACAGACAGACAGAGAGAGACAGATACAGGCAGACAGAGAGAGACAGATACAGGCAGACAGACAGAGACAGATACAGACAGAGAGACAGAGACAGACAGACAGACAGAGAGACAGAGACATAGACAGAGAGACAGGCAGAGAGAAAGACAGGCAGGCAGAGAGACAGACAGGCAGGCAGAGAGACAGACAGAAAGGCAGGCAGAGAGATAGACAGGCAGACAGGCAGGCAGAGAGACAGACAGGCAGACAGGCAGGCAGAGAGACAGACAGGCAGAGAGACAGACAGGCAGAGAGACAGACAGGCAGAGAGACAGACAGGCAGAGAGACAGACAGACAGGCAGGCAGGGAGACGGGCAGACGGAGTGAGAGAGGAAGAGGCAGAGAAAAAGAGAGTAAAATAGAATGAGAGTGTGAAGGAGAATGAGACTGTGAAAGAGAAAGAATGAGAGACGTATTTTCAAATTTCAGCCCGTCTATTCCGTACTGCAGTGTCTCGCTAGCGAAACTATCTCGATTCCCTTTTCCTCATCATTGATAGAAACTCGATGGAGAAAGTGAGACGCTAAGTAGCTGCTATTGCTTTTATTGCTCTGAATCATGAATAGTACAAAGTCTCGTACAGAAGCCAGGAATTCGATTCTGACGTCACGAAGAGTCGACACGCAAAACTGGAATTATTACTCTTCATAGCGCACGCAAACAATGCTCTTATATGAAGTAAGTTTTGAATGACTGGGTACCGGAATGAAGTCTCATAAAAATGCACACGGTTTGAAATTGGGAATGTTATTCAAGAAGTGTCCTTTGTAACTCGTATACGTTTTCTTTTGTTGATAAATGTAGTTAGATCCGCAGGGCTTGAAAAAACACTTAATCACTTTGTTTTCAAATTCTAAATTCAACAGTATTTTTAGCATTTATTTTTTTTCAACAGTATTCACAAGTATTTTTAATATTTATTATTTTTTCTACTTCTCTGAAGATTAACACATTGAAGTTTTGTAGATAAAGTCATATAACAAAATAATGTGTAACACAGAAAATAAATGGTGCAATAGCGTCCGAGTACAAAGTCTGATTTTGAATTCAGAACCCCGCAGGAAATAAAATGAACTGTACTTAAGTTTGCAATAATAGTGTCTCAATTTGCACCCTCTAAATCCAGAGTGAATGCGGAAGTTATTGCATATTATATATTTTTTAAATTATATTTTTAATATATTTTATTGCGTTGTTATTACAATTTAATGTTACAATAATATTATTTACAATAATACTTGATAAAGAAGGGCAGTGCGTCAAGTTGTGATATACGCGAAAACATATTCAAAAGGACTATTGGTTTGCTTTAGATAGCTTAATTAACGTAGTTGTGAATCTGAAGAATTATTTCTACCAACGACTTGAATCACCTATAATCATAGGAATAAGCATAGGCTGTTCTAAATATTCTGCTCAATTAACGAGCAGTGTAATTAGACTATCGTGAGAAAAGGAAACAAGTCATTCTCAAAATCTGATAGTATCTTAGTTCTTATTCTGAAAGAAGCACGTTTAGGTTAATTTATGAGTATATTCTTATCCGTTTATGATCAATTAGACATCTATCGAATAAATGATTGACATTTATTTTCAAATTTATTTATCTTTTTCTTGGAGTGCATCATACCATTTTAATTAATATATTAGTATATTATGTAGAATACAAATACTTGCTGATTGATTAACTGAGTAGAATATTATTATATATTTTCATCAACTGCTATTTTTTCTCAATAAAATAACCTTTCATGAACTCATTGCCAAAAATGTCTCTCTTTCAAATGTTTCCACATTTTGTAACATTTATTCCATAGTCTCTTCGCAGTTGGCATTAAGTATAAGAATGCACATGTTGTATCAATGGCAATACCTGTTTTTGGTTGAGGGAAGAGTTTTTGGTTGTGGTAATATCGGATGAATTGATTAATGATTAAATGTATAAATTGTCCCGTAAGTGTAGTGTGTGTTTTACTATAGAAGGTGGCTGTGTTTCTCGCCTGATAGTGAAATCCGGCGCCCACTTGCACGGCGGCTTGCGGGGTTTTCCACGTGTAGGTATCGCCCACCGGCGGCGCACCGCCCCACGTGGGACATGTACTAAGCTCCCGATTGGTCTCTCGACATGTGTAGTAGGGTAGTGCTTGTGTGTAAGCAGAAGGTGATTATAGGGCAAGGAAGAGGATGGGCAAATAGCGCGCGCGCCATGTCCCAGTTGTGAGAGTACCGCTTCAGTTTTCGCCTGGTTTGAACCGAGAAACCACGGAGAACTTCCGATCAGAGCAGCCGACTGCTAGAATTCATCCCTAGATTGCGGCTGAATTCAAGGTTTTTATCTAGTTAGCTCGAAAATCTTACTCCCCTCGTGACTCGAAATCTAGAATATCCCAATCTAGAATGTGGGTTTGCCGTTTTGTAGTTTTACGTGTAGTTTTTGATGAGTCAGAAATGAGACTAAATATTTATTTGCATTGATAGTATTGTAAACAGAGAAATGAGGTTTTTATATATACAACGCCTCAAGCAATCAACATCACAAAAATACAGAATCTTTGGAGTATTTAAGATTATTCGCCATAAGATTTCAACGTAATCGGCAACATTTAAAAAAATCACGTATTCCTTTCTAATTCACGATAAAAGGCACAATAGAAGCACAGCCGTATTTGAAATTTCTTTGTCAGTTGTTTCCAACACGTCGATGGTCTCTTAACACAAACCGTTTCCTTCAAACAATTACTACTGTGAGAGAGGTCGGGAGAGTGAGTTGAGCATTCTGTCGACGTTCAACTTCCCATGGACAGTTGAAACTCGACAAGTTCAACACGCAAAATCTCGCAAACATCATCGCATCGGCGCGCAAACTCAGAATCATCCGCATTTTGAATGTTTCTCTTCAATAATGGTAGGACATTGCTTTGGCGAGTTCACTTTTGGAGACTACTTTTGAGCACTTGCACTATAATTTCCCTGGTTGATGCGTAGTGCAGAGTCTTCGATGTTTTACTTATTAATGTTTACCGTTCTCAGCAGTCATCTCCAAATATCTCATATACTCAACTTATAAATTTCTAGACATATTTTTAGGCTCCTGATGCTCATTAAAATTGGCAAGATTGTTTGACAATATTTCAACTTGCATCTTCACACGAACATCAATTGATTAATTCGCAGTCTATAGATTAATGTCCAGTCTCTCTTCTCTTACACACTTATCTATCATAGTACATCATTACAGGATGTTGTTCCAACCATTCGCACATCAGATTAGACATATTTAAAATGTACAAATTGTAGGTGCACACGTATCTACCTGTCTGTACCATTATACCGGTAAAAGGGTAACGGTCTTGTTTTTTTTTTTTTTTTTTGTTTTTTCATCTTTGTGATCATTATCCTCATTTCTACCTTTCATGGTCAATCAATATTCATTACGTCTATTGCTTGCTGAGTCTGGGATATTTTTCATACGTATTATTTGAAGGTTCATTTTTCTGTTTGCAAGTCTCCATAGTTGCTCACCGCTTTAATTGTATGTTCTAAGGAAATTTAATATTTTACTGGAATATTAAGACTTTCTGTAACTCTATTGTCTTAATGGCACACCCGCTGCGCTCCCGATTCCGAACAGCGTGACACCTGATGTTACTGTCGCGGACGCACATCTCTCTACACGCAGCAACTATTATTATTATTATTATTATTATTATTATTATTATTATTATTATTATTATTATTATTATTATTATTATTATTATTATTATTATTATTAATATTATTAGCATTATTAATATTATCATTATTAGCATTATTATTATCATTATTATTACTATTATTATGTGCAGTGCAGTAGCGTGAAGTGCAGTGACGTTGTGCAACTGAGAGAAACGAGTGAGTAAGAAAGACATTACAGCTCGCTGTATCGAAGTGTGGTGAAGTGAAGTGTGGTGAAGTGAAGTGTGGTGAAGTGAAGTGTGGTGAAGTGAAGTGTGGTGAAGTGAAGTGTGGTGAAGTGAAGTGTGGTGAAGTGAAGTTTGGTGAAGTGGAGTTCTATGAAAGATTGCACGGTGAAATGTTCATGAGATTTGTAACGTTTGTAGAGTTTGTATAGTTGTTAAGTTCTGTAATGTTATGTTAGTGTATTCTGCCACCAAGTTCTCACACTTAATTGCAGAATTATTAATAAATCTAATCTAATCTAAACTCGCATTGTATCGCGTCGCTCGACCTGGCACAATCATTATCCCTGGTGTCTGCTGCTGGCGACCAATCACGTGTGCACCGGGCTCCAACGAACCATTTTGTTTCCGCATGTTGCCCTATGCATGCTGCCCTAATTGACTCTCTGACACAAGATGGGTGCATTGCGCATCTCTCAACGGGAAATATTATCGAGAATCGCTATTTTCTTGAAAAATTTAGCCTGTATTGTATAAATGAAGAAAACAAGAAAGTTTGTTGCTGGTCAAGGAATTTTTAAATGTTTTTTTTCATTCAACAGATTTTTAATATTTTGAAAAACATTTTTTAAAATTTTAGAAGATTCGTGTTAGTACGTTTTATAGAGCTTTTTTTAAAAATTAATTTAACCCGGTTTGTAATTATGTTAGTAACATATCATAGTTGGCACCATTCCCTGAATTTGAACAGTATACAAAACTCCAACGCTCAGGTAACGTCAATAAGAGCTACCTTTTCAACAATTATCTTTACAGTAATATTTTTATATGTTAAAAAATACTAGTACTTATAATTCCGAAAACAATTCAAAGTATTTTCAAGATATTCATTTACGGAATAAACTGAAATATATTGCATTCAATTTTACTTTCCGAGTGTCAAAGTGATATTTTATGAGATTCTAATGTAGACCATTATTGAGTGCCTTAAATCAATGATGGTAACACAAATAAATTAATTATAATTTGCTTGAGTTTTACATTTATTTTATTAATTAAGAAAGTAAGAGATAATGTCGACTTTCATTTCGAGAAAACTGAAAAAAAACAATTATGGTTGGAGGACAATATACTATATACGTATTACAAAGATGAATACTCAGGCACTTCCGTAAAATAAAGCGACAAACGAGACAGAGAAGCTATTTTTAATTGCTACGGGCAGCAGCGGGCAGTTTTAATGCATAACAAATTTCTTCATTTGTTTGTATATTTCCTTCTTCCCCGTACAACTGGAACGTATAAATTTCGATTTAGCTTACAGGCACACGACATACAGCAACAGTGACCGAGATGTTTTTTTAATCCCTCGGGAAAATGGATGTTCTTCACGGCACTGGCCTTGTGAATTCAACCGTTTTCTGGAATTATAATTGCTGTAATCCATTCGAAATGTGATTACTTTTTCTTCCACGTACCGAATTTCGGCCACTCCTAGTCAAACTTCTGGCTCTGAATGCGGATCTGAAGTTCATAGCTAAACAATTTGCTTCTCAAATAAATAAAAAAAAATTGTAAAGAGAATAGCGTGTATTTAAATCTTTTGAATTCCTTCAAAAGATTTTCAACAGTACCTCACCAAAATACCAAAACTACCGATTGCGCTTGCTCCTGAGATAAAAAACATCTCGTGTTACTATTAATCCTAGTTCCATCATTTATCTCAACAAAATTATTCATTTTTCGTATGGCTTTCCTCATTTTCCGTTATGTCCGTGTCCGTATAACCTTGCGTACTGAAACGTTCGAAGAATGGACTAATCCCGCACATGTTCTTGATGATCATCCCTGCTCTGGAGATCGCGTTGACCAAAAATAAGTTTTATTCCGAATGGAAGGGATTTTCTGGGGCTCATAACTTGGATTCGAGTATTACATACATAACATATTTTGGAGGATTTTGTGAATAAAAAAAATTTAACTTTAACACGTAATTCATAGTGAATATTCTACTTCAATACTAACAAGAAATATTTCTACCGAAAAAAGTTGCTAACAGTAAAACGTTGATTAAGATGGTTCTTAACGCCGTTATGACGTACTCCAAGCCTTTTCTCTTTCTCCGTCAGCCGAATATCATGAACATATGTGCGGCTTGTAGATTAAAGATTTGTTATTCTATTGTGCTTTGTGAACTGCAGAGAACATTAATAGACCCATATGGCAAATTTAAACGAGACACTTGCCCTGCTAATCAAATTGCTAACTATTTCTTCGAGTCTAAAAGTGTTGTGAAAGTTTGCTTATGAGATTTATTACAATTGCGGTAGGAAACGTAAGTTTCAAGGGTGAAGAATTTTTAGATTTGTTTTTCGAAATCGATCCTTAAAATTGTAGGTAATCCTATACATCTTTCATTATACTTTCTTCTTCTACGAGAGTAATTTCGAACTGACGTTTCAAAATACTCTGGAGAACGTCAAACACTGGTGGTACCTCCGAAAGTAGAAAAATTAAACGTAACTTTAGGACATAATTGGGCAAACTCCGGATGTCAGTCTTCTACTCACGTTTAGACGTATTTTGGTCCACGAATTGGGGGCTAGTTAGGTGCCTTTGGACTAGTAGCTATAATTAGTAGAAAATTGAAGGAGAAATAAAACGTAGCGGCAAAATTTAAATTTCGGAGGAACATGCACATGGGAATCATTAGAGAACAGAGGAAAAATTCGATGACTATGTGCCAACCAGAAAACGCTACATAAACCAGATTATTCAAATAGATTTGATCCCAAAAATGACATTAGAACAAGAGTACAAAGCACGAACGTACGCGAATTCTTCTTTGTGTATAGAACATTCAATTGGAACAATTTCCGTGTCTCAGTTGTTGAGCTCTTTCCTTACTCAGAGTGGGGTGGTGAAAGTGAAGTGATAGGTGTGATAATAAATAGTGTGTAGTCTACAGATATAGCGTATAGAACAGTTAAGATTCAGGTTAAGCTTTAAGATTCAGTTTAACAGTTAAGATTTAGGTTAAGATAATTTAGATTTTCTCTTTTCCCCTATCCTTGTTATTGGTATTATTTTCAGCTTTTAGCTACGCTTTTCATGTATGCGGATTCATTGATATATGTATATATATATATATATATATATATATATATATATATATATATATATATATATATATATACATATACATTCATCAGCATATACATATTAAAAATGTACAAATTATAGGTATTAAATATTTTCATATTGTGGTTATAGGTAACATTTTGTACCTAGAAGTTTGAATATGCTTATGAATGAAGAGGTTTGTATGTTTGGCTTTATATGCGTGTGTGAATGTACGTATATGTATGTGAAGGTACATATGCAGCGCGTTCTGCTTTGACCACGTCATTGTGAGTCCACGCTTTGTCCCTGCTTTGACCACGTCAGCGTCGCTTTGGTACAAGGAAATGCTTTTTATTAGTTGAGCTGGGAGCGGCTGTCGACTGTAACAAACGTTTTGTCGACAGGGCCCTCCATTGTTTTTTGCCTGGAAATACGTTTACGATTTCGTACTATCACGAAATCACAACGGTCTAGAAGTGGACAAAGGTAGCCACAACCGCTGTGTAGAATCAGTGGGAAAACGAGACCGCCCCATTTTCCACTGTCTTTCCATGTTCCACTGACAACCATTTATTACTTCATCGACTGACTCAGATATGGCACTAAATACAAGTTCAAGTACTGGAATAATAATGACATGACATTGTCATATCTTGTACTAGAAGGAGAAAAAATCCCGTTATCCAATATTTTGATATTAGAATGCAGTTTATTAACGTTCGAGTTTTACATACAAATCTCATTTTTCCTTTCTCGCACTTAGTGACGTAAGAAGAGAAAGTATTGTAATCGTGCGCTGGAAAACGGTGCATTTTCGACATAAAAATTCTTATAACCGGGTTCTGGTAATGAAAAAGTAGATAAATCCAGTTGCTAAATATAGAAAACAATTCGTGTGTCACGTGGTGTAACCAGAATACATGTTTTGTGCGTCCTGCATACCAAAAAATCGATTCGGCTTTCTGTCCGTTTGTCGGTTAGTTTGTCCGTCCGTCTGTCGATGCGTGCGTCTGTCGGTCCGTCCGTCCTTCTGTCTCCGCACCACGCCAGCGCATAAATCGTTCAGCCAATTTTCTCCAAAATTGATATCCTCCCATAGTTCTGTGTGATGTCGCGGCTCTTGGAATTTAAAACCGATATTTCAATTTGTGGGGTACTTTTCATGAAGATACATTTGACTAATTCGCTGGCAAAAGTTTTCAAGTAATCGTTTTCAAGTAATAGCTGAGGTGTTAGTAGCGCAGAGAACACAATATTACGTAGCTGTTTCCAAAACGCGAGAAAGTATGTGCTGTTGTAGCACCAGTAATTCCATTACTCCTTCAATCCTGCGTACATCACGCATTTGCGCAATAAACTAAACTCCAAACGTGTCTCGTTTGATTGAATATATTCCCACCGTTCAATAAACTTGTGTATTAAATGTTAGTTAATGAACGTGCTGGTTTTTTATGACTCTCACTTGATGAAATGTAAGAATCAATATTGATGAAGATAAAATATATTTTTGCGCGATAGAAAATTACAGGTTATTCTTTATTTATTAAAATTTCTTGTAGTTAACAAATTCAATGCTCTCTGTTGTCGGAGGTACAACATTCTCTCACAATAACTGCCAATCATTTTTGACATCAATATTCTGAGACGTTATCTGATACTACACTGCAGAGAACAATTGTTTTATCATCTTTTGTTCCCTTTGACGTCAATCCCCAATTCATCCGGGAATCATGAAGTGTTTTAATGCTCACAAAATATATATCCTGAAATATTAATGAACTGAAATGGAGGTTCGTTTATTTATTATACGCTATTATAGTTTCTTAATTCTATGATGTTAGATTAATATTGTGTTGAAAATATAGTTTATTTAATACTAGTACTGATAGCAGCAAAAATAATAAAAAAACATACAAAATGGTTTTCGAAAAAATGCACGTGCACTGTTCACGAATAACAAAATACTCTCGTATAACGCTGCAAATATTTATATTTATGGTCCAAGTGCATTATGAGGGTTTTATTGATCGAGTGTCACCAGAGATAATTAGAAATAGGTAACACCCATGCTACAAACAGGATTTTATTTTGTTCCTCATTTTAACGATTCAGATTTAGTTACTTACGGGTTCACTATATGTTAACCTAACTCGGTTTATCTTTTCATATTTCCTTCTCATAATTCCTTTCACAAGAGGAATTATAGCATCATTCATCACTGTAGCACTTTTCATCTGTTGTCGTATTTACATCGTAATCATGCAGAGTATATCGAGCTGCTTATCGAAGGCAATAACAAGCAATAAAGTATCAGTAAAAAATAAATATTTTAACAATATCAGTATTTACAAATTCTGCCATAACATAGTACAGTATACGTGTTCTACAGTAGAACCGTTTACATATTTAAAAAAATTGTTGTTTCATATGAACGCCCTAATCTTTGAAGCCTTGGTGTCGCATGATTTCAGCTGTGCCAAAGACGAACTGAGTATGACAATTCAGTCAGTACGTGTAGCAAGCAAATATGTGAATTAACACGAAGTATTCTTCTTTTTCACTCCAAATCGAAAGTTTGTGGATTTTTCTCGGGGTCTTTGATATCAAACAAAACCATAGACACTTCTAGAAAGGCCGGAATAAGTTTATTTCAATTTCTGAGCGCTCTGGACATTGTAAATACTGATAGAATCTATACAGGAAAATACAAGTTCATATTTGTATAATGTTTTAACCGATACGAAACCTAAAACGGTTTAAAACAGTTTGTTGTGAAATAGAAACCGTCATTTTACATTAAATATACATGGAACGTCACCGAATCAAACTGTTGCTATATTGTTATCTGAAATTTATTAATTTCGTTGAATATGTTTTCACGGAGTTAACGCTAAGGGAAGTGGCTTAGTGTATTTATTTTTTATATGTACTGAATTTTCTTTCCGTCATTGAAATAACTTCATTTAGTTTTGTAGCAATGAAGATGGTCGGAATGCGACCTAAAAAGTTTATGGAAAAATAACGCCTCAGATCTACTTCTATAAATAATTATTATTTTATAGAAAATTTGTTCAAAGAAGAGATTTAGTCGGAACGCGAGTCTACAAGTCGTTTGACAATTACGTTACGCAAGTAAAATTATCAAATCGCCGATCAAATCGAGTACAACATAATATGCGTTTTAAAATTAAAATTGCAACCATTTTAATATCTAAACCCAAACCGAGAAGAATGTTATCAAATCAGAAACCTGAATGTTTTTTAGCCGAAACCCAAAACGGACGGATAATAGCTACGTGCGACAACACAGCCGTCAATTTTATTGCATCACGATTACCTTTTTTTGATTTATTAATCATAAGATTTTCTCACACGACTAATAAAATTTAAGGGGAAAGGTTCAAAAATCTGTCATTAATTGCTTACTTCTGACTTAAATTGCACGTAATTAATCACTTTCTGCATCTTACAATTATTGCATCAATTTCTGCACCTTACATCTTACGTTTGCTCATGCATATTCTAATCAACTAGATGAGAGAACGACAGCTCTGCTAGGATAGGATTCTGCTCTGGTAGGATTTGCGAGATGGCCCGACTTGTGCCAAATGCGGAGGAATAATTCAAGTTGATCACGGGGCGGGGCGCGGGGGGGGGGGGGCTGACAAGCCACTCTACATCTTGTCTCTGCAACGGCCGGCCGTTTCCCTCGGGTAGGGCCCGCCGCTTCGGCCCTTCGGGCTTGGTCCTTGTCCTTCGCGTTAACTTCCGCCTCCGATCTGGTCCTCTAGTTGCCACCGCAGCTTCCGGCAGTTCTCTGTCGTTCCCTCCGTCGCTACATTCATCAACATCTCGGACACTTCCATCTTGGGCCTCCGGCCACGTCCTTTTTTATGACTCTCACTTGATGAAATGTAAGAATCAATTTTGATGAAGATAAAATATATTTTTGCGCGATAGAAAATTACAGGTTATTCTTTATTTATTAAAATTTCTTGTAGTTAACAAATTCAATGCTCTCTGTTGTCGGAGGTACAACATTCTCTCACAATAACTGCCAATCATTTTTGACATCAATATTCTGAGACGTTATCTGATACTACACTGCAGAGAACAATTGTTTTATCACCTTTTGTTCCCTTTGACGTCAATCCCCAATTCATCCGGGAATCATGAATCATGAATCATCATCTCGCCCGTTTCTGCACTCGCTTGGAATCTCGCGTTCTTGCTGTTATTGCCTTTGCCTGCGACTCCGCCTCCGCCTTCGTCCTCGCCTGCATTGCGGTTTCCGTTTCCACCGGCGGCTGTGCCGAAAGAGGGGACGTGAGCGTACACGGGGACCGAGTGGAGACGGGGCGACTGGAATGGGAGCGGGGACGAGGGGGTGGGGCGTAGGAGAGGGTGAGGGCGAGGACGTGTGAAGGGGAGGGGCGGATGAGGGCTAGAAGCAGAGAAGACGAAGGCGGGGATGGAAGGTTGGGGGGGGGCGGGAAAGATGTCGGTAGCGTCGGGAATCGCCGACTCGGAGGAGAGGGTGGAGACGGAGGCAGGATCGAAGTGGAGGAGATGGAAGCGTGGATTGTGCGCTGGGAGTGGCGGAGGTGAAGGCGGGGTTGGAGGGATAGAGGAAGGGATGAAAGAGCGATTGTACGACAACATTAGCAGTGGCTGCAGAAGAGGTCAGGATCCCTCTCCTTCCTCCGCCCTCGCGTATGTCCCCATCTTCACAGGGCCAAACCTTTCACTTGCGCCGTCTCTTTTTTTTCGTTTCCGTACCGTCAACCTCTTGCATTCGGCCCTATCCCGCTTCTTCCCCATTGTGGTCCTTATAATATAATATTGCTCGTCCGTTGCTCCTCCACCTCCACGCCTCTGCGCTTCCGCCCCTGCCTCGTCGAGGTGGGAGTAGTCGCCGAAACGCAAAGCCGTAACCGCTCGAGCGCCGCGGTGTGGCGCGGCGTGGCGCGGGGTGGAGGCGGAGGGGGTGATGGTGATGCGGTCGTGTCGGGCCAAATGCGCTAGTGGAGGCGGAGAGGGGTTTGGATTGATTGTGAGTGTGTAAGGAAAGCGGATAAGACAAGTAAGAGGAAGGAAAGATCGCGCGCAGTCCGTTACCTCTTTGTATACGTAAGCTTCCGCGGCTCGAATCCATGAATTCTCGGCTATCCGGGAGACGCCGTGTCGTTGGCTGGGGTGCCGACGTTTCGCCTGACATATCGCAGGCTTCCTCAGGGCAGTGACGACTGTCTGACAGTCGTCACTGCCCTGAGGAAGCCTGCGATATGTCAGGCGAAACGTCGGCACCCCAGCCAACGACGCGGCGTCTCCCGGATAGCCGAGAATTCCCGTTACCTCTTTGTTAGGGTGCTGCTAGGGCATTCACCTGGCGTTGATCAGTGAACTCACCGTTAGCGGTAGTTTTCCGTGGTTTGTCTGATCAACACCGTGCGAATGCCGGAGCAGCACCCTAACAAACGGGCCACGGACGCACATGAGATACCTAGTTGGGGAAAATCCTCGCAAGCCGACTGAGGTCAGCATCTGATCTCGCCAGCCAGCGGGACAAGATCACCTCCCGCGACGATAAAAACACGCACTGCACTTATGGGACTAATGGCTGTAGCAGTTGACGCGCCCGGAATCAGTAATTAATCCATCAATCAATCAAAAAACCTACTGATGACAGCAGGCGGACACTGGAATTCTTCTTGAGTCCGGGTATTGGAGTCCGGGTATTGGAGTCCGGGTATTGGAGTCCGGGTATTGGAGTCCGGGTATTGGAGTCCGGGTATTGGAGTCCGGGTATTGGAGTCCGGGTATTGGAGTCCGGGTATTGGAGTCCGGGTATTGGAGTCCGGGTATTGGAGTCCGGGTATTGGAGTCCGGGTATTGGAGTCCGGGTATTGGAGTCCGGGTATTGGAGTCCGGGTATTGGAGTCCGGGTATTGGAGTCCGGGTATTGGAGTCCGGGTATTGGAGTCCGGGTATTGGAGTCCGGGTATTGGAGTCCGGGTATTGGAGTCCGGGTATTGGAGTCCGGGTATTGGAATCCGGGTATTGGTGCGGCGGTGTGAGTGGCGATAGTGGTGGCGAGGCTGATGGTGGTGATGGGGTCAGGCTGGGGGCGGGGGGCTGGGCGTAGGGGACGCGAGCGCAGGCGGAACCCAAGCGGGGTGGGGGTGGGTGAGAGGGGCGTGGCCGGAGGCGGTCACAAGGCTGACTGAGGGGCCACTTATGAATATTCAGCCCCTCCCGTATGGCAATCTGCCAAGGGCCTTCCCCTAAGTCGCTCCTCGATTTTCGTTCAGGACGCCTTCAGCCCTTGGGCGTCGGGTTGGGCTTGCGACCTTGCGAGTAAGAGTGACGCGATATTCAAATCCACGCGATTTGCGTCTCTACCTACAACTTCCGAAAGTTTCAAGACATCAGGGGTAATGTAACTTCGATATGAATACCTGTATGATAATTCGTAACATACAATTGTTATTGACACACGGTTAACGAAATATGGCATTTTACTTTTTATTTAAACGCGTCACAATATTTTAAAAAATATAACGTTTAATTAGTGAAATGCACATCAAATATTTGATCGATGTTTAATATGGCACTAATGAAGGTCTTCGATAGAAATTATGCATTTTTTTGTAGCTGTACCACAATATGACTTGGATACTATTGGCACTGATCCGAATATTATGATATATTGATACAAAAGATTAGTATACGTTTTGATTCGGATGCTGAAGGTACCGTGTGCCTCGCATGCTCTCTCGTTGTGAACGATTTAGAGTAATGGGTTTCACCTATTTGTGTTCTCACTGATGCATCTGTGAAGCTGTTCCTGCTCCTTTATATTTGAATGTTTATTCTACATACGTACCAAAAGTGTCCAACTGTGATTAGGAAGTCAATATTTTTGTTCGCATGTGTATTTACACAGATGTATTTACAAAATTATGTATGAACAATAACAATTAAAATAAAAGTTTGCAAAAATTAATGAGTATCATATAAATGAGTATTGCTCCTGGTGCGTAGAATGTCATCTTTATGTTGGTATACAGTCATCCAAAATCCGCTAGAACTCTACCTCAAAATTATTATTTTCACAACTTATTTAAAATTACTTTTGTAACTAGTGCCCACAACTGTAGAAACAATCTTGTAGAAAATCTTTTCTCATTGTTATTTTAAATGTTTAAATCCATTCTGGTTTTCACCCTTTCATATAAAACATGTACTCTTCAATAACGTGGAATTGAAATTAAAAACTGCCCAACAAAATTGGCAAACCCTACCAAATATAATTATCAATCTTCCTATCAATATTGTACTTAAACTCTAAACCGCAGCTTATTTATCATGCGTAGCAATAATTCCTCTTTATTGCAAGTTGGTGAACACATTAAATTTCCCACGAAAGTATAATACCATGGAATTCAACGTTTAATGTTTAATTATCTAAACAAAAATGTAGTACACTCATTCCCTATTAGAAAACTTCGTAACATATTTTATATTACTAACAGTAATTTTGAACATGTTGCCTACATCAATTGCTAAATAATAATATCAGAAACATTTTTCATCAGCATCTTTTTTATTGCTTTTCTTGGATACTTAGTTCACGTTATTGCGAACGGGCGACGTATGAACCAAAAGATCCAAGCGGCAAGCGGACCTTCAAAAATTTTTCTGCGAGCTGCGTCAATCGCTACTCGCGTATCACGCTGGGTCATGCGAGTGCTCGTCAAAGCGTGTTTCACGAAGCGCCGCTGCTTTCTTCCTCCTCTAGTTTCATGACTAGTCGTTTAATCGCAGTCTGGTTAGCACCTTTCAAATTCTCTTAGCGTGTTCTACTTATACACAGAATATCAGAAGCGACGAAATTATTGTTTTTCCAAATTTGTCACGTAATAGGGGGGGGGGGGTATTTTAAACTTGCTCAATCGAGGATCCTTTTTGTTTCTCGTCTATCTCCTAAACTATTCGTCAGATTGAAGTCTGGTTTGCACCTTTCAATTTCTCGTAAAGTGTTCTATTAGTACACAGAATATCAAAACGGAGAACGAAAATTAATATTTTTGCAAATTTGTCACGTAATGGGGGGTATTATAAACTTGCTCAATCGAGGATCCTTTTTGTTTCTTATCTATCTCCTAAACATTTCGTCAGATTAAAGTCTGGTTTGCACCTATCAATTTCTTGTAAAGTGTTCTACCAATGCACAGAATATAAAAACAGAGAACGAAAATTAATATTTTTGCAAATTTGTCACGTAATGGGGGGGGGTATTATAAAATTGCTCAATCGAGGATCCTCTTTGTTTCTCGTCTCTCTCCTCAACTATTCGTCTGATTAAAGTCTGGTTTGCACCTTTCAATTTCTCGTAAAGTGTTCTACCTATGCACAGATTATCAAAACGGAGAACGAAAATTAATATTTTTGCAAATTTGTCACGTAATGGGAGGGTATTATAAAATTGCTCAATCGAGGATCCTTTTTTGTTTCTCGTCTATCTCCTAAACTATTCGTCTGATTGAAGTCTGGTTTACACTTTTCAATTTCTCGTAAAGTGTTCTACATATACACAGAATATCAAAACGGAGAACGAAAATTAATATTTTTGCAAATTTGTCACGTAATGGGGGGGGGTATTATAAACTTGCTCAATCGAGGATCCCTTTTGTTTCTCGTCTATCTCCTAAACTATTCGTCTGATTGAAGTCTGGTTTGCACCTTTCAATTTCTCGTAAAGTGTTCTACCTATGCACAGATTATCAAAACGGAGAACGAAAATTAATATTTTTGCAAATTTGTCACGTAATGGGAGGGTATTATAAAATTGCTCAATCGAGGATCCTTTTTTGTTTCTCGTCTATCTCCTAAACTATTCGTCTGATTGAAGTCTGGTTTACACCTTTCAATTTCTCGTAAAGTGTTCTACATATACACAGAATATCAAAACGGAGAACGAAAATTAATATTTTTGCAAATTTGTCACGTAATGGGGGGGGGTATTATAAACTTGCTCAATCGAGGATCCCTTTTGTTTCTCGTCTATCTCCTACACTATTCGTCTGATTGAAGTCTGGTTTGCACCTTTCATTTTCTCGTAAAGTGTTCTACCTATACACAGAATATCAAAACGGAGAGCGAAAATTAATATTTTTGTAAATTTGACACGTAATGGGGGGTATTATAAACTTGCTCAATCGAGGATCCCTTTTGTTTTTCGTCTATCTCCTAAACTATTCGTCTGATTGAAGTCTGGTTTGCACCTTTCAATTTCTCGTAAAATGTTCTACTTATACACAGAATATCATAAAGAAGCGACAGAATTAATAGTTTTCAACGCCTCCTCCACCCTTGAGCCAGCGTCTTTTCCCTACCGCCTACTCCAACGCTGTGATATTCTCCGCCTTACAATCCCCGGCCCTTTGTCCTGCCCCCCTTCTTGGCTTGAACCTCCCGAACGGCGGCTGCGAGTGGCCGTCTATTCCGCCAAGGCCGCCGAGTTGCTCTGTCTGTTGGAATTAGGCGATGCGAGCGCAGTCGTTTTCCGGCGGGGCTTACGTGTAGCGTCGAGAGGCCAGTGGGCGACTTCACGCTAATAACAATAACAACAACAACAACAACAACAAAAATAATAATAATAATAATAATAATAATAATAATAATAATAATAATAATAATAATAATAATAATAATAATAATAATAATAATAATAATAATAAATTTAAACAGCCGATCAGATGGCCGAGATCGCTAAGGCAGTAGTGCCGGAGTGGTTTCGGACCAGAAGATCGCGGGTTCGAGTCCGGCCTAGGGCATGGATGTATTTGTGTATGTCTGTATGTGTTGTCCTTTCACCCCCATTATCATCATATCATCATTTCATCTTCCATACCCCCAGGGCTAACAACCGTGGGGGATAAAAATCGGATCCAGCTAAAAATGCTGGTCCCCCCAAAAAAATTGTCGCAAGCACCTGCCACCGTGATAATAAATAAAAACTGAGCCACGGTAAATGCAGGATGCTTGCATGCGTGGTCCTAGTCGGCCGATTAACGAAAAAAAAAAAAAAAATTGAAACAGTTACGAATACATAGAGTTAAGTTGAATAAACTTACTTTAAGTGGCAATGATGCATCCACATATTGTAATGAATGGTTTTTATTAGTTATGAGTACCGTAGGCACTGGTAATATTGAAATAATTAAAGAAAGTCATTGAAGTTGACATTCGATGGGAGAAATCACAAATTGGAACATAGTTCATTTGCTATGAAGTAAAACTGATAATGTGAACACAGAACACAACAGTTTCGCTTATGTTGAAATGAAAGACATAACTTTGAACATACGGCGGAATCCGTCATGCTAATTGTTGCGTTGAAGAGCGCTGGCATCAGCTGAAACTTCCCGCGGGGAGGTGATGACGTCACGCGGCCGAAGGGAACACGCGTGGTGACTGGGCACGTGGGTTCCCTGGAATGCATGCCCGAACACGCCTGTCGCTGCAGGCTGTCACATTAGCACGATTGCCGGACTGGGACTTTTGGCGACATAAAATTTAACGTTGCACAAGATGATGAGGCCGTGATAAGAAGTTCGTGCTCATATCCTGAATGTCCTGGTCTCAAAAGTGGTTGAAGTGATTGCGTAATGCACGGTGATAGAGGCCGGACTTTTAGGGCAAACATTTTCTGATTTAGGTACAAAATAGGTGCAAAAATATTAAAAATAGGTGCATGTTTAGGTGCAAAAAATTAAAATTCGTGCATTATCCATTGATATTATTGAAACGATAGGCCCCTGAAAATGTTATAAATAATTCCACTTTTGCATTGTAGAAACAAAATTTACGTGGTAAAGGGATCTAGTAAAAAAGTGTGGAAAGGTAGGTGTAACAAAATGTCATTAAGTGCACCTTATTAAAGTTTCCTTTTCAGTTTTCTCGAAAATAAGATTGGTTTACGATATCCTTACAGTGACTTTGGTAGAATTATTAAGAATGACTGGCAGTGTGCACTTCAAACTAAAATGAGACTAACAGTTGTGGCTCGCCATCAGTTGTGAAAGAACGAACGCTTTAGAAATCTGACACCGGTTGATTACATCTCGAAACGTTCCTGGCGCTGCCGAGGTAATGGTCTGCCCACTGCGGGAGGCGCGGAGGTCACGGAAGATTTTCATGCAAATCGCCTCCAAAAAAACTTTCTAATTCTCCATAACACTTCAAAATTTGGATATATGTGGACGTTTGGCACCTGGCGAAATTTTATGTGAATTCGAGTGTCCAGTGGTGAGTGTTGAGTTTAAGCTGACGCATGGGAAACATCAGTTTTACCATCACAAGTGTGTTAATGTTAAAGTAGCATGTACATCAGAATCCAGCGGTAATCATTTCGAAGCATCTTTGGTGTCGACAGGATATCCGGTAGAAAAAGACAGCTCTGTCGCGATAGCTGGTAATGAATGACAATGAGTCCCCTTTGTTTTTGTTCTTCTGAGGTTAAAAATAGAGACAAGATAATATGGAGCAGAGTAGAGATGTAAGGTGCATAACTTGCACAAATATTGTCCGATTTAATTTGAAAGAGAATGTTCATGTAATGCTTATGTACGCAAAGATTAAGAAATAGGGGCAGATGGTCAATTTAGATGCACTGGAGTGATTAGGTGCAAGTTAAGTTTGGGAAATTCTTTCAATTGAGTAACACAACAAGTTAAAAATAAAAAAAATGAGCGCTCCCTGTGCGCTTTTTCTGTAGGTGCATCACCTACAAATCCGGTCGTCAGTGATAATTAATATACTCCGTGCAATAGAATTATGTAAGCTCAGGAATTGCATGACGCTTAATACTGATCACATAATTGAGGGTCATCATGCATGTATGCTGAGGCAGGCGGCATGACTCAAGCACGTAAAAAACTTAACCATCAATTACGATGTGACAGAGTTGCACACACCACATATTGTAATGAAGTAGATTTTACGGTCAATGGGTAGTACACATAGTTCCAAGTAACTAGTATGACTGCACTAGTGTTCAGAACACTGTTACAGCGTCTATTAATAAGATCAGTATTGAGACGCGTTAACTGGCACAATTCACAGTGAAAATCAGAGCGTCATATGTATATCTGTCCCTGACGAGTTTCCGACAGGCAAGTCTAGTTGCACGTTGGCGCTTGTTGTGGGAGCCGTGGCTAGCCATCGCTGACACATCCAAGCCAATCAGATTTGATATCTCATTTTATATAATGAAGATTAGATTAGATTAGCAATTGTAAAAAATAAATAAATAAATAAATAAATAAATAAATAAATAAATAAATAAATAAATAAATAAATAAATAAATAAATAAATAAATAAATAAATAAATAAATAAATAAATAAATAAATAAATAAATAAATAAATAAATAAATAAATAAATAAATAAATAAATAAATAAATAAATAAATAAATAAATAAAACAGTAAAAACTGTATTAACGTAGAGGGGAAAAGACTATCTGCGCACGTTTTCTTGAGTTCCAGAATCTCTTCCCGTCATTTTAACTATAAATAGTTGAAAGAAGAGTAAAAGTTTAACATAAATAAATAAAAATAAATTTTAAAAATAGCAAGTTTAGCAATATTTGAAAAATAGTCATTTTTGTTTCTGAGTTATAGAAAACGTATTTGCATCGGTACACGAATTGCAAGCATGATTTTTCTGCATTGCTAACAAAATAGCAACTCGCCCTTACCTCGTCTTTTACCATTACAAGCAAAAGGAGAGTTCAACAAAATGTGCGCATAGTGAAGTTACATTTACGTCCAGAAGCAAAACAAAGGGCCATCTCAGCATTTGCTCAATGGATCAGGGAAACTGGACAAAAGCCTGATGGAGATGGGGAGATTAAAACACGCTTGAACTATAATTAAACAAATTACATTCAATTCGAGCAGTTCGTGCAAGGATTTAAAATTCGAGAATTATAATGTGCTTTAGTGAAGTGAAGTGAAGTGAAGTGAAGTGAAGTGAAGTGAAGTGAAGTGAAGTGAAGTGAAGTGAAGTGAAGTGAAGTGAAGTGAAGTGAAGTGAAGTGAAGTGAAGTGAAGTGAAGTGAAGTGTAGTGAAGTGCAGTTGCAGTTGAATCAAATTCAGTGCGGAGTTTGATTATGTTTCTTTTTTTAAGGTAATTTTAAATGTTTTATGAATTAGACAGTTTTATATCATTATTATTTTTATTATATTATTATTATTATTATTATTATTATTATTATTATATAATTTGCATGTTAGCTGTAGTATTTTATGTAATTAGCTGCCACCGGGTTATGCCCATTTGCAGTTCAAATAAATTTATCTTTATAAAGGCGAACATTTCAAAGATAAAAATGTTGCGATCATTAAGAGAGACGCCGTGTGATTTGTGGGTCGTTTGCCTATGGACAAAATCCTAAGAAGCTCGCGTCTGTTGAAACTCGTAAGCGATAACAAGTAAAGGACACGATTAGCGCGTGGCATCAGACTTCCTATGCTGTAAGTCGATTTATATTTATATTTATTGTAATCAAAAATGTAATATGTGTTCTGTATTTCATTGTTCAGTGGCTGAACAATGCAATACAGAGCACATGTTACATTTTAGATTACAATAAATATAAATCGTACTAGGATTGTGGGCATGTTACAAAGACGTACATAATATTGCGTGATGCATAATAATGAATTGAAATTATATTTTAAAAAAAGCTTATTGCTTGTTCCAATAGAGGCGATAGAACTAGGGTTCGTCGTTTGCATGTCCACAGCTAGATTGCAGCGCTAAAAGTGCAAAAACACGTTTTTTAATTGTTTTGGAAACTTCGAGATGAATATCAAAACAAGTCATCAGTTCCCCACCACGAGACAGCGAAGAGTCATACGCTTATGTATTTGTCTTGATTCGTGGTTATAAAAGTGGTCTGACTCTAAGTGACTGCCGGATAAAAAAATCGCAATTTACTCAATTGCATTCATTGCAATGCATTCATGCAATTGCATTTACTCATTCTTAAAGTTATAAGAATATTTGTCCTCAGTCACTGTTACTATGGCGGTTACTGTTAAGCAGTCGTACATTTGCACGTTCTGATAAATGGCGTATGAAAAAGAGGGGGGGTCTTAATCGGCAAAATATGAGACTTATACCTTGAATACAGCAATATTTTGATTATTTCTCCATATAACCAACATAACTATTAAACGAGGTATCTTAATTGCATCAGAAAATTTCCATATATTAAATAGTTTTTAATACATTGAGTATCAGGTTCAATAGAAAATAAAATTTCGTGTGAACCACTTTCAACCTTGCGTGATTCTGCAAGCTCGTTAGTACTTTCATGACAACTGAGCACGGGTGAAAAATCCATATTGAAAACTCGGGAATAATTATTTTAGCATAAGAAATGATGATTTCACGGAAATTTCGAATTAACCCTCTCAGTTTTGTTCTATGGTGTATAATTACCAACAGGCAAGATACCGATTGCTGTTTATATGGATTACCGAAATATGTCTATTAAGTTGTGCAAAGCCGAGACTGAATTGTTATCTTCAAGAATTATTCTCGAATAATCTGTATGACACGTATCAATTTTCTTTAGGACTTCAGGATTATCTGCAATGGCATTTATAATAACTCTCTTATTAGTTTTGTGGATGATGCCATGTAAATATCGCAGTGATCATCTTTCGACACGAGGACGTCTTACGTTTCTGGGTGATGTAGTACTTAAGGGAAATACTCAACATAATGTAACAAAACAAACTTCTAATGATAGCGATTGCATTGATTATAGAAGATCATATTTCGATTGTCACTTGTTTTACTACTGGAGAAGCATAGAAGGAAAAATTATATTTGATGGCCCATGCCATCAAATTTAATACATTCGCAGAAAAGACAGGAGTGCATTTGATGCTTGTTAAATCTACTCCACTCGATATTGGAGTAAGTACCAATGGAACATACGATGGCGAAGTAGGCCTTGTGCAAAGCGCCGCAGTGGAGATATCAGCCAACTTAATGTACTACACCGAGGATAAGTATCAATTCGCAGACTTCACTGTTCCCATCTTGGAGAGTCCCATTTGCATCATGGTACGCCGGGCCCCCGCTGTGCCCTTCACAGAAGTGTTGCTGTTTCCTCACACCGCGCTCACGTGGGCGGCCATTTTGGTGTCTCTCGTGGCTGCCATCTTGGCGCGCTACACGGTGCACTACCACCTAGCGAACGGCGCGCCGCGTGGCGGGCGATGGGCGGCGCTCGCCCGCGCTGCGCTGGACGTGGTCGAGGTGATCTCCTCGGGCGACATCACCCGCAGCGGGGCTTCTCTGCCCGAGCGCGTCCTGCTGGGAGCGCTCCTGCTCTTCTCATTGGTGGTCACGGGCCAGCTGTTGGGCTTCCTGACGGCACCGCCGCATCTCTCCGACCCGCAAACTTTGGCAGACGTCGCGCGCGTGCTCGATGACGTGTTCACGTACACCCTCTTCCCGAGCATGTACGACAACCCTCACGCCCCGCAAGGGGTGAGAGACATAAGACCGAAGTTGAGAAAATTCAAAGACAGCGATGCGATGGCTTTCGTAGCGAGAGTGACGCGCGAAAACAACATTGGAATGCAGTTACCCGCCATTCTCTACTCCTTCGCCTCCGTCCTCAAAGAATTCACCGACAATGGCAAGAGGCTGCTGCACCGCGTGCCGGAGTGCGTCAACCCGCCGGGCCACCTGTCCTTCATGCTGCGCAAGAACTCCCCGCTGTTCGCTGCCTTCGGAGACGTGGTGCTACGCGGTGGAGGCGGGGCTGGTGGGCCACTGGGTGCGAATGCAGCGCCACCACATGGCCGCCAACGAAGTGATTGTGGCCGAGAGGCGCTCCACCGCCCCCCGCCCCCTCCGAGTGAAGCACATGGCAGGCGCGCTCAGCGTCCTCGTCGTGGGGATGGCGGTCGCGGTGGCAGCCTCCCTCGGCAAAGCTTTGCTCAGGAAGGTTGTCAAAGGCACCGACAAACATCTTGGGAGGAGGAAGATGCGAAGAATTAAGTTCAACGCGTGGGAAATATAAGATTTAACACTCCGTTACTTACGTCATTAAATCGGGTCAAACAGAAGTTTCTTTTGTTTTTAAGAAAGGAATGTTCGCTTTCCACGAATAAAACCAAAGCTTCTATTTCTCTAACTATATCTAAGAGGGTTGTCGATAAACTTATCGCTGTTACTCAATTATGTACTGTGTCGCCATACTGTGAAGTAACATCGCTTGCCTGTTTGGCAGAATCTATAGAGCTATTTTTATTAGAATGGGATTATTTGGTAGCTAATGCTGGCAACAGAACTGAAAGTTCTGTGATCGTTATGTCCCTGAGCCTATTATATACTTCTTCCTCCATTCGTTTGTTTGCAGTTGGCTCTCTAGTAAATGGCTTCGACTCTTCTTTTTGTGATGTCCTCGTCCGACGAAAATATAGTGCGCCACGAGAAATAATTGAAATTATAAAAGAAATAATTGAAGTGCAGAGCTATGTGCTCTTTTGTAAAAATTCTTTTTTATAAACATTTCATTGAATTTAGTTTTTATGTGATAAGTATTATGTTTGTTTTTAAATCGAATCTTTAACATGAGAGGCGTACTGGTGACGGTTCTCGTGTTTCCGGCTTCTGCGCTGTGTGGCGTCTGGCGAGCTGTGTTCGGGAGCGTTCCTATTCCTTTATCATCATAGAGATATGTTCTATTGAGAATTAGTATTTAAAATATCCATTTGAGAAGTAAATGCTTGTAAATGAAACAACTCTCAAGAAAATTACTAAAGCTTTTGGTTGTGGATGCAAGATACAAGTAAATGATAGCATTCACTGTTTAGATGTTTTAACTGGTAATAGTGAATATAAAGAATGTGCCTATTATTCATCTAAGAAATAGATGAAAATAGACGTACTAGATAGATCAAGGATGCATAACATTAGTGAAATATAAAACAGTTATTAAAACACGTTTGAGTTATGAGAGCATAGAACCAAGTTTTGATAATCGGGGTGGTATAATTATAAATAAACCACCCTCTTCACTACAAAAATGCGTGAGCTATTCACTGTGAAACGCCCAGAAAAGGTATTTGAAAGTCCCCTAAAAAATATTTTTCTTTCTTTTTACATTTGTGGCAGTTTTCTTTTACTGAATGTGAGAGCATGTTAAGACATTTTTACACATATGTAAATAAATTTCAATATTTCCCGGACTCGCGTACGTGCATATATACGTTCTGCCTAAGCGAAACGCAAGACTTCTGTATAGTGATGTCTTCGCGGAAGCCGTGAACGAATACTACGAAGGGGCGTAACTAAACATCTGACGCGGCGTAGGGATACTTTTCCGAATTACACGTGATGTTCACTTGTTTCGCGGACTGTCTCTTTAGCCCATTCTTATAAAAATCGCTCTCTAACATGCGTGTGCTGACGCATGGAAGGATGTTCTTCTTACTTGATGAAAATTATATTTCTTCTGTAATAAGTTTAATATTTCAAATGTTGTTTTAACCAGTGTTTATGCGTTTCTCTTCGTTACAGTGCTAAAAAGTTGATAATCGAAGACGTAGAAAACTAACTAACGGGACCGTTGTTAATAGGCCAGCGCACGAGTATTCGTGCTACATTGGCCGCACGAGTGTTGGAAATATAATAAAAAGCTACAAATATGGCTTGTAATTATTTGTGTTTCTTCCCATGGCGTATTTAGAATAATACAAGTAAAATAAATAAGAAAAATATGTTAATAAAAGAAACTATATAGTGGGGGTGTTGGACGCTGTCCAACGCGCGAATGCTACGAGCGCTAAGAATAGCCGCTTCAGTGATGGAATGTTAAGTCTTCTTAACTAGTACCGAAATTTAAATCTCATTAGCTGTTACAGCCAATACACTCAAATGATAAGCGGACTATTGGAAGGAAAGGGACAATTAATTAATTTAAAATGTTTGAATTTCGTGTTTCAACAATGTACTCAGTACTAAAAAATATGTAAGTAAACACAAACAAAAATGAACTGAACTATTAAACAAAAAAGTACGTTTCATTCACACAATTACCATGAAGTACTAAAGACGTACTAAAACTATAGGTTGTACCTAAAGAGTAATCAAGAGGCCATAAAAACATCCACAAACATTTAGATCGTATTTTTAAGAGAGTAAATCCAATTAGGCTAAATTCAATTACGGTTTGCGGATTTCTTGAAAGTAAATAGTACATACATTCAGAATACAAATTGTAGAATAGAGTAAAAATAGAATTAATAATTGGATTTTCAATAGTAAATTATATAAAATATTATATTAATTATTTTTCAAACCTTTTTGATCAATGGAGGTTCAATGGTTCTCTGAGGATTTTAGTCAAAAAAAGTAAAAACTGTATGTGACGTGTGGGAGAGAAGATCATCTGCAAATTATAAAACTTCTTTTCCAGAGTCCCTTCCCATCATTTTAACTATAAATAGTAGACGAGTAAGAGTTAAAAAGGGAAAAAAATAAATAAAATTTTAAAAAGCGCAAGATTGGCAACATTTGAAAACTAGACATTTTCGTTACTGAGCTGTAGTAAACTTATTTGCAATGGTAAACGAACTGCAGATTTGATTTTTCTGTAATTCTAACAAAATATTAATTCGCCCTTACCTCTACTCCTAGCAAAAGGAAAGTTTAACAAATAGTGCGCATAGTGAAGCTACATTTACGTCCAGAAGCATAACAAGGGGCCATCTCAGCATTTGCTCCTATCAGGGAAACTCGACCTGAACGAGAGGGTGGTTACTGACCTGGAAGCTGAGGTACATTATTTGTTAAAGCATATTAAGTCTTTTTTTAAATACAATACAAATGTAAACTGATTCATTAAATATCACTGTTTTGTTAAAATTAACATTACTTTCCTTTTTCATGACCAATATAGTCTCTAATTACACAGAATCAGTTATGCAGCAGAAAATATTTCTCTTTTAACTTAAATTTGTATACCGACTTCATTGTTTAATATCATCTGGCAATGCGTTGTAAAGTAACGTACATATATTGCATGTCGATTTATGATAATGAGCTGTTGATACTGACACATGATTAACGTGATTTCTACGACATGTGATGTAATTATAAATATCAGTATTGCATGGAGAGTACACTTAGTACATACACTTATAAAAGTGGCATAGGTCCGATTTTCATGGTTTAATCTGATTTTTCGAAAATTTCAAAAGTATGATTTTGTTTTGGTGTCTCCCCACAACTACAAATTTGAAGGTAGACAGTTTTCTTTGCAATGAAATTTGTTGTCCATAATTAGTTCTTTTATTGTCATGTACATTTTTTTGAAACATTTAGTAGTTTTCGCTCAATATTACGAGCTACATATGTAATTTTGTAAAATTACAAAAATAAGATTTTTTCAAAAACGGCTCCAAATTTTTCTTAAATTTTTTTGTAGGAATTGTGCTAAATGCTCTCTATAAGACGACATGAACGCTATATTACTCTGTTCTCTTATTTCAAAAATTACAAAAATGTATTTTTTTACGTCTCTCACGTCTTTGGATTTACAATAGCGGCAATTTGTTCACATTATTATATTTATGAGTACATGTGCTTTAAATAATGCCAGATAAAGCTTCACGGAAACTCAAATGTTTTCTGTCAAAACTAGCTCAAGATTTCGTAATTTCAGACACGCTCAAACGCCGTTTGGTCAAAAGCGGCTTCAAATTTTTTCTTCAAACTTTTGGAAAGGGTAGTGCTAATTGCACTCTTTAATATGAGGTAATGTTCATTTCGGAGTACTTTTTGGTTTTTCAAAATTACACATATATAATTTTTTGAAAGCTTTCTCACGCCAGTAATATCAGTATTGGATGATTTCCAGTTACTTGTAAACGCTAATATATTATTATTATTATACTATTATATTTGTGAGTTGTGAGAATGAAGTTTTTCTAAAACTCAAATTTTATTTGAAAAAGATCTTCAAATTTCGAATTTACTTTAGCACATAGCAATTGTCTTTAAAACCAGTCCAAAGAAAATTGCCACTTAGGACGAGGTTTTCCTATTCTTTAATATTCTTAAAATATTTCCGTTCTACAATTATGAAGCCGAAAAAAATAGAAAATTTTAAAAAATGTACTTTAGGCGGCAATAGATGGCAGCTGGCAAGAGTATGTGGCAAGTCCGAATAGCTAGCAGAGACCAATGAAAATAGAAAACTAAGACGGAAAAGTAAAATACTAATACTAGTGCCATTCTGTATCACTAGTGTAAAACAAATTTTGTTCATGACAAAAATCTCTATCTTCCATTGTGTGGTTTCTAAAGGTTGTTTTTGCGATTTACGAAAATAATGCTAGTTCACGCAGACAGTGACAGGCAGAGACAAACAGACGTTTTGCCTTCAAACAATTTTTCGGTATCAAGAATCCACAAAACATGTATTCTTACTATTCAACGTATTAGAGAACGTAATTTACCCTATGTAGTGTCAAGATCCATCCATTTTGTGGTTAAGACCCGACAATATGAGTTTTTCTGTCGACAATTCGCTGTTTTTCCCCCCGCGACCTTACAATACATCTATACTCCGTGCGCTGTAACGAGCAAAGTCGCTCATGGAAGTCGTTCATGTGTTTTGTGCCGATATATGTATGCAACTAAACGTACCTTTAATTGTTATCAAATTGATATAATATGCTGCAATTTTAGTATTGAGTTTTAGATTAGACTATTTTGATAATATAAGTAGAAGTGAAATACACTAACAAAAAGTGTACATAGCTATCACAAACACGTGAAATTCAATGGAATGTGCAATTCTGTAGTACTAGTCAGACTATTCTAGGATTCTAACAGACGTAGGAGTGAAACGTTCAAAAATGCAGATGGAAGAGGGAAAATATGAGACGGAACGTATTTTTCCACAAAACTCTGAATATTACTATTGTAATATTATTTCCATCAGCTTCTTTCTCAAGTAATATTTTCTTTCACATAAATCCATCACGCAGTGACGTTTCATTTTATTTTTACATGTACGAAGGGAGGGTCATAAATGCGAATAAAATATAGTAAACAGGACAAAATTATACAACTCAACGAAAGCAACGACGCATATTCTAAACAAATAAGCAACATCCACGCGTTGAGAAACCTCATAGGAGAGAGAATGTGTTTTAAGAGGCAGCAGATACAGACCATAAAAGCCCAAACGACTTGGAAGAAACTGTGATGAAGACTCCGCACATGATCCCGTCGGGAACGAAAGAGTTCACGAATTACTGACCACAAAACGGCGCAAGCGACCTTCAGGATACCGTCTGCGGCGACGGCCAGCCGGGGAAAGAAGAGGGTCGGTCGCGTGTCGGTCAGTGCAAATGGGAAGGTCTAACGACAACGGCGCGTCGCGCTGAGAACAATGGCGTTGGTAAACGGACGAAAAGCGCGCGTGTGCGAGGAGGGTGAAGACGCAATGGTCTCTCGGATCGTGTGCAGAGCTATCTCGTGAGAGAAGAGAGAACTAACATGCGGAGGTCTAAGGAATAAAGAACAATCTTGTTGCAGGTCATGAAAAAAAGGCATTGTAACAAAGATGGTCAGAGATTTTTAATGTCAGTTTAAAACTAAAATTATATTAATAATATAATAATAATATAATTAAAACTATATTTTTTTGTAAAATTGTGAGGTAATAGATAAGACCAGAATGATTTTCACTCCATTTCCCACTCATAACATCATTTTTCAAGGCATTTCAATCCCATTTGGTTTCTTTTATTCCACTCTTCAATCATTCACGGTCTCTTTTTTTATTTTATTTTATTTATTTGATTGTTTTGTACATAGTTCAGTTTATAAATAACTCTACATATGTATTGGTGACTTATAGCTTAACTTATCCTATCCTTATCCTAACTTAATACTACTACAGAGGTTGAGGGGACCATATTGGCACCTCATAAGAACTATTCCAGGTCTGAGAACAATTTACAAAATATATGGAATGGGTATTTATTTTTTATGCGAGTGGGGAGGATGGGGTTTTTGCAGAGTTTGAATGAAGATAATGTTTGGATATGGTGTAAATTTGAGAAGAAATTGTGGGATAGGTAGGTGATGTGGTGCATGATGAGATCGAGGTTGAATTCATTATGTAATTGATGGTTAGATATGAACCAGGGTGCATTAGTGATTGTACGGAGGAATTGGTTCTGAACAATTTGAATTTTGTTGATGTTTGTTTTTGCAGCATTGATCCATACAGGGCAGGCGTAGAGGAGGGTAGGTCTGATAATTGTTTTGAATAAGGTTATTGCTGTTTTGTATGGGAGGAAGTTATTTCTGTTTATTAGAGATTTTAATTGATGCAGTTTGTTTTTGGTTTGGGTTAATTTTGATGTCTATATGCTGTTTCCAGTTCAATTTGGTGTCCAAGTGCAGTCCAAGATATTTTATGGGTTTATTTGGAGGATACCATGGGATGGGCTCATTGTTTAATGTGAGTGGGGTTGGTGAAGTGTATGGTCTTAAAGTGAATATTTTAGCTGCAGTTTTGTTTGGGTTTAATTTTATTTTTAATTTGGATGACCAACTGTCTATTTGGTTAAGATACGATTGTGTGTGATTTTTGATATTGGTTAGAGAGTGGCTGGAGGAGAAGATAAGTGTGTCATCAGCAAACTGTGCTATTTTTACTGTTTCATCACTGGGGATGTCTGCTACATATAGATTAAACAGTGTGGGTGATAGGGGGGAACCTTGAGGTAATCCTGCTTTAATTAACCTGGGGTTGGATAGATTGTTGTTGATTGTTACTGCAAAGGTTCTATTGCTTAAATAGTTTTGAATTACTGAGGTGATGTAATGTGGAGTGCCTATTTTCCTTAATTTAAAAATTAGTGCCTGATGCCAGACTCTGTCAAATGCCTGAATTATGTCGAGTGATATGAGTATTGTGTGATGTTTTCTCTGAAATGCTGTGTTGAGATGTTCTGTGATTCTGAGGAGTTGATGTTGTGTGGATGTATGATCTGTGAATCCAAACTGTTCTTTTGGGAAAGCTTTTGTAATTTGTAGGTGCTTTTTAAGAAGTTGGAGTATTATTTTTTCGAAGATTTTTGACAGGGATGGTAGAAGACTTATCGGGCGATAGCTGTCGGTGTTTGCTGAATTTTTATTTGGCTTTGGAACAGGTAGGATGATGGCATGCTTCCATGTGGATGGAAAATGAGTTGTTCTGAAGCATGAATTGTATATATTAGTTAAGTATGCTATTGCGGGGGGAGGTAAATGTTTTAGTATTGAATTATTGATTTTATCATGACCTGGTGCTTTTTTTAATCGGGAGAGAGTTAATGATTTGTTTTATTTCTTTAGGGTTTGTGTAATGTATATTGTGATATGGACCGTAGTTTGGGAGGTTTATGGACTGTATTATTGTGTTGTGATCCGGGTGCGGTTTAGATTGGTTAAGTGTGAAAGTTGACTCAAAGTAATTGGCGATTTCCTCAGCCTTGTCGGTTGGGGTGTATAACTTGCCTCTTGGTGAGTTGATGGGAGGAATTATTGTTTTCTTTTTTAGTATTTGTTTGGTGAATTTCCATATAGAGTTATTTTGTACAGTTAAGGAACTTATCTTGTTCTGGAATTTGAGGTTCATATGATTTTTTATTGATTTCTTAACTATGTTGGTTAATATATTTAGTTCTGTCTTTATATGTGGGTTTTTGGTTTGATTCCATAGCCTTCTGGTCCTGTTTTTGACGCGTATTAAGTTTTTGATTTCTACCGGTAGGGAATAATGATTAATTTTATTATGTGGTTGAGTTTTTGAGGGCTGCGATTCTGATATAGCTGTATGTATTATGGTGTTTACGGCGTTAATTTCTTTTATTACGTTAATGTTACGGCGTTAATGTTACGGCGTTGTCTATTTCTAAGGAATTGTTTAAAATTTTGATTTTTGGTATTAAATTGCTGGTTATGTTTTGGAATTTAATCCAGTTTAATTTGAGTGTGTTTATTTTGGGGGTTGGGGATCGCGGGGGTGGGATTTGACGAGTGAGTATATTTACCGGAAGATGGTCAGAGTCGAGTTCGTGATACGGAGTTGAATAAAAATTTATGTTGCTGTCAGTCAGTCCGATGTCAAGGATGTCTGGTTGCTTTGTAACGTCTCTTGGGTAGTATGTAGGTTCTGGAGGCGATAGTATGTTGATAGTGGTATTGTTTGTGATTTGTGATAGTATTTTTCCTGCTTGGTTGCTTGTACGACATCCCCAGTTTGTGTGTTTAGCGTTTAGGTCTCCTAGAATTAGTGTTTTTATGTTTGGGGAGAATAAATTGAGAATATTTTGGGGTTGAATTTTTATTGATGGAGGTTTGTATGCTGTTATTATATTCCATGGTTCATTGTTTAGTGTTAGGGTTATTGCCACTGTTTCAATTTCTGCGTTGTTTGGTGTATTAATTTGATGATGGGTTATGTTATTCCTGACTGCAATGAGTACACCACCTCCTTTTTGTTCGATCCTGTCATTTCTATAAATTTTATATTCTGGAATGTATAATGTGTTGCTATTGTTTAGGTGTGTCTCTGTTATGCATGCAATGTCTATGTTATATGTGTGCAGGTATTGAGTTAGTTCTATTTTTTTGGATGTGATCCCATTTGCGTTCCAATTTGTGAGTGATAAATTACTATGGACTTGTATTGACATTGTTGTTATTGAAAAATGCTGTTACTGCACTTTGAATTGTATTGATTATAGATGGTATGAGGGAGTTTATGAAGTTAATAATACAGGACGATATAGAATTAATTATTGTATTTAAAAGGGGATTATTATTATTGCCTTGTTGGTTTTGTTGGGTACGGTTTAGTTGTGATCTCATGTTCTTTTCGAAACCTGATTGGTTTGCAGGGAGATTGTTTCTAGTGAAGTTACGTATTGGCTGGGTTGTGGGTAGAGATGGAAATTGTTCTTGTTGGTTGTTAAAAGATGATTGAGTTGCTCTTTGGAATGAATTTCTTGTATTAAAGGTAGGGGTGGTTTTCTTTTCGACAATATCCTTATAGTACATACAGTTTTCATTTCTTATATCTGCACGGTGATTGCCTTTGCAGTGAATACAGGTGGGGTTTGTTTTACTTTCGGGACACGTTACTGTATAGTGATTACCGGAACATATTGCACAGTTAATATTGTGATTGCAGTTGTTTCTGGTGTGCCCGAAATCTAGACATCTGAGGCATTGTATGGGACCTTTTGCTTTGCGCCTTTTTTCTGGCTTGACAATCAAGTTGCAGATTTGATTAATTTGTAAAATATTGTCTATGTTTTGACTACCGTCGAACTCGGCTGCCACTACCGGGATGGGGATGCTGTCTTTATACAGTCTAGTTACACTAGTAAGCGAAGGGCACTTTCCCTTTAGGTCTTGATATATTTCTTCCTGTGTAATGGATGGATGGAGATTCTTGTAGACAATAGAAAATTTTTTGTTTGCTGGGTCTTTATACGTGTGAAATTTTCTGTTTGTGCTGATTAGATATTTTATTGCCTGCCTAAAGTCCGATATAGTTTTGAAAAGCACTTTGATTTTTTATTGACAATGATTGAAGTAAACTGGTTTGTTATTGAGTTCTTAATTTCTCTATTGAATTCTGCAACGTTCTGAATGTGGGCTACAAAGAAGGGTGGTATTTTAATGTTTAAATTGGTGTGGTCATTATTTTGTTCATTTATGAATGGAAACCTATTGTTCTCGCGTTCGTCACTTTGTTCGCCGAGCTCTGAGAATCTGTTCATTATAGGTACATTGTATTGAAGCTCAGTGGGTTTTTTTGATTTTGCACTCGTATTAACACTGGACCGATTCATTTTTTTAGTCTCGGAGTTACTTTCACTATCACCTACTGACCTTTTCTGCGCGTGAGCCGGTTGTGAAGGTGGGAGTGCTGACGACTTGTAGATTTGGTTGAGGTAGGCCGTGTTGTTGCTGGCCTCGGTGATGGTTGGGACTAGCGTCACAGCGAGGCTTATGTCCATGGCCTCGCCGCTTGCTGGTACTGGAGATACTGGTGATACGACACCGTTGTCGCCGTTGTGGATGATGCGCAGGGCTTCTGATAATGTTTGCCCTGTGTCTGGGTTAATGGCATAAGCCATTAATCTATTATCTTTGCGTAGCTGGTTGTGATCAGTGCTGTATGTACACTTACACTAGCACGAACACTATAGACACTCAGTTGAACAAGCGGCAGTGGCGACCGTTAGCCGCGCCCGGCGACAGGCTGTCGACCGACCGCTGGGGTGTAGCGTTGATAACTGACTGCTAGCGATAACGAGCGGAGCACGAGAGAGAACCTTCTCCTGCCGAGGCTCGGAACGGAATGTTTCACGGTCTCTCTTCACACCTCTCGTATTTATTCTCACTTCAGACATTCTGACACGTTTTTACCTGACTCATCTAACTCATTCCAATTCATTATCACCTCGCTCAATCAATTCATTATGACCATTCAACCCAACATGTTGTCACTCATTCCAATACACTCTCTTCACTCATTCCAAAACATTTTTTTCCGCATCCTACGCATCTCACTCAGTCTGACCCACTCCAGCCTGGCCTCAGCGATCACTGGTTTCCCTGGCCGGCACCCACGTTAAGAGAGGTGGAGGCAGCCGGGCGGCGAAAATCAATTAGGCGGTGGCGGCTTCTCGGAAAGTTTTGCGACGTGTCTAATTTCGCCCCCGTAATAACCCGCACCCTCCCCCCCCCCGCGTCTTTGACGCCGCCACACGATCTCCCGGCTCTAAACTCTTCCCTGCGGCTGCCGCAACTCCCACCTCTGTCACCGACCCTGCCTGTTATCACCCCCAGAGTCACCATTATGTATACACTTCGGATGCCATCGTCGTTGTGCCTTTCCCGCCCCGCCCCGCCCCGCCCCTACTCGCCTCCCCCGCTCCTTTTTCTCCCCGCCCTGCATCCTCCTCCCCACTGACCCCTCCCCGCCATCCCCGCCCTTCCCTCCTCCGTGTTGCAAGGTAGAGGTGTTATCAAACCACAATGTATAAATAAATGTTTTAAAAAACGAATTTTTCGCTCCTCTTTTTTCATCTCATTTTCCCAGATGCAACATTCCTGCATTGCCTTTCCATGTCTTCATTACCGTCCCTACATCTTCCCAATTAGGCTGCGCGATCCTCCGATTTCTCTCCATCTTCACTTTTTGCACTTCTACCGTCCTCGTTTCAACCACGACCGCCATCTTGCCTCCATTTCATGCCACCCTCATCACCAGTTCCTTTCCTGCCCGACGTTTTGCGTCGGCCCTTCCACTCCCACTCTCCTCTCGCCACCCCTCCCACCTCGCCCCTCCCATACCGACCCTACCATCTCAACCTCTACCCTCCCCGCCTTCCCCGATCTCTGCCAGTCTCTCACCACCCTCATCACCGTTACCATTCCCACCCGTCGGTTTGCGTCAGTCCTACCACTCCCACTATCCTCTCGCCACCCCTACCACCTCGCCCCTCCCAACCCGATCCTACTATCCCACCCCTACCCTACCCGCCTTTCCCGACCTCCGCCAGTCTCTCGCCACTCCGCTCCCCACCCCCGCCCCCCGGCGGCCGCTGCTGTCGACGACGGCGCAAATTAGATGAGGGCGACGGCGAGGCGAAAATTAAAACGTCCTTTGAAAACACCTTCCTCCGCGCGCCTCGTCTCGGGAATTCCACCCGAAATTGGGCAGCCGGGATGACGCCACGGCTACTTCGGCGACACCGTCAGCGGGGCTGGGGAGCTCATTTATGCAAACGACGCGTTGATGGAGAAACTCCCTTCCGCTCTTACGAGTGCGAAGAGATGCCATTTACATTTGGTAATCTTGGCGGTAATATTCCATAGAATCATGGAGTGCTATGCGTAGGAATATTCCACGGACGTCGGTCAGTAATTTTTGTTATGAAGTTAACCCGGAGACGAAGAATGTAACAAAAAATGGATATGCGGAAGTTTTACGCTGAGATGGAATTGTGGTAATTTTATCCACTGTGAGAAAAATTGTTATCATTATTATTTCCAAGCCAGTTTTGAACATTCTAAAAGTTATGTAATAATTGTGTAGTATTTCGAGAATGTCTCGATAGTATTACGAAAACGTGTATCTGAGCTGGTACATCATTTAATTAACGTTAATGTTCAGATTATTTCAGATTTCTTTTTTAACATATCTCTTCTCATGCATTGTTACATAAGTACTACGTATATCTTAGCAAGGTCTACTCACTGCCTCCTAGAAGCTAACTGTATGAGTGCTACCGAGAAATTCTGGGTCCGAGTGGCCGTTTACAATCCCCCACCAAGAACCATGACCTCCTCGGCCGACGGTTCCCTCTGCGAGTAACTAAACTTAGAAAGAGAATTTCTCACACGAGTTGAATAACCATTGCATTGCAGTTTACTTACTCGCCCGCGGTGCTTCGAATGTGAAGTCCTTTTACGGAGCCCGTAGCTACTCATTATCGAACATATGGGCTTTAGAATTCCCCACCTCTCTCTATTTTTCACAATCCGTCGATTTTTATTATATTTTTGATGTTATTTATTAATTTTAGGATTTTATTATTTCCCAGAGATTTGATTTAATCTCAGCGGACAATAAATTACGATGTCAAAGACAAACCGTTTCTGAAAAGTGTATATAATTCACCTTGAGTCCAAAATATTGCTAAAGTTAGGAGTATTCGATGAATCACACATTAGTTAAATGGTTTGGATAAAGCTGTACGACGATTAAAAGTCCTTGTTTCTGACGCAGGCGACTTACAATGCACAAAACAATCTTATTTTTTTAGTGCGTTATATAATTCGTATATAGAAAGGATATTTTGGAATGAAACCTAAAACCTGGAATCACCAAACAATCAAAAACCACTAACCCAATCACTAGCCTCCATCGCCATCACAATCAACTTCACCACGTCCACATCAGTCGCCACCATCCCCGCTATCATCAGCAGTAGCATCATCACTGCTGCCACTGGGAGCCCGAGATGAAAGCGGCGGCCATGAATATTCAGACAGGCGGCCGCTCCCCGCCCTCACACGCCTTCTGTGTGCTCGGAGTCTCTTTGAAGGCTTCCGCCCGCCCACCGTCTTGCTTACCTGCCGAACAACGCGGCAATTCGGCGAAATTCCTAGTCGCAACGGCGCTCCAGGACTAAGCTTATGAGCGCGGGTGGACCACGTGACTCCGCGCACCGAGAGAGGTGACAGCGGACGCGCTTTCGACAGGAAACAGCGAGGGCAGTTGGTTTTCGAGTGTGAGGAGCGCGGTTCAGCGCGTGAGGCGTAGGAAATGTAACGTTTTCCGGTACAAGTCGAAGTGCACTGTAATGGACCGTCGAACGCAGCGCCGCGCGCCGCCAACCGCCGCAGAGTCTGTCGCGAGCCGCCGTGTTAACGCACCGAGCTGCACCGCCGCGCGCATCTCCGAATCTCCATGTGTCGCCTTGATTTCGCCGCCCGCCGAACTATCGTCTCTGAGCGAATGACTGTGCGGACTGGAATCGCCTAAGTGCCGGGTCTGTGCCTGAACAGGCAAAGACACAGTCGCCGCCGCCCACGACCGCGCTGCCATCGCCCGGGGTCGTCGCCGTCGGCCAGTCACCCGCCCGCCCGCCCGCCCGCCCGCCCGCTCGCCCGCCCGCCCGCTCGCCCGCCCGCTCGCCCGCCCGCCCGCTCGCCCGCCCGCCCGCCCGCCCGCCCGCTCGCCCGCCCGCTCGCCCGCCCGCCCGCTCGCCCGCCCGCTCGCCCGCCCGCCCGCTCGCCCGCTCGCCCGCCCGCTCGCCCGCCCGCTCGCCCGCCCGCCCGCTCGCCCGCCCGCCCGCCCGCCCGCCCGCCCGCTCGCCCGCCCGCTCGCCCGCCCGCCCGCCCGCCCGCCCGCCCGCCCGCCCGCCCGCCCGCCCGCCCGCTCGCCCGCCCGCCCGCCCGCTCGCCCGCCCGCTCGCCCGCCCGCTCGCCCGCCCGCTCGCCCGCTCGCCCGCCCGCCCGCCCGCCCGCCCGCCCGCCCGCCCGCCCGCCCGCCCGCCCGCCCGCCCGCCCGCCCGCCCGCCCGCTCGCCCGCCCGCTCGCCCGCCCGCCCGCCCGCCCGCCCGCCCGCCCGCTCGCCCGCTCGCCCGCCCGCTCGCCCGCCCGCCCGCCCGCTCGCCCGCTCGCCCGCCCGCTCGCCCGCCCGCCCGCTCGCCCGCCCGCTCGCCCGCCCGCCCGCTCGCCCGCCCGCCCGCTCGCCCGCCCGCCCGCTCGCCCGCCCGCCCGCTCGCCCGCCCGTTCGCCCGCCCGCTCGCCCGCCCGCTCGCCCGCCCGCTCGCCCGCCCGCTCGCTCGCCCGCCCGCCCGCTCGCCCGCCCGCCCGCTCGCCCGCCCGCCCGCTCGCCCGCCCGCCCGCTCGCTCGCTCGCCCGCCCGCCCGCCCGCCCGCCCGCCCGCCCGCTCGCCCGCCCGCCCGCTCGCCCGCCCGCCCGCTCGCCCACCCGCTCGCCCACCCGCTCGCCCACCCGCTCGCCCGCCCGCTCGCCCGCCCGCTCGCCCGCCCGCTCGCCCGCCCGCTCGCCCGCTCGCCCGCCCGCTCGCCCGCCCGCCCGCTCGCCCGCCCGCTCGCCCGCTCGCCCGCTCGCCCGCTCGCCCGCTCGCCCGCCCGCCCGCCCGCCCGCCCGCCCGCCCGCCCGCCAGCTCGCCTGAGGAGCGTCGGGGCCCCACGTCACCGCACCTCACCACCGTCACCACCCATGCGACCATTGACCGCCCCGCTGGTCTCCGCTCCCCGGACTAAGCTCTGGCCGGAAGGCGATGGACGCTGCGACAATGGACTGTTGAGGGTGATTGCTACAATAAGGTAGTTTTAAGTACTTGATATTATCGAAGGCTTCACCGACGAATTACCAAATTAAACCAGACCTGTTGTAAACCAAACCTAGTTGATTTTTAATGCATTTGTGCAAATTTTAAACCAGTCAAGCATGCGACCTGCCCTCATTTCAGTACCAGGGCGACGCTGCGAAGCCGCTAATGAAGAACAGATGAGTCGGGTCACCCTGAAGTTCAACCACCCCCGGATGTCACAATATGGTGCTCCCAACTTTGGAGCAAGAACTAAGTAAATTATGAATAAAAGAAGGGGGTTGTTACAATACTGATTCGTTAATATTTTATTATAAATAATGTTTCGTTTCAAAGTTAAAAATGTAATTTTGGGCTATTAACAATAAATCTACAAACTGGAGACTGTCCACCATATTGGTATTTATTAGCTCTATATCACATCTAACAAGTAGGTCATCAAGACGAATTTTACCTAAAAAAATGTTTCAAACCTTTCAGACTAAACCTTAAGAAATAGCGGAAATCTTGCTTA
The DNA here is from genome assembly GCA_038098605.1 of Gryllus longicercus. Taxonomy (NCBI): domain Eukaryota; kingdom Metazoa; phylum Arthropoda; class Insecta; order Orthoptera; family Gryllidae; genus Gryllus; species Gryllus longicercus. The sequence continues at coordinate 330,700 of JAZDUA010000804.1, read as the reverse complement.
AGCCGACATATTTGATGTTGAGATACTTTGTGTGCCCTATGACATTCACGCTGATGTACGCATACATCATATAAGAATAGTTAGTAGTTGAATCAATAAGACGAAGTGTGCAAAGAAAACCAGATGCACCATCACGAAAATTATAAGCCACTTTTTTTGTTTCATCCAGTGGGGATATAAACGTTTTTAGGACTGTCTTTAGCATTCTACCCTGTTTAAAACAAAGTTAGTTCGGCCAATTTGCGGTGATATAAATAACACTGACCGAACAAGTTCACTGGAAACTTACAGGGCACGTTGATCTCTTGGATAAACGGATATCGAGGCGAACAGCTCAATAGATAATTAGAGTTCTGGATGTTCATTGAATTCCGGCGGGAGCTCCCTGCTAATTGAATCTAATTTTACCAATAGAAAAGTGAACACGAGTGCAACAGACGTTTGGGTCGTGGCAGTTTGATCTATGTCAGAACTTGAATCCCTACTACATCCTGTCCTTATCTGATTCGGCGACGAACTTGATATGAAAAGAATTTGATGCATATGAGTAATATATTACTTTTGTGATGAATAATTGGAATGCAGTGAATTAATAATTGCAATCTGCTATCTTAATGCAAATTACTTTTTTCTTGATGAAGACAAAAATTGTCAATTAACAATAATTACAGTTAGTTATTAACTGTAATTCAGTATTGATCTTAAAAATAATTGATTGTGGACGCATTTCTGATATCGTATGATTGAAGCCTTGCTTACATTTTTATAAATTTCTGAAATTGTATTATTGTAGTTTTATCATTACGTGAAGTTTACTTGATTCAGAAAAAATATATTATTAAACAATTACTGGTGTTCTTTCCAAATGCACAGAGTTTATACTATGTAGAATTATAATTCTATTGCAATCTGCATTGTACGATTGTTTCATCCACCTCTTGCATAAAACTATTACAGAAATGTTACAATGACAGCTCGCAATATTTGATTCGTCATATCTAAGGCCCCATATCAAATATATTTAATTAAAAAATATATAAAATATAAATAAATATAATAAATATAAATATATAAAATAATTAACGTATTGATAAATCTCTTGATAAACCCTATCTATCTGTGATGGTTCGTGGCACAATTTGCCGGTGGCTGTGGAGGTGATCCATTACAATTCATTAACTAAATTAGAATCACCAACCAGTATATTTAGAATGCCGACCAAATAGTAACTAATGATGCTAAGTAGCTCATACTTTTTCGAATTATTTTCAACATATGAAATTTTAAAAAATTCAGAGTTCAACAAAAATTACACTTCGGGCCATTTTTAAACGTTGTTTGCTGTACCTGGGGAAAAAATTTAAAGAAAAAATTAGAACCGTTTTTGAAGAAACATTAATTTGGTTTCAAGCAAATATTACAATAAAACTCGTTTTTCTTTAAAAAAAATGTACTTGACTTTATTTTAAGATATATTTTTTGGAGGAGATATCATTAAAAAACGAGTGTCATCAATATTGTAGTTTAGCAATGTTCATATTTAGTTCTTCGAAAATAGAGAGAGTACGACAAAAATGATAACTGCACCTTATTTAAGCGTTCTTTGCTCTTTTGACGAAAAAAAATTAAAGGAAAATTTCTAGCCGTTCGATAAAAAATAATGACCGATGTTTTGGAGGAAAACGTATAATGTCAAATTCAGCGGTCGTACCCCTTCATGAGATCACTCACAAGTCTTCAAAAGTGTTAATTAAAGATACTTGCAACTTTTATCGGATTGCTTCCTTCTGTGTCCTTATCCTTTAAAATAACATTATCTGAAAAGTATTGCGATGACGTGGTGTTATTTTTTACTATATTCTAAAGGCAAGTGTAATAGAAAAGTCATCGCCATTTCAAGGAGCCATCCTTGAAACAAATTTGAAAATATTGTTGAGTAATCATGTGAAATACTCCTAAAATTAAAATAATTGTTTCCAAAACGCAGGATCTCGAGTTCGGTCAGGTCGATAAGAGACTATTTTGTAAAAATTCGTCTGAACGGTTTAAGCAAGTTAGAGTTGACCAGAGACTGACGGACGGACAGACAGACAGTCGTGTATACGTTTTCCGTCTGCCAGTCTCAGGACTCAAACATAAGTCAGAGGAAGTGCAGTGACATCATATGTTGATACTCTGACGCTCTGTGCCACCTAAGCCGATCCCTTTGCAATCGAGTCTCGGTAATTGCTTTTAAATTGCCTTCATGTGTTTACATGAGTTATTTTCAACGATCAAATGTCAGATTCAAGAGAAGCATTCCGCCTAATTGAAATAACAGGGATTCCGTTTTAGAATGTTTTGCGTTCTAAATAACTTTCTTTTTATCAAGATTTTTATTCGTTTTAAATAGATATAACTGCAGATTGTATAAAAAATTTTGATGAACCGAAGAAATTGAGTCTCAAGCTAAAATCGAATCCTGTATCAAAGAGTGAATAAATGAACTCTTCCAAAACTAGTAACCAATGAAAGAAGATGATTGCTTGTCACAAAATGAGAAATAATCTCGAAAAGAAGAAAAACTTTCCGAATTCCGAATGAGCCAGTGGCTGGCCAGGAGGCCTATTAATATTTCTTACTTTCATGTGAGAACTGAAGAAAATTACGTTAGAAAAGTTCTTGAAGAAAATTACCATGACAGTTGGTTGGCGTATGGAAATGCCAGTCACGGCCCATTCAAAATTACCTACTGCAACCCTAGGCTGTTAATATGCATATTTTAGATTTCAGCTGGTTCGTGACTTCCTCCAGCATCTTTTACTTCTAAGCTCAAGATCGTAGACACGTTAGGCAATCGAAATTCTTTAACACCAACCTACTATAAGACCAAATTTCTTCGCTGTCGTTCGCGCATTTCTTTCCGACGATGAGGCTCCGGGCTTAAACATCCGCAATTTGTACAGAAAGTTTTGTGTCCGTGCAATCGATAATTTTCAAAGTATATTTTTTTTAAATCCACAAAATCTCTCTAAACGGGAATCATACTTGTATGTTTGACGCGAGAACATGATTTTATTTCGAAAATAACATTTTACAGTCGTAAAGCGCATCCAGTCATCTTTTAATTTGAATTAATTTCCTGTGTAATGCACACGACTATATTGTGACTCGTAATAATATTAAAATAAATGTTCTTATTCACATAATGTTTTAATTTGAATATGCTAAAAACTTTATCTAAAATTATTGATTAATTTGTATGACTTCATAATATTTTCAGTTCGATTCAGTTGTATACTTAAAAAAGAGGCTCTTCTGATACTGTAATTTTAAACATTAACCTTCTATATACGCAGTTCGACCTTTCATTATTTTAGAGATAAGTTTCTGATGCGTCACAGTTATACACATGTCAGCATTTATGTAAAAAGAAACCAAATAAATTCTTTGCCGAAACTTTCTCTTCTATTCATTGTAAATTGTTCTTTTATCTCATCCCTTTATATAATTAAAGCTTTCACTCCTGTGAATACTTTTATTTGCCAATTCCTTTTGTATTAATAAAGATATTATATATTATTAATTCTTTTTGAAAGAAATTACAATTAAAACCCCAAATTCTATTTTAACTTTTGAATCAAAATGTTAGAAGTTTTAAACAAAACGTAACGAATTTATTCCACTATCTAATTTGACATAGTACACATTTTTATATACCTCCTAGTATTTTAAGAATGTTTTAAAACACAACCATTGACAGAAAATGAGTTTTAGATAAATTTAAAATCGAATGAGAACTATATTATAATCGTATAGTGAAAAGCTGTTTTTGTGTTGCTTTCGTTTGACCGGCAGGATTTTGAAAAGCGCGGTTTTGTGAATTCCGTCGTAGTTGAGAACAGTGCTACGAGAGCGCTGCACTAGACTAGTCGGCGTTCTCAAATCTCAATATTGGTGCATCCTTAGTTGCTGTTTTGACCACAAGGTGCCGGTCGTGGTTCACAATTTAAAGTATTTCTCATACTGTAATACATATTTCCACCCTACGTAATAGAAGCATTCAACTTCAACGCCATTTAACCGATATTAAGTGCACACAATTGAACTAAACATGACCGGTTCATCATTTATTCGCTAAAAAGAAAAGGAATAATGTATCGTGTAAGTACATATTTTTTACTACCAAATGAAAGTATAATTCAAAGCAAGTTTATTTCCCTGTAGTAGTGTATCACCTTTCCGTTGCTAACGCCGTCTTTAGGCGTCCGCCCGGAGTCGCTTTCAGCCTGAAGGACATGTGGTGATAACTGTTCGTTTGTGAGGGTTTGAAGTTTAGTTTGAAACCTCGCAGAGATTCCTGAAGTGGAAATTCTTCTTGCTGTGAGTTTAAATGTTTGTAAACTGATATTATATGACTATCAGCTTCTCTTGTGGAGAAAATAGGGCTCAATGAAAGAAGTTCAATTTTGGATGTCTTGTTTTTTACGGAATCGTTAAAATTATTCATTGTTAATTAAAGTAAGAAATTATTTCAAAACTCACTACGAATCGCTGAAAATATCATTCGCGACTTGCTAAATGGAGTGTTACGTTTTCTGAAGAAATGTGTGTTTTCTTGCAGTATGTTTACTAAGGCCCAGAATAAAATAAACCTTACTGAACGAATATTCAACGCATATTTTAGGAGCAATAATGTCTCCAGATAGGTTTTTGTGCCACTAACAATGCTTCATTTCAGTGACAACAATGTTTGACATGGCGGCATTCGCCTTTTCAAAATATATGTAAATGCCATTGGCTGAAGCATTGCTAGCTCATTTTTCCCGTTCGGGAAGTTATGCGTCGATGATGGGCTAATTTTGTTCAAGGGGAGGCTGATTTTCAATACATCCCTTCGAAACGAGCCAGGTTTGAAATGAAACTTTTGAACCTCGATTGCATTATTCGGCGTGAATTACGATTCTTTTGTGAGAAATGTAATGTGGGTCTGAGTGTTATGCCACATTTTGAAGTGAAACCCAGAGAAATGAATTTCTAAATTCCCAACAATATCAAAAAATTCAAAAAATGTTTTACATCCTCGTGTTACACGGTGTTTTAAAATGAATTCCACGAAAAAAAATATCATTAATTTCATAAAAATATTTTAAAATTAAAAAAGTTTAAAAAATAAAAAACATAACCCACAAATGTATATTTCTCACTTCGCCAGTTTATTTTGTTGTTTTCCTTTTGATGGTAATTACACCGTTCAGTTTTACATTCACTCTTCATATGTTTGATGACTTATTTCTAAACTAAAATTAAGCTTACATCTAGCATTGCAATTGAGCAAACCTTATGGTTACCAGTAATTAAGGCCCATTTCAGAAAATTACTTTAGGAATATGTGGAAAGGGTATTTATTTTCGATTCGTGTGGATTAGATAGAGTTTCTCGCTAGGATGAATCCGGTTAAATTTGGTATCTACATTAGGTTGGAGTAGAATTAGGTGCATTAGATATAAACCATGGTGCGTTGGTGATTGTTTTTATTGTGATTTTATTTATTGGGGAGTTGTCTGGTAGGGAGGCTTGAGGATAATGTATTGGGTGGGTGTTTGGTTGGTTTCAGAATATATTTTGGTTATGGTTTTTGTTATTGATTGGGGTGAAATTTTGATTGGGGTAAAACTTTTTCTGCACCTTCTCGCAGAGATCGTACATTAGATTTAAGAAAGGCAAATAACAAAATGAATTGTATGAATAAATAAAGCAGCTCAATGGTATCTCAGCTTATCTCTGAACACTTCGTGGCGAACGCAGTCGGAACCCGGGAAGTAGCACAAACCGAAACTGCGGGCAACGGCAACAATTTGCAAACAGCAACAAAGAATTAACATTGCGATAACACAAGTTCGATGATAGTTTTTTTGTTAAATTAAATCTGTACTCAAGTCATTTCAAAGAAAAGGCATGAGATTTTTAAACAAATAATAGTAGTAGTGAATTTTTTCAAATTTTCGAGTTTGCAAATTCAGATTTTCCAACTCCTGAAATCGTTCAGGAGTTATCACGTTGCAATGCAACAATGGAACGCCGCGTCATGGCAGTTTGAAATTCTCAGAATAACTTCTCTAGGATTGGTGGCGGCTTTGTGTGTACAGAACGAAGTTTTGCATTATCGAATTTGTGTTGATAAAATAAAATGAATTAATTTTTCGAACCTAATGCGCTACGATTGGTAATGAGTTTAATAAGAAATGGTTGATATATGTTAAGGCTAAATGCACCGAAAAATACTTGTAGGAAAATTCAATAGATCGCAGCACTATCACAGGGGAATTTACTTTACCGATAACTCCTGAACCAATTGTCCGATTTTCGATTTGTAAACGGCATTTGACGCCTTTTTAAAATAGAATTTACGCTACGAAGCCCTTTTTCCAAAAATCTAGCAAAATCTCGAATTTGAAATTAGTTCTCAAACTTTCGAGAAAAAATTTAAAAATGTGGGCTTATAGCGCGATGGCGACATGCTTCCTGAATCCAACGCCGTGACGATCATGCAAATCGGACGAATAGGAGCGTCGTAAAGTGAAATTTACGAAAACACCTCGCCCCCCTTCCCCTTCTTCGCCGTTGTGTCACCCACCCGATTGTTGTGGGCCCTCTGTCGGCGCGGGGGCACGACCAGGCCAGGCGGCGTGCGGCCAGCCCCTGCGGAGCAGGCGGGACTTGCGGGATACGCAAGCCAGACAGTCGGTTTCGGCTTTCGTCTCTTTGCATCTCAGTCTATTTTTCCACAGATACCAAATTAGAGATGCTATACTACTATTACTGACTGAGGTAAACGGTCTGTAATGGTAGTACATAACTATATTTTTCACATATTTCCGTCTTCCTTCGAATACGATTTTAAAATTGTTTGAGGCAATACTCAAAATATCGATTCCGATTTGGAACTGTTTTTAAAAAAAAATGAACTAATTTTGTAAATATAACCATTATTCCATCTCCTCACATCTTATTTGAGATATATTTTACTTCTAAGGTTTTCTGTTAACATTCTACCTTGCTCTAAGATCTTCCGGGTTCAAATACCGGAAAGAATGAGCGGAGTATACGCACGAGCTCTTTTATCCTACAACTCGATTTTTGATCTCAAAACGATGTTTATCTGCTTTATGAGTTCATCTGGTGAATCTCTTTTCCCAAGTATAATGGCCGAAGCTAATTTTAAAAATGTTTTCGTACTTTCGGACAAATTTAAAAAAGCACATGATCTTGACTGTACGGGTGGTATGCCCATGACATACCAGCCCTGAAGAAGGCCACGACAAGATGGTCGAAACGTCGGCAACACAGCTTCGACGCGGCGTCACCCGAACAACCAAGATCATGCTCATGACTGGCCGCGGAAGCCTACGACTTAAAATTGAAAAAAGGTGGTAAAATAGCGGGCTGGCGAGGTGCATTTTGACTCCAACGCCGTAATAAGCATCGAAATAAGATTTTATGAATCATGACTTATCCCAGCTTACTTGGTAAGTTATTTTGATATAAAATAAATATGTCATATTTGTATAATTTTAAAGGGAATAAATAATTTCTGGTGCGTCATTTCGTACAGACTACGTAAATGAATAAAGGGTAATGATGCAATTGGACAACTCCTAGAGGTTTGCTTGCATTTGGAGCGTGTTTTCTCTTCCATTTTCTTTGTTTTATAAAAAGTGGATTTTCTACAAAAAGTTATCTGTAGAAATTTCAGTATGCAAAACCAGTTGCACGTGACTCTTTCATGACGTATCGGCCACAAAGATATAAATAATATGGAACATTCAAACGAGTTTAAAAACCAAGGAAATCTTTTTCTGTGAGTATGATCTTAGGATATGCTTTACGCTAACGCTTACGCGACGTAATGTAATCTACACAACTTTCCAGAGGAGATCGGAAATGATGCTTCTTTCAATGTGAATTGTTTTTGAAAATCTTAAGAAAGTATATGCTTACATCAACAACATTTTTAAAATCTTATTTTTCTTCTTTTTCCGAGGGATGACTTTTGCCGATTGACTGAATCACACGGTATTCATGCAATTGTGTTGTTATTTGCTCAATCTCGGCTGTCTACTTTCTTTGGTAATGGAATAATTATAGTGCGTTGCAAATCTGCTGTTCACTATTTCTTTTCCAGATCACATTGCATAATTGTGTTGGTTTTCCCAAGATTTCTTCTCCTGTATCTTTGAATAGTTCGATTTGAATATTATCTACAGCCGGGGACTTCCCATTATTCAGTGGTTTTGTCGCCCAATGCGTTTCTTCTATCTCTAGTTCTTATTCGTAATCATCTGTATTTATCCACTACTATATTTGTAATTTCTTCTCATATAACTTTTTCGTGTATTCTTCCCATCTTTTCGTGATCTCTTCTTTTGTTGTATTTATTTTGTCGTTCACGTTCTTATCATTCGCCATTGTTGCTTTACACTCCGTGATCATATTTCGGATGACCTGGAAAATTTCTTAAGATCTCCATTTGTTGTTATGTTCTTCCACTTCTTCGCTTTTTTCTTGAATACATTTTTCTTTATCTTATCTTGGTCTGGGCTGGAATACCCTGTAGACTTTTCTGATTTTCGTCTGGTCATTTGCTTTCTTTGCAGAGAAACTTAATGTTTGAAAAGAAAGAAATATAAGGACTCCGTTGTACATAATAATAATAATAATAATAATAATAATAATAATAATAATAATAATAATAATAATAATAATAATAATAATAATAATAATAGGCATGCATTTAAAGTGAAAACCAAAGTATGTATACTATAGTATTGCTTATATCGTATTATATAATCCATCGAATCTTCTTTTCGATATCTGAGTTTCCAAAATTATGTGAAACCTTTTTCTTTATAATTCACGGAGAAAATCTTGAATTTTCTCTGCGGGTCTGATTCAGTCTGTCCATTGTGAAAACTATTAAGCAAGTTGTTGCTCCGAATGCATCGGGCGATCGTTCTTTCATCGCCACCAGCCGCGAAGGACTAGGACAGGGACTAGGGAAAGAACGAGCCTGTACTCGAATAAAGTGGCCGTGGGGGAGGGGCCCCGGGATTTCCAAGTCCGATATGGCACTGGGACAGTGGTTCGCAAATAGACAACGTGGAGAATGCTCACACCAAGTTCACTGATCGGCTCGCTTACTCGGTGCCCTTCTCCCCTTTTACATGTCCTGCTCCACGTCCACGTGTCTATTGCGTCTGTTCATTTACGGGCCACCTCATTCTTATAGTTGGGAGCTGATTTGATTGCGAGGCTGAGGAATGCGCTCGGTGTTCTTGGAAGCTGCTCTCCCTGCCCCCGCCTAATCTGCAACTACTAGCTGTCCCAAATATATTACGCCAAGTATCCATAGACAAAAATGAAAACATCATACGAAAATAAGGAAAACAAATAAGCAATAAGTGAATACCATCAATGTGGAATTTTTTTATCTGTACAATATGGCCTTTTCTTACGGGAGTACTCAAGGCTACCCCGCCGGCTTCAAATCCTTCTTTTTTAATTGATATCGCAGTTCGAACAGATACTTCAGTATAGTTTACTACACGAAAATTGCTGTTGTGCAGCGTGTGATGAAGAACGCCCGAATTATTTTCTTCGTCACATTTCTTAATAACGAGACGTATAATTTCCCTAGCTTAACTGTGTATTGTTTGGCCTTTACTACGAACAAAAGCTATACCGTCCCACCAAAAGTCAGAAACCAAATTAAAATGAATACGCTATACATGTTACACATTGAGTAAACACATTGAGGCAAACAACACGTTACACATTCAGTTCATGTCTTCTCAGAACAAGAAACATTCTATATCAGATGAAGTGATATTGAACCTCATACAATGTTGTCAAAGCAGATATACTATTTCCTCGACTGCTGGCGTAGGCAGCAAATTGCAAAACACGTCAATATGCCGAATACTTACACTGTAAGTCTTCGCGAATTCTTTAGTTCAATCTCGTATGTACGACATAGGACAGTAATATTTAAATATGTGATTTATTAGAGTTTTGGAAATATATTTATTTGTGCAATGTAATTGAATTTCCCTCACTATTCAAGAGAGATTATTGTCAAATTGCCGCCTTGCGAAAGATGAGGCGTCAATAATCGTTACACTAGTGGGAACACTTTTCAGGTTTTCAACGTCAAAAGTAATTTGTTGAGACCGCAAAGTGTGAAAGTGGCTTTCAGATTGTACTATCTCAGGTACTAAAAACTTCGATTTATAGAGGAGTATACTGCACAATAATTCAAGTACAAAATGGCCAATGAATTGAGTGTTTGTAAACATTTCTTTCAATAATATTTGAGACCCTCCAATAATCACTACGAAAAATCAGAATCGCTTACAACACCACCAACAAAAAAATCTCTGCCGTCATCTTGAAAGACGAAAAGGAGATTGTTGCCTTCTAATCTCATGACTTGGATAATGGAAAACAAGAGACGGTGAGTGATCCATCAAAAACATAATTCGAAAACTGCAGAACTCGTCAGTGCAATAAGTCGCAGAGACAACCACTCATTTTTCATAATTTACTTTTTTCATATTACAAACATAAGATGTACAAACTTTTAGAATTTCGTTGGTCAGTCACAAAAGCTTTGTGTTCTCTCTCTTGTATCTGCCTGTTAGTCGGTGCAACAGAGATTGTGAATGTATTGCGTGTCTGTCCTACCGACACCGATCTGACAGGTCTACCCTTGATTTCGGTACTTTTGAATAAATGTAAATAGAAATAATAATAATACTAATTATTATTATTATTATTATTATTATTATTATTATTATTATTATTATTATAATTACACTGTAGATAACTGCGGCTACGTGCATAAAAAGTACCAAGAAATTCAAAATTATAATTTACTTTTTAGTTTACGAGATAAAACTTTCCCCAATGTTACCAGTAATTGTAGCTCGTGTCATGGAAATTCAAGTCTCCCTCTCATCGTTTCGCCTCTCTCCCTGAAGCGTTGCCGTGGGAAACGCCAGATCTGTGCAGGATCTGCGGTCGCTTCCGATGACATACGAGGGTCTGTGTTCTTGCCTTCCGCTTACGGAATTAGGAGAGGTGTCACAGCAGGAGCGGATCCAGCCGATTATTTTTCGGGAGGTGGGGGTATATTTTTGTAAATAATAAATGTATTTGTTATTATATTGTATATAATTTAGAGATTCACCAGATGAACGCATTAAAGCAGGTAAACGTCGTTTTGAGATCAAAAATCGAGTTGTAGGATAAAAGAGCTCGTGCGTATACTCCGCTCATTCTTTCCGGTATTTGAACCCGGAAGATCTTAGAGCAAGGTGGAATGTTAACAGAAAACCTTAGAAGTAAAATATATCTCAAATAAGATGTGAGGAGATGGAATAATGGTTATATTTACAAAATTAGTTCATTTTTTTAAAAAACCGTTCCAAATCGGAATCGATATTTTGAGTATTGCCTCAAACAATTTTAAAATCGTATTCGAAGGAAGACGGAAATATGTGAAAAATATAGTTATGTACCACTATTACAGACCGTTTACCTCAGTCAGTAATAGTAGTATAGCATCTCTAATTTGGTATCTGTGGAAAAATAGACTGAGATGCAAAGAGACGAAAGCCGAAACCGACTGTCTGGCTTGCGTATCCCGCAAGTCCCGCCTGCCCCGCCGGGGCTGGCCGCACGCCGCCTGGCCTGGTCGTGCCCCCGCGCCGACAGAGGGCCCACAACAATCGGGTGGGTGACACAACGGCGAAGAAGGGGAAGGGGGGCGAGGTGTTTTCGTAAATTTCACTTTACGACGCTCCTATTCGTCCGATTTGCATGATTGTCACGGCGTTGGATTCAGGAAGCATGTCGCCATCGCGCTATAAGCCCACATTTTTAAATTTTTTCTCGAAAGTTTGAGAACTAATTTCAAATTCGAGATTTTGCTAGATTTTTGGAAAAAGGGCTTCGTAGCGTAAATTCTATTTTAAAAAGGCGTCAAATGCAGTTTACAGATCGAAAATCGGACAATTGGTTCAGACGTTATCGGTAAAGTAAATTTTACTTATTTTGGTGCTGCCACGTGGTGGCCACAAATTGTACTAGTGTCGGGACATTTAGCCTTAATACGGAGAGAAAATCCAGTTTTATAATGTTACGTAGCCGTTACCAAGAAAATACCGTACGTGCGTGTTTATGACCGGCACTTTTGGCATGTCACGGATGATTATGATTTATTTTTGTTCGATTATGGATTCGGGATTGAATTCTTTGTGAAACTGATGATTTGTCTTTAACTATGGTGAGTTTTTATTGCTCTTAGGAATTCGTTTTGAATAATTGCGTTTTATTTACATAGGTTTTCGTTTCATTTAGCATTTCAGCAAGAGTATTTTTTTTTGTAATAATATGAATGCAATGTTCCAAATTAAATGAATGTTTCTATTGATTGGTTTTAGTAGAAGAAATTGTATTACTTTATTGTTATCCAATACTTACTACTTAATTGAGAATCATTGTTTAGCTCTAAGTGTAATTGTTGGACTTATTTGTGGGGTACCAGTTTATAGTTCAGTTGTCGGATGTTAGAGGGGGAGGGATGGTCTAAGTGTAAAAATTTAGCTGAATTTTTGTTGGGAATACTTTTACTTTTCATGCTGCGCAGATTTCTATAAGGTTTATGAATTTGTAGGAAGGGTTACGAATTTGTTGGTATTTTTATCTGTTTGCTGTGAGTGTTCCTCATATTGCTGTGTCATCTACAAAATGTGCGATTTGTATGGGACTACATCACGGAATTTTCACTCTCTCACTGACTAGTTATCTTCTTCGTTGACGCGCGTGTCTGTGTTCCAGGCCCCGACCGCCGGCGACCCCTTTCGACGCCCCGCGGCCTCCGCGCGAACGAACGCGCGCCTCCTCCACCGACCAGGACTCCTCCTCCAGCAGCAGCAGCAGCAGCTCCTCTTCCTCCTCCAGCGCCGCCTCCGCCTCGGCCTCCAGCAGCGGCGGCGGCGGCTCCAGCGAAGAGGAGGCGGAGGTCGAGGAGGAGGAGGAAGACGAAGAAGAAGAAGAGGAGGAGGAGGAGGAGGAGGAGGACGGCACCTCCGACGAGGCTTCCTCCAGCGAGTCCTCCACCTCCAGCTCGGAAGGCGACTCAGAGGACGAGCAGGAGGCCGGGCGGACGCCAGGGAAAAGCCCGTGGGTGAAAACGGAGCAGAACGTAATTCTATTTGCTGTTCATTAACGTTTGCTTATTTCAGACAGTAGAAAGAATAATATAATTTAAATGAGCCAGAGTGTCTTGGGACAGATCGTCAGCTGGACGCGGTTATCCAATTAGCAGCGTCGTGGACTTTGGGCTTACGAATTTAATGTTTGATATTGAAGCTCCCGATTGGATATCACAGCTGATGATGTGTCACAAGTCACTTTAAATCGCGTAGTATTCTTACATCTGTCGAATGATCTCAAAGCAAAATTACGGGTGTCTGTCTAGAGTTTCCCTGTCCCCGGGTTTGAGCCCGACGGCTGATTTTAACCCCACCTAGTTCAGTCACCGTCTGGAGGAGAATTTTAGGGGTTAGCTGCTCTGATCGATAGAAAACTATCGTCTGCAATCAACACCGCGCGAATGTCGGAGCAGCACCCTAACAATCTTCTCGTTCCCTTCCTTGTTGTATCCTCACCCCTCACTTACACACACATGCACTACAGCAGCTCCACACATGCCAGAATTCTAGTTGGGAGCTTACAGCTTGTCCTGGCTGGGGCGATGCCGCGCTTATGGAGATACCTTGTTGGGGAATGCTAGCGGATGAGTAGGTCGGCGCAGGATCTTACCATCCAACGCGAAATGATCACCGTCACCTTCTGACGAAAAATCACGCACCATACTTACAGCACTAACGGCCTTAACCGTCGACGCGCCCGGGATAATGATTGAGTCCAAAGCATGTTGTGTGTGTGTGCGCGCAGGCGGACGTGCGGCGGGTGACCATTTCGTCGGCGCCGGTGCTGAGCGCGTCCGCCCCCCGCCGCCCGCCGGCTGTTCGCGCGCTGGACGGCGCCGCCGCCTCCGCCGTCACCGTCGTCTCGCCAGTGCCTCCGCGAGGCGCCGCCCCAGAGGAAGACGATGACGAGGACGACGACGACGACGATGATGACGCTCTGTCGGACGACTCCGCCAGCGACGGCGTGGGGGGCAAATGGGGCCCCCGGCGGCGCGAGTCGGGCTCGGCCAGCGACAGCGACGACGCCAAGAGTTAGCGCCGCTGGAGAAAAGCTCCTGCGGTTAACTAACAAACGCTTTTAACATCCTGTTTGTGTTGAAGTAACTTGCCGATTATCTGACTGCTAATGGTCCGGGAGACAGCGACCCAAAATTAGAAGTGATCAACGACTAATTTATTGTTGTTTAGTTAGTTTAAATGGAAATTTTGGCCGTAACGGGGAGTTAACACCCTGTCTCCGGGCTTAAACGTTATTAAAAGGTGAAAAGAAAAGTATTAAAATGTTTACCTATCATGTTCGCTACCATCGCCGCTACTACAGGCATATAATATATCAGTGGTGGTTACTACATGCCGTATATTTTCACGCGCTTCATTAACTCATGTTGAAAGACTTGTCGAGAGCTTAAAGCTTGACTTGACTGGTGGTAGTGCCCCGTTGATGGTAAGTATCTGGTTGGGAAACCTCCGCTAGCCTATTTGTAGGACGGCGAAATGAAATAATTCTGAGTCATTGCCAACAATATTATTTATTAAAATAGCAGCTTTCGATGGCTTAGCCATCGATGGCTCACTTTTCCAGTACAAGAAAAAAAAATATTAATAACAATTATTATTAACACATTATTTTAATAAATAATATTGTTGGCAATGACGACTCATGTAATTATTTCATTGGAAATGCCAACGAAAACTCACCACAATACCAGTACCAAAAAACTCACCACAATACCAATATTGTAGGACGGCGCGTCACACATCGAGCAGCGACAACGCGAGGAGTTAGCGCTGCTCGAGGACGAAGGATTCATGTTTAACGCGCGAGAAAAACTCCGAATTCCGACATTCTGTGTTCAAGTAATTTGCCTAATACCTGACTGCTAATAGTCCGGAATGCAGCAGCGCCAAATTAGAAGTGATCTACGTATGATTAATTTATTGTTTTTTAGTTCGTTTTAATGCCAATTAAGACCAAACGAGAGTCAGTTGCCTCGTCTCCGGATGTAACCCTTATCAAAAGGCGCGAAGAAAAGAATTACCATGTTTACCTACCATCTTCGCTACAGTCAACTATTACTACCACCGTCATCGCTACGGGCAGCTGAAAACAAAACGTTTTGTTGCCTACTCCCGCAGACTTCGATAAACAATTGAAGGGGCCGGGAGAAAATAGTGGTAATCCTCATTTAATAACTCCAAACCAAAGATCTTAGAATGTTTCCTGAAAACAAACATTGTGATCGAAATGCTGAAAAAAACGTGTTTATAGAATGTGTATAGAAAGCAGACAGAAGTGTGTTTAGAGAAGCGTGTTTCATTTACCCAAAACTTTGTTTTTCCTCCAGATGGCCAAAATTATAGACATGTATTTCCCCGGCTCCTTCAATTTTTAACTACAAATACTCAAATGGTAATGACGTTTTGACGATGTAATAGAAATCATTTAGTAGGAAAATGTATAATCTTTAAGAAACGTGTAATGATGATGAATGGGTTTCCTCATTCTTTTCATCTTTCAACATCTCGATGATATTTTCCTATTAAGTGTGGTAAATGAGTTGGATGATACCTTTCTTTTCACATGTTCACCCCTCTTTTAATGAGATATCCCCGAAGATAAGGTGACTTTCTCACGTTTTAGCCTTAATTATATTTTAAACGAACTAAAAAACAATAAATTAGCAGTGGATCACTTCTAATTTTGTGTTGCTGCCTCTTGGACTGAAACGCAAATAAAGGTTTAGGTAATTCACAAAGAAATCTGGCATCCTCTTAAAATCCTGAACTATTGAAATGACATTAACTTCTGTCAAAGAGTTCTGTAAATACATGAAATGTTGAAATCATTTAGAAACATAAGTTACGTTGTATGTGTGGATTTCAAGCGACTCATGTAATATATACTCACATATGAGATGATGTTGAAATTTACACCTCACACCTGACAATCTGCCAATTTATTCAGTTTATAATGTTTATAAAATAAATAAATAATACATCCCAAAAATTGTTTCTTTTGCAGTCTGGAAAAATATCTTGAATGTAAGTTATACAAATACAATAAAAGAAATATAAATCACATTGTGGATAAAACTTTCCAGAAATTGAAACCATACATTTATCAATGTTTTCCAAGCCCAGATTTTTGACAATCTCTGAAGGCAGCACCAAGAAGAGAACCCTGAAACCAGTTTATATGACAATGTCTTTTTAATAGATTTTGAAGTTTGTGTAATTACTTTGACATTTTCAGACAGTATACTGAAGAATGAACTTTTGAAAAATGAGGAAGTTTGAAGTGGTCCTAATGTTTTAGCTCAAACTTGGAATAAGATCTAGTAACTGTTGCAGTTTGGGGAAAATAAGTTACTTGTTATAGTCTATATAGCTACATCCACATCAACATTAAAAGAATCCGGAAGATCTTGAGATTGTCCAAGTGTTGCACAAACAATTCACTTTTCAACTGAATCACTGTACATGGGCATGAAATAATCAGACTTCTCTTAAAGTTGTTCTAAAGATTGATTCTGGGGCCCCAATTGATTTACTCTTTTTCATTGTATCTGGTAAGTCTGTTGCAAGACTATACATCTTTCTAATTTGCAGATTTCCAATAATATAGACCTGTAACACTTTTCGAAATTGGTAGATCTTTGCAAGAACATTAAAATTTGTTTATTAGTTTTACTTTTCATGTTCAATTTATTCTGTGTGTTTTTAATTAAAATTGTCAGAATCCTTTCACTCTGGAAAAATCAGCTTTCTAAATCATACATGTCTCTATGATTTATTCCTATAAAACCTGTTTTGTTTAAATATTGATAGGTCAATGTTTTTTTCTTTTCCCTTTTAGATCTGAGGAATTGGTGTTTCTTTTTCATTTATTTTTTAGTCACATCGACATCTGTGGTCATTGACAACTTGAAACTGGTGTTTTGTTCTAGTAACTATTCTTAAAACGAATTTTAAAACATAATCATCTAAAATTTTGATGTTCTTTAATGTTTATTTTAACAACACATGGCTCCAGTACAAAACTGCATAATATCTGAGAATTTCTTAGGGCTCTGAATGGGAATCTACTGAAATTGCTGAGAAGTAATGTTCAGGTATTTATTTCATGACTCAAGGGCAACTATTATTCTAATTAAAGAACAAATTTTCTATCCAATATAAAGACCGTATACCAATTTACATTTGTGGGATCCGGCGAAGAATTTTATTTCATATATTGCTTACAGAATAGGCAATGCATATTTAAAATTTGAAAAATATGTATGTTTAAACATTTAAACCTAAAATCTTGTTACTAAAAAATACTGTTTTAGTGTATTCATTTACTTTTCAACCATTATGTGAGTGTGAGGTGAAAATGTGTGTATTGAGTACGCTCTCCTAGTTGGCAGTCAACGTGTCAAATAAAGATTTTAAGGAACTAGAGTATTGAGACATTCCACAGGACTTTACAAAACGAATGTTTTTCATACTGATTATTGATACTTAAACACTCTATTGAAGCTGAAAAGTGGCTTCAAATTTACCATGAAGTGTGTTACGTTTAGTAAGCAAATAATAATTTCTGAGACATTTTACAGAAAGCTGGACGCCTAAAGACCCTCAATACCACTGCCTTTCAACACCTTAGAGTCCTTTATCTACCATCCAGATTTCCTTGAAGTTTCTCTCTTGAAAGTGCTCTTAGATTAAGCATAAGAATTCAAATGAATATGTGTCAATGTCAAATGAATGTAAATGAGAAAGAGAGTGATTCTGATTCGGATTATGAATTACAGATAGTTACTGGACAGCAATGGAGAGATATTTTTGAGCAAACATTTTTATATCACAGAGATGAAAAATCATTAAATATAATTGCACACATTTACTGTGGGGAGCTAAATGTAATTGGTTTAGGGGAAGTGAATGTTTGTCTTAGACATGAAAAGGAATAGAAAAAACTCCCAATCTCAAAATATTTTGCAATAAAAGTTATTCATTTTCTGCGATTGATGGATTTAATCATACCCGATGATGCTTGATATTGAAATGAAAACTTCCAAAAATTTAATATTTCTTTTTTATCTTCCTATGTTCTTAATGTTAATACAAATTGTAATGCAAAATGTAACAAATGCAGATAGGTTTTCCGTTTTATTATTGAAATTTTCTAAGGTCTAACTGTAATATTCATTAAGTTAGTTTAGTAACAATGTTAGGTAAATGTCTTATAACTTAATTTATAATAATTTTTCCAAAAATATTTAGTAATGTTTATGTTAGTTTAGTTAGTTAATGTTTATGTTAGTTAATGTTTATGTTAGTTAATGTTAGTTAGTTAGTTTGTATGAACATTTGTACTGTATCCTTTTTTGTAAATAAAATGATTCAACAGAAAAACAGAAGTGATTTCCCCATTATTTGATTTTTTTGTTGTAGTTTTTCATTTAAAAACAGAAATAAGAGGAACTTTTACAGCAAGTATATATCACAATGAAATAAAAATAATCTTAACCATTATGCTTTACAATTATAATCATAATAAGTAATAAGGACTCCAAAGGGAAGAAAGACTCCATGAACTGTGTTAACTCAAATCTTTTAATATGCAATATCTGTACAAATGGGAAGACAATGATCCTATGACAAAAACATCCTGTAAGATCAAATATCCAAATAGAATTCAGAGAAAAGGTTAAGTTATTTTTGGGTGTCAATTAAACAAGATTTTAACTAATTAAATTAAGCAACTAAAATATTTCTGCGAAGTGAACATAGAAAAGTTACACAATTATAATTTGTGAGAAATTTATATATTTTTCAACTATCCTATTTGAATGGTGTGAGAATTAACAAAAACACACCAGAATGGATTCCAGACAAATGAAATTAAATTATATAGAATTGTAGCAGGATATTAAAAGTAGGACATCACAAAGGAGACCTGAAAAATATATACTACACATTTCTGACATCTATGGAAATGTACGAAATCAGAAATGGAGTGAATATTAAGCGAATAAACCAAGCAAGTCTCTTTCTATTCTTAACCGTTAACTCTTTGATAGAAGAAAGTTAGGTGACCTAGATGATAAAGGAACAATCGTAAAAACTCATGACAAGTGCAAGTAAGAAGATAAACATACACAATTTTTTCGAATATAAGATTTTTTTCTTTGATAATTCTACATTTATTTCCAGAATGATCATTGACTTCTATGAAGTTCTTTAACGAGATTTGGTTTGGTTCATGGTTATACTAATAAAACCTGATTTATTCCAATATCGATTGTTTAAAATTGTAGACGTTTTTGAATTATTGGTTCTTGGAATCTTGACTTTGAAAAAAAATTGGTTCACTGATGTGTCCTTCATTAAACAAAACGATCAGCAACTCATTGAAAATATTCTCCAATTTGCAGTTAAGAAGTGAATAAAAATCGGGATGGTTTTGATTCTTCTTCCCCTTTTAAAATCACATATTGAATTTCATAATGAAAATAAATATTGCAAAAATCATAATTGTAATTTTTGAGGCTCATAAAAAAATGCGAACACGATATTGAGGAAGACAGTTGGATACTTTTTTTTGTCATTTTACAATGGAGAGAGTAGGTTAATTAAAAAGAATACGTACGCGACGAAACTAAATACCTCTTTTTAAGATATTTTTGTTTGATATACTCTCAAAGCATCTGAAAAGCGCATTTCACTGAAAACAAAAATAAGGGTAGTAGATTAATTATTTTTCTTCTCCCATTGTACGAGTATAACTAAACTGATTGCTGCAGCTCGTATTATAATGATCCATATGACAAATTCATTATAATACAGGTTGTAGATTTATTACAATGATGTTTGCAAACCAAACATTGTGATGTACTTAATAATTTGGTCAGCAGTCTTCATACTTTGTTCTATTGAGGCAACTGTCCGGGAGTATTGTAAACTTGAACAGCAAAGGAAAATACCAAAAAAATTGGAATAAATCAGAATAACACCGCCAGAAGTGTGGGAAAGGCAGAAATGATAACTACTTATAGGTTCGCCTTCTATACAACCGTGTAAGAATATCATGCAAATTGTTGGTACAAGAGTATGGAGTGAGTACAGAGTGAGTATCATAAACTTAGTTAATATATTAATATCTATAACGTCAACATTACGTATTCTACTACTTTCGACAATACGATAATACTTGATTAATGCACTCATACGAATGCTACAGGACGTTCCACTAGCATTACACGTATTATTGCACTTCAGTGGAGACCCAATACGCAATTTATTTCCTCTTCACAGACGTATATTAAGACATTCGTACATTTTTTGTCATTCTAGCAATTGTAGAGAAGTTACCTAAAATTTACTGAAGATTGTACGGATACTCTTCACAAGGTAGATATTAGCGACATTTATAGGACGTGGGCCGAGGGATAAAGTATTAATATTTTTGTGTACAAATTATGAATTAAATACATTGAATGACCTCTTAGGTCATGGAAGGAAATTATGGCATATTAAGCAAAAACTGTCTTTGGGTTCTGGCATTTATTCAACGGCAACTATATAAAAGATTTAGGAGGCATTGGTTCAATCCCCGGCATTATCAGATCGCAGCACCAAAACACGAAAAAAACGCTATTGGAAATTTCTTTCGACTTGTGCAGGGAGTGGTTTAGACGTCAGTGACGGAATGGCAAAACGTCACATTTGCACGTCCGCACACTCAAGAGTTTTACTAAAATACTGTATAGTGCTTGCCATCTTCTATAATATAATATAAAGTGTCGGTTTGACCACTTGGCTTTGAAAAGCGCTTTCGTGTAAAGTTATGTATGCCGCTACGAGAGCGCAGCACTATGGCAAACAGCGACGCCTCAGCTATCGATATCGTTACTAATATCGAAGCTGGGAGAACTTAGTAGCTCTTTTGTCCACTAGGTGTCATTCATGGCACGTAATTTAAACTATTTCATATAGATGACGTATCTCCTGCATGACAGCTCTAGAAAAGATTGTTGTTTCCGAGCCCGCTTGTGTAGCGAAATAAAAATTTCTCCTGTTATTAAAAGTGTTACAGAAAATAGATAATTTTCTGCAACAGGACTCGCACAACCATCATGAGAATTATTCAGAAACCAAAAAAATTATTGTTTTCACCACCAGCGTTCACTACTTGTGAATTAATGCAATACAAGCATTTCATTTCTATGTAAAATTAATGTGTGTCACAATTTGTTTGATGATTTGTGTAACACGAACTATACAATGGTAAATGTAGCATTACTATGCGCACGTTTTGTTGAACTCTCCTTTTGCTTGTAGTGGTAGGAGTAGAGGAAAGGGCCAATTACTATTTTGTTAGCCCTGCAGAAATAGTAGTTCGCGAACGCGAACGCGAATGCGGATGCGGATGCGGATGCGAATGAGAATGTAAATGCAAATGCGAATGCGATGCGAATGCGAATGCGAGTGCGAATGCAAGTGCGAATGCGAATGCGAGTGCGAGTGCAAATGCGAATGCGAATGCGAATGCGAGTGCGAATGCGAGTGCAATTGCGAATGCGAATGCGAGTGCGAATGCAAGTGCGAATGCGAGTGCGAATGCGAGTGCGAGTGCGAATGCGAGTGCGAATGCGAGTGCGAATGCGAGTGCGAGTGCGAGTGCGAATGCGAGTGCGAGTGCGAGTGCGAGTGCAAATGCGAGTGCGAGTGCGAATGCGAGTGCGAGTGCGAACGCGAGTGCGAATGCGAGTGCGAATGCGAGTGCGAGTGCAAATGCGAATGCGAGTGCGAGTGCGAATGCGAGTGCGAATGCGAGTGCGAGTGCGAATGCGAATGCGAGTGTGAGTGTGAGTGCGAGTGCAAATGCGAATGCAAATGCGAGTGCGAGTGCGAATGCGAATGCGAGTGCGAGTGCGAGTGCGAATGCGAGTGTGAATGCGAGTGCGAATGCGAATGCGAGGGCGAGTGCGAATGCGAGTGCGAGTGCGAATGCGAGTGCGAATGCGAATGCGAGTGCGAATGCGAGTGCGACTGAAAATGCGAATGCGAATCTAATCGTTTTCACGTTTCCGTTTGTTTTTGAATTACTTCGTTCATTCGTCACCGAATTTAGCGTAATATATTACGATGATATTATGGTATATTATGATAATTTCTAAAGAATTGAGACAGGAGTTGCCGAAGCTCAAAAAGAATGGAGGAGGAAATGCAGTGTAATGGGAATGCACATTGGAGATCAACAATGGAAGTTCTACTTTTCTAGCTGATCTGGCGGCCGCGTTGGGGACAACGGTTAGTGTATCGGGCTGTTATACCTAAGGTGGCTGGTTCAATCCGGTCGAATTCGTCTATTTTTAAGGACAAAAAATAATTCGTATCCCTGCCTTCGGAGGGGAAGAAAAGCCGGCTCTCCCATGTTAGTAGATTTACTTACATGTACAAGAACCTCAAGCCTAAATGACGCCTGTTTCGTCGCCCAAGAAATACCTCCTTTCTTCGCTAGTGCGTGAAAGGAGCGTAGTGAAATTTGCGTGGTCAGACGGAAGAGCTGACCTAATGGCCCGAGTCTTGCTACGTAAAATAAGGCATCAATTCAATTCAATCTAGTCAACATATGTGAGGATGAGCAAGATATTAATTATATGTTCAGAGAAGTTATTTGAAATATGGTATTGCAAATAAAAGTGTCCTGCACATTGAATGATCTGCGCATTGAAAATGATAAAATGCAATCATGTGATAATTTTAATTATTCGGGCTTGGCAGCTTCAAAAGAAGGCACGAGTAATAATGATATAAATAATGAGATAATCAAAGGACATGAGTCATTAATAAGCTAAATCCAATTCTGTGGAACTTCCAGTTATCAAAGAAAACAAATAAAAATATACACACTTCACAATAGTAAGTATTGTCACATATGGCTTGGAAGTATGGGAACTAACCCCAAAAAACAAAAAACAAAAAGAGATTATTGACGATTAAATTGGACTTTTTGAGACGAAGTTGCAGAATATCTCGTTTACACCACATACGCAATGAATAAATAAAAGAGAAAATAGAAATTCAAAACGATATAATGGATACTGTAGAACGAAAACAGCTTCAGTGGTACGGACATTGCTGAGAATGCCAAAATTGAGATGGCCCAAACAAGTATATAAATGGATACCTCCGAACAGAAAACGACAGTGCAGACCAACCTCATGGAAATAAGGAGTACTGTCTGCCATGGCAATTAGAAATCTGACAGTAATGGATAAAGAAGGCTGGAAAAGAGGAACTGAGAAACATCGCTTGTTGTAAACCACTCGTCGTGATTGTCGTTCGTCACATTCGTTCGTCGCCGACTTACACATTCGTGTTCATCGTTCGGCGACATTCATGTTCATCGCAAGAGTTGATCGTCATGTACGTCGTTCGTCGTGTTTGTTGTTCACCGTTAAACGTGTTTGTTGTTCGCCGTTAGACGTGTTTGTTCGACGTTTTAATCCTCCGTCATGTTTGTCGTGTTCATCGTTCGTGGTTTATCTCTCGTCGTTTCCGATGTCGTTTTGATTGTACATCATATTGATTGTGTTTGCCGAACGATGTCAATTGTTCATCATTCGTTCGTTTATTGTTCATCATGTTCGTCGCCCGCCATATCGTTTACCCTGGTCACAGTTCCTGGTATTAGTTTCGTCTTGTTCGTCGTTCGTGTGGTGTGTACGCGTTTGTTTATTCTCATGATTCACAAAGTTGTTTTGGACATGTTTGTTGTTCGCCGTATGCGTTTGTCGTGTTCGTTTATCGTAATTTTCACTGTAAGTTTTGTTTGGCATGTGTCTTCATCGGTAGTCATGTTCCTCATTGTGTTCGTCATACACTGTAATTGTCATTAAGCGGCTTCATTGTTCGCAAAGATCGTCATTTGTCGAGTTCGTTGTTCGTCGTATTGGATTTCCGTCTTTACCAATCGTTGCATTCGTCATTGATCACTTTCGTGTTTAAAGTTCGTCTTGTTCATTGTTTGCTTTTTATAGTGTCCGTTGCGATCACCGTTCTTGTTTGTCAGTGGTAGTTTCCATCGTGATCGTTTTTCATCGTGACGTCGTTCGTCTTTCGCAATATTTTTCGTTCGTAACGTTCGTTCTTCCGTCACGTATTTTATTTTGGTCATTATCGTACTTCGTGTTCATTTTGAAAAATTACTTCATTCGTTGTGTTTGTTATTCGTTGAGCCACTTGTACGTCATGATTGCTCTTAGTCCAGTCCATTTTGCTGCCATCCTTCGTAAGGTTCGTAGTTTGCCGTGTTAGTTGTTCGCCATATTTAACAATGTTCGTCATTATTTATTTACTACTCTTGTTTTCGTCGTAATTGTTCGTCATTTCGTCGATTCGTCATTTGCCATGTAACGTTCATAGCAGACGTGTTCTTTGTGTATCCTAATTGTTTCCAGTCGTTTCATCTTTCCTCCTTAGTCGTATTCTCTTCGTCTTGTTGGAGTCTTACTTGTGTATGTTCGTTGCTCGTCGTGTTTATCAGTGTTCGCGTCCGCCATATGCCACATCGTGTTCGGCTTACACCGTGTTCGTCATTCGTAGTGTTCATCATTCATGTTCTCATTCAGACATGTTCGTCGTTCACCATGCCCATTGTTCGTCTTGATTATCATTATTTTTTTTTCTAACATCTGCTTTATTTGCAATTTGTTCTACTCGAACATTCGGCAAATACAATTGTACATACATTATTGACATGTAAAGAAACCATACAATTCTGGTTCTTTCTAAAAATGGTTTTGAACTAATTGTCCAGTTCAGAGAGAGAGAAAAAACAAAAAAAACAGACAAACAAGAACAACAGTAAACAACATCACATTGAAATAACAATAACACAATAACAAACATACAATAGTGCAAGCATTGTGACAAAAAATATATCTACAGTAACAATTATTTGAATAGAAAAATATTATTTATATCTGTGGTCCAGATCAAGAGGATGTACTCTTTTCAATCTTCTTGTCATTGTGCTGTTATCTAAGATGTTTATGGCCAGATGATTAATATGATTTTCAAGTCTGTTTTGGTATTTGTGAGATTTGAGAGTGATTTCCTCTTTAAGAGTGGTGATATTGAGATCTTTATGTAGAGTGGCGTTTGATACAAACCAGGGAGCATTGCTTAATAGTCTGAGACATTTGGATTGAAATCTTTGAATTATTTCTATATTTGAATGTGATGCTGTTCCCCAAAGTTCAATTCCATAAGACCAGATAGGTTTGAGTATTGTTTTGTAAAGTAAAATTTTGTTTCCTAGACTTAAACAATATTTTCTTCTTATTAACCATATCATTTGTCTACTTTTCAGTTCTGCTTCCTTTCTTTTAATCGAAATATGTTTCTTCCAGGTTAGCTTTTTGTCGAGATGTAGTCCGAGATATTTGACGGTGTCTACGTTTTCAATTAGTTTTCCGTTTATTTCTATTCTTGTATTTCTTGTTCGTCTGAGGGTAAATCTTATACATTTGGACTTTGTTTCATTCATTCTTATTCTCCAGAGTTTACACCATTTGTTTATAAGCTCGAGGTGCTCTTTCAATGTTCTTGTTGCCGTTTCTTGGTTTTCGTGCAAAGCTAGCAGGGCTGTGTCATCTGCATATGTTGCAGTGGTGACATCTGGGGACTGAGGTAAGTCAGCGGTGTACATCGTGTACAGCACTGGTCCAAGGATGCTCCCCTGTGGCACTCCTGATAATACTGGATGAAACGGTGTTATTTCATCTCCGAATTTTATTTGAAAAAATCGATCTGAAATAAAGGATCGAAGTATATTATAGTATGGATGCGGCAGACATTTCTTGATTTTATATAGCAAGCCTTGATGCCACACTTTGTCGAACGCTTGCGCGATATCTAGAAACAAGGCGGAACAATACATTTTATTTTCTAGAGCTCCGTTGATGGTGTCGACTATTCTATGAATTTGTTCTATTGTAGAATGACGATTTCTAAAACCGAACTGATGGTCTGGAATTGCGTCATTTTCTTTAAGTAATGGATATATGCGAAATAGTAATAGTTTTTCGAATACCTTAGACAAAGAAGGCAATAAACTTATTGGTCTGTACGAGGAAACATCTTGTAGCTGTTTTCCTGGTTTTGCGATTACAATTAATTGTGCCAGTTTCCACTGCGAAGGATAGTGTCCGATGCGTATTATTCCATTGAAAATGGATGTTACAAGGGCAATGAGTTTCTTAGGCAGTTTTTTAAGCATTTCCCCTGTAATACGATCATGTCCAGGAGCCTTATGATTTGGTAGTAGTTTCAGCCCTGCTGTGACTTCTTTTGTTGAGAAGAATTTAATTGTTGGCGACATTTGATGGGGACATTCCAGGAATTCTATAATTTATTTTTCTTCTGTGAGTAGTGCTGAGGGGTGTGGTTGAAATGTTTTTGCAAAATATTTTGCAAATTCTTCTGCCTTATCGTTTTCCGTTCTAGCCCAGCTTCCATCGGTTTTACGAAGAGGGGGGACATGTTTTGTAGGCCTTTTTAATTTTTTAGTAATTTTCCATAAGGAGTAATCTGTAGCTTTTGAGGGTGACAACTTTTCTATTCTTACCTTCATTTTCTCCGGTTGAATTTCTTGTAATTTTCTTGATAAGAGGCGGGAAGCTCTGTTGAGTATTCGTTTGTCGTTCGGGTGATGAGTGCGTTACCAGGTCATCTTCATCTGTCTTTTCTCTTTAATCATTTTTAGTATTTCTGATGGGTATTTATTTTTTTCAAACACTCTCATTTCTGGAGTTGCATATACGGCTGCCTGTTGAATGTGTTGTATTAAGTATTCATCAGCATCGTCTTCTGGACATCGTCTGGACATTTTAGACGGACCTTGGCAGTGGTGTTATGGTAAAGCCAGTCGCTGTATTCTTCCCAGTTCGTTTTTCTGTTTGTAAGGTATATGTTTTCTTTCTTTTTGATTTCAGAAGAACTGATTGTCAGTATTTCTGGAGAATGATCAGATGAAAGATCAAAAGACTATTGTGTGATAGGTCTGTGCCATTCCCTTTGTGACGAAGATATCCAAGACATCAGGTACCTTGTTACCATCCGTTGGCCAGTATATGGGATTTCCTGATGAAATTGTTTGGAGTTTCAGTGTAGAGATGGCTCCTTCTAAAGCGCGACCTCTTGTAGTTACCAGTCTTGATCCCCATAGTTGATTTTTAGCATTGTAGTCTCCTCCAGCAATGAACCTTGTGCCGAGCGTTCTAAAAAACTTGATATACTGATCGGTGGTTATCTTGTGTTTTGGAGGGGAGTATATAGCAGAAATAACGAGCGGACCGAACTTATCGTATACTTGTATAGAGGTTGCTTGCAGATAGTCTTTAGCATTATCTTTGTACATATTATGTCTGATTCTTGTTTTAATTATTACTGCTGTGCCTCCATGAGCTGTCCCATCTGGATGATTTTTGCAATATACTTCGTAAT
Organism: Gryllus longicercus; assembly: GCA_038098605.1. Taxonomy (NCBI): domain Eukaryota; kingdom Metazoa; phylum Arthropoda; class Insecta; order Orthoptera; family Gryllidae; genus Gryllus; species Gryllus longicercus. The sequence continues at coordinate 302,942 of JAZDUA010000804.1, read as the reverse complement.
CAGATATACGTAGATAGCTTCTTTCGGTAAAATGTGTTTCAGACACTAGGAGTATGTCAATATTTTCTTGATGTAGAAACACTTCTCTCTTCGATGTTGAAGTATTCCGTTGGCATTCCAGGAGACAATTCGCAGTAAATTACTCAGTTTCTTCATTATTGCAGTTTCTTCAGTATTGCTTTGATATTAATTAGGCTGGAGATTTGTTCAGTTTGCTTTGCTAAGATGGACTCCAAGTTTTTAAATGATTCTTGCATTGTGGATATCAGATTATTTTCATACGACACATTTTGATTATTGATTTGCGAGTGTTGGGCCATTTGTGCATATGTGAGCTGACTACCTGTTCCTATGGTTTGATTACTTGTTAGTAAACTTGAATTGTTACCTTCAGTTATGTTTTGCGTTGCATTTCTACAGTTTTGACTTTGACTAGGATACTTGCTGTTACGAATTTTTTGATAGACTTCGCAGCCTTTATAATTTACTGGATGGTCACGGCTACATAGAGCACATGTAGCTGGAGTGTCTCTCGTTTTAGTACAGGTTCGACTATCGTGATTCTTTCCTCATTTGAAGCAGCTATACGGAAGCGTACAATAACGAAAACTGTGCTCGTAGTACTGACATCGCTTGCATTGTACTATTTCTCGTTTTTTACGCGGTGGGTCAAAACTTATTTTTGCATGTAGTAAGTATTCGACGTCAAAATTGGCTTATTGCTCGTTCGTATGCGTCTTTCGTTTTTCGTCGTTCGTTAATATTTTTCTTTTTTCAAAATTTTAGATTTTTGATTTTATTTTTTTGAATTTTTTATATTTTTTATATTTTTCAATTTTTAATATTTTTGAATTTTAATATTTTTCGTTTTTTTAAAAATTTAGAATTTCTTTTCTTTTGCCTCATCATGTCTCATTTTCCTTCGTACTTCGCTCGCCGTACGTAGCCAGTCGCTGGTCGCTTGTCACTCGTCGCTCGTCGCTACGTCGCGTCGTTACGTCGCGTCGTTGTCGCACGTCACACGTCGCATGTCGACGGCAATAATGGCTTGTAGCTCGTTCGTATGCGTCTTTCGTTGTTCGTCGTTCGTTTTCTTCTTTTTTCAAAATTAAAATTTTTGATTTTTATTTTTTTAAATTTATATTTTTGATTTTTTATATTTTTCGATTTTTTATATTTTTGAATTTTTATATTTTATCGTTTTTTCAAAATTTTTGATTTTTCTTTTCTTTTGTCTCATCATATCACATTTTCCTTCGTACCTCGCTCGCCGTACGTAGCCAGTCGCTGGTCGCTTGTCACTCGTCGCTCGTCGTTACGTCGCGTCGTTACGTCGCGTCGTTGTCGCACGTCGCACGACGACGTCGCATGTCGCACGTCAATAATGGCTTGTTGCTCGTTCGTATGCGTCTTTCGTTGTTCGTCGTTCGTTTTTTCTTTTTTTAAAATTTTAGATTTTTGATTTTTATTTTTTTAAACTTATATTTTTGATTTTTTATATTTTTCGATTTTTTATATTTTTCGATTTTTTATATTTTTGAATTTTTATATTTTTCGTTTTTTCAAAATTTTAAAATTTTCTTTCTTTTGTCTCGTCAAGTCTCATCTTCCTTCGTACTTCGCTCGTCGTTCGTAGCCAGTCGCTGGTCGCTTGTCACTCGTCGCTCGTCGTTACGTCGCGTCGTTACGACGCGTCATTGTCACACGTCGCACGTCGCATGTCAATAATGGCTTGTTGCTCGTTCGAATGCGTCTTTCGTTGTACGTAGTTCGTTAATTTTTTCTTTTTTTAAAAATTATAGATTTTTCATTTTTATTTTTTTTAAATTTATATTGTTGATTTTTTATATTTTTTCGATTTTTTATATTTTTCGATTTTTTATATTTTTGAATTTTTATTTTTTTCGTTTTTTCAAAATTATAGAATTTTCTTTTCTTTTGTCTCATCATATCTCATCTTCCTTAGTACTTCGCTCGTCGTTCGTAGCCAGTCGCTGGTCGCTTCCCACTCGTCGCTCGTCGTTACGTCGCGTCGTTACGTCGCGTCGTTGTAGCACGTCGCACGTCGCATGTCGCACATCAATAATGGCTTGTTGCTCGTTCGTATGCGTCTTTTGTTGTTCGTCGTTCGTTAATATTATTAATTTTCAAAATTTTAGATTTTTAATATTTTTGAAATTTATATTTTTGGTTTTTTACATTTTCGAATTTTTTATATTTTCCAATTTTTTATATTTTTTGATTTTTTATATTTTTCGAATGTTTATATTTTTCGATTTTTTATATTTTTCGATTTTTTATACTTTTTGATTTTTTATATTTTTCGAAGTTTAATATTTTTCGAATTATTATATATTTCAATTTTTTATATTTTTGAATTTTTATTTCTTTCCTTTTTTCAAAATTTTAGAATTTTCTTTTCTTTTGTCTCATCATATCTCATCTTCCTTCGTACTTCGCTCGTCGTTCGCAGCCAGTCGCTGGTCGCTTGCCACTCGTCGCTCGTCGTTACGTCGCGTCGTTGTCGCACGTCGCACGTCGCATGTCGCACGTCTATAATGGCTTGTTGCTCGCTCGTATGCGTCTTTCGTTAATTGTCGTTCGTTAATATTTTTCTTTTTTCAAAATTTTAGATTTTTGATTTTTATCTTTTTGAAATTTATATTTTTGATTTTTTATATTTTTCGATTTTTTATATTTTTCGATTTTTTATATTTTTCGATTTTTTATATTTTTGAATTTTCTTTTCTTTTGTCTCATCATGTCTCATCTTCCTTTGTACTTCGCTCGTCTTTCGTAGCCAGTCGCTGGTCGCATGTCACTCGTCGCTCGTCGTTACGTCGCGTCGTTGTCGCACGTCGAACGTCGCATGTCGCAAGTCAATAATAGCTTGTTTCTCGTTCGTATGCGTCTTTCGTTGTTCGTCGTTCGTTAATATTTTTCTTTTTTCAAAATTTTAGATTTTTGATTTTTATTTTTTTAAAATTTATATTTTTGATTTTTTATATTCTACGATTTTTTATGTTTTTCGATTTTTTATATTTTTTGATTTTTTATATTTTTCAACGTTTTATATTTTTAAATTTTTATAATTTTCGTTTTTTCAAAATTTTAGATTTTTCTTTTCATTTGTCTCATCATGTCTCATCTTCCTTCGTACTTCGCTCGTCGTTCGTAGCCAGTCGCTGGTCGCTTGTCACACGTTGGTCATCGTTACGTCGCGTCGTTACGTCGCGTCGTTGTCGCACGTCGCACGTCGCATGTCGCACGTCAGTAGTAGCTTGTTGCTCGCTCGATGCGTCTTTCGGTGTTTGTCGTTCGTTAATGTTTTTCTTTTTTCAAAATTTTAGATTTTTCATTTTTATCTTTTTGAAATTTATATTTTTGATTTTTTATATTTTTCGATTTTTTATATTTTTCGATTTTTTATATTTTTTGATTTTTTATATTTTTCGAATTTTTATTATTTTCAATTTTTTATTTTTCGAATTTTTATATTTTTGACATTTTATATTTTTCGTTTTTTCAAAAATTTAGAATTTTTATTTCTCTTGTCTCAGCATGTCTCATCTTCCTTCGTACTTCGCTCGTCGTTCGTAGCCAGTCGCTGGTCGCTTGTCACTCGTCATCCGTCGTTACGTCGCGTCGTTACGTCGCGTCGTTGTCGCACGTCGTCCATCGCATGTCGCACGTCATAATGGCTTGTTGCTCGTTCGTATGCGTCTATTGTTGTTCGTCGTTCGTTAATATTTTTCTTTTTTCAAAATTTTAGATTTTTGATTTTTAATTTTTTTAAAAATTATATTTTTGTTTTTTTATATTTTTCGATTTTTGTATATTTCGATTTTTTATATTTTTTGATTTCTTGTAATTTTCGAATTTTTATGTTTCGATTTTTATATTTTTTGAATTTTTATAATTTTCGAATTGTTATATTTTTCGTTTTTTATATTTTTCGATTTTTTATATTTTTGAATTTTTTATATTTTTCCTTTTTTTCAAAATTTTAGAATATTCTTTTCTTTTGTCTCATCATGTCTCATCTTCCTTTGTACTTCGCTCGTCTTTCGTAGCCAGTCGCTGGTCGCTTGCCATTCGTCGCTCGTCACGTCGCGTCGTTACGTCGCGTCGTTGTCGCACATCGCACGTCGCACGTCGCATGTCGCACGTCAATAATAGTTTGTTTCTCGTTCGTATGCGTCTTCCGTTGTTCGTCGTTCGTTAATATTTTTCTTTTTTTCAAAATTTTGGATTTTTGATATTTATTTTTTTTGAAATTTATATTTTTGATTTTTTATATTTTTCTATTTTTTATATTTTTTGATTTTTTACATTTTTCGAATTGTTGTATTTTTCGATTTTTTATATTTTTCGATATTTAAATTTTTGAAATTTTATATTTTTGGTTTTTAAAATTTTAGAATTTTCTTTTCCTTTGTCTCATCATGTCTTATCTTCCTTCGTACTTCGCTCGTCGTTCGTTGCCACTCGCTTGTCGCTTGTCACTCGTCGCTCGTCGTTACGTCGCTTCGTTACGTCGCGTCGTTGTCGCACGTCGCATGACGCATGTCGCACGTCAATAATGGCTGGTTGCTCGTTCGTATGCGTCTATCGTTGTTCGTCGTTCGTTAATATTTTTCTTTTTTCAAAATTTTTGGATTTTATATTTTATTTTTTTTTAATTTTTTATATTTTTCGATGTTTTATATTTTTGAATTTCTATAATTTTCGTTTTTTCAAAATTTTAGATTTTTCTATTCTTTTGCCTCATCATGTCTCATCTTCCTTCGTGCTTCGCTCGTGGTTCGTAGCGAGTCGCTGGTCGCTTGTCACTCGTTGGTCGTCGTTACGTCGCGTCGGTACGTCGCGTCGTTATCGCACGTCGCAAGTCGCACGTCAATATTGGCTTTGCTCGTTCGTATTTCGATTTTTTCTATTTCGATTTTTTATATTTTTTGATTTTTTATATTTTTTGATGTTTTATATTTTTGAATTTTTATAATTTTCGTTTTTTCAAAATTTTAGATTTTTCTTTTCATTTGTCTCATCATGTCTCATCTTCCTTCGTACTTCGCTCGTCGTTCGTAGCCAGTCGCTGGTCGCTTGTCACTCGTTGGTCGTCGTTACGTCGCGTCGTTACGTCGCGTCGTTGCCGCACGTCGCATGTCGCACGTCAATATTGGCTTGTTGCTCGTTCGTATTTCGTTGTTCGCCGTTCGTAAATATTTTTCTTTTTTCATAATTTCAAATTTTTAATTTTTTTGAAATTTATATTTTTTATTTTTTATATTTTTCGATTTTTTATATTTTTCAATTTTTTATATTTTTTTATTTTTATATTTTTCGAATTTTTATATTTTTCGATTTTTTATATTTTGAATTTTTATATCTTTGGTTTTTTGAAAATTTTAGAATTATCTTTTTTTTGTCTCATATCTCATCTTCCTTCGTACTTAGCTCGTCGTTCGTAGCCAGTCGGCTGTCGCATGCCACTTGTCGCTCGTCGTTACGTCGCGTCGTTACGTCGCGTCGTGGTCGCACGTCGCACGTCGCATGTCGCACGTCAATAATGGCTTGTTGCTCGCTCGTATGCATCTTTCGTCGATTGTCGTTCGTTAATATTTTTCTTTTTTCAAAATTTTAGAATTTTGATTTTTATCTTTTTGAAATTTATATTTTTAATTTTTTATATTTTTCGATTTTTTATATTTTTCGATTTTTTATATTTTTTGATTTTTTATAGTTTTTGTTTTTTATATTTTTCGAATTTTAATCTTTTTCAATTCTTTATATTTTTCGATATTTTATATTTTTGATGTTGTATATTTTTGGTTTTTTCAAAATTTTAGAATTTTTATTCTCTTGTCTCAGCATGTCTCATCTTCCTTCGTCCTTCGCTCGTCGTTCGCAGCCAGTCGCTGGTCGCTTGTCACTCGTCGCTCGTCGTTACGTCGCGTCGTTGTCGCACGTTGCACATCGCATGTCGCTCGTCAATAATGGCTTGTTGCTCGTTTGTATGCGTCTTTCGTTCGTCGTTCGTTAATATTTTTCTTTTCAAAACTTTAGATATTTGATTTTTATTTCTTTTGAAATTTATATTTTTGATTTTTTATATTTTCCGATTTTTTATATATTTCGATTTTTTATATTCTTTGATTTTTTATATTTTTCGATTTTTTATATATTTCGATTTTTTAAATTTTTCGATTTTATATATTTTTTAATTTTTATATTTTTCGTTTTTTTTAAATTTTAGAATTTTCTTTTCTTTTGTCTGAGCATGTCTGATTTTCCTTCGTACTTCTCTCGTCGTTCGTAGTCAGTCGCTGGTCGCTTGTTACTTGTCGCTCGTCGTTACGTCGCGTAGTTACGTCGCGTCGTTACGTCGCGTCGTTGTCGCACGTTGTCCATCGCATGTCGCACGTCATAATGGCTTGTTGCTCGTTCGTATACGTCTATTGTTGTTCGTCGTTCGTTAATATTTTTCTTTTTTCAAAATTTTAGAATTTTCTTTTCTTTTGTCTCATCATGTCTCATTTTCCTTCGTACTTCGCTCGTCGTTCCAGTCGCTGGTCGCTTGTCACTCGTCGCTCGTCGTTACGTCGCGTCGTTACTTCGCGTCGTTGTCGCACGTCACACGTCGCATGTCGGACGTCAATAATGGCTTGTTGTTCGTTCGTATGCGTCTTTCGTTGTTTGTCGTTCGTTTTTTTCTTTTTAAAATTTTTAGATATTTAATTTTTAATTTTTTTTAAATTTATATTTTTGATTTTTTATATTTTACTATTTTTTTAATTTTTCGATTTTTTATATTTTTCGATGCTTTATATTTTTGAATTTTTATAATTTTCGTTTTTTCAAAATTTTAGATTTTTCTTTTCTTTTGTGTCATCATCTCTCATCATCCTTCGGACTTCTCTCGTCGTTCGTAGCGAGTCGCTGGTCGCTTGTCACTCGTTGGTCGTCGTTACGTCGCGTCGTTACGTCGCGTCATTGTCGCACGTCGCACGTCGCAAGTCAATAATGGCTTGTTGCTCGTTCGAATGCGTCTTTCGTTGTTCGTCGTTCGTAAATATTTTTCTTTTCTCAAAATTTTAGATTTTTAATTATTTTGAAATTTATATTTTTTATTTTTTATATTTTTCGATTTGTATATTTTTCAATATTTTATATTTTTTAATTTTTATATTTTTCGAATTTTGATTTTTTTTATATTTTTGAATTTTTATTTCTTTGTTTTTTTGAAAATTTTAGAATTATCTTTTTTTGTGTCATATCTCATCTTCCTTCGTACTTCGCTCGTTGCTCGTAGCCAGTCGCTGGTCGCATGCCACTTGTCGCTCGTCGTTACGTCGCGTCGTTACGTCGCGTCGTTGTCGCACGTCGCACGTCGCATGTCGCACGTTAATATTGGCTTGTTGCTCGCTCGTATGCATCTTTCGTTAATTGTCGTTCGTTAATATTTTCCTTTTTTCAAAATATTAGATTTTTGATTTTTATCTTCTTGAAATTTATATTTTTGATTTTTTATATTTGTCGATTTTTTAAATTTTTGATTTTTTATATTTTTTGATTTTATACTTTTCGATTTTTTATATTTTTTGATTTTTTATATTTTTCGAATTTTAATTTTTTTCAATTTTTTATATTTTTCGATATTTTATATTTTTGATATTGTATATTTTTCGTTTTTTCAATATTTTAGAATTGTTATTTCTCTTGTATCAAAATGTCTCATCTTCCTTCGTACTTCGCTCGTCGTTCGTAGCCAGTCGCTGGTCGCTTGTCACTCGTCGCTCGTCGTTACGTCACGTCGTACGTCGCGTCGTTGTCACACGTCGCACGTCGCATGTCGCACGTCATTAATGGCTTGTTGCTCGTTCGTATGCGTCTTTTGTTGTTCGTCGTTCGTTAATATTTTTCTTTTTTCAAAATTTTAGATTTTTAATATTTTTGAAATATATATTTTAATTTTTTATATTTTTCGATTTTTTATATTTTTTGATTTTTTTATATTTTTCGAATTTTTGTATTTTTCGTTTTTTAAATTTTTGATATTTAAGTTTTTGAAATTTTATATTTTCCGTTTTTCAAAATTTTAGAATTTTCTTTTGTTTTGTCTCATCATGTCTTCTCTCTTCTCTTCTTTCGTACTTCGCTCGTCGTTCGTAGCCACTCGCTGGTCGCTTGTTAATTATGTTTTGTTGCTCGTTCGTATGCGTCTTTCGTTGTTCGTCGTCCGTAATTATTTTTCTTTTTTCAAAATTTTAGATTTTTGTTTTTTATTATTTTTGAAATTCATATTTTTTATTTTTTATATTTCTCGATTTTTTTATATTTTTCGATTTTTATGTTTTTCGATTTTTTATATTTTTGAATTTTTATTTTTTTCGTTTTTTCAAAATTTTAGAATTTTCTTTTCTTTTGTCTCATCATGTCACATCTTTCTTCGTACTTCGCTCGTCGTTCGTAGCCAGTGGCTTGTCGCTTGTCACTCGTCGCTCGTCCTTACGTCGCGTCGTTACGTCGCGTCGTTGTCGCACGTCGCACGTAGCACGATGAATGTCGCAAGTCAATAATGACTTGTTGCTAGTTCGTATGCGTCCCTCGTTGTTCGTCGTTCGTTAATATTTTTCTTTTTTCAAACTTTTAGATTTTAGATTTTTTTAATTTATATTTTTGATTTTTTATATTTTTCGAATTTTTATATTTTTCAATTTTTTATATTTTTTGGTTTTTTATATTTTTGATGTCTTATATTCGAAAGATATAAAAAGTCGAAAAAAAATAAAAATTTAAATTAAAAAAAATTAAAAATCTAAAATTTTGAAAAAAGAAAAACAATAACAAACAACGAAAGACGCATACGAACAAGCAACAAGCCATTATTGCGGTGCGACATTCGACGTGCGACGAGGGACAACGACGCGCCGTAACGACGCGACGTAACGACGAGCGACGAGTGACAAGCGACCAGCGACTGGCTACGAACGACGAGCGAAGTAGGAAGGAAGATGAGACATGATGAGACAAAAGAAAAGAAAATTCTAAAATTATGAAAAAAAGAAAAGTAAAAAAATTCAAAAATATAAAAAATAGAAAAATATAAAAAATCGAAAAATATAAAAAGTCGAAAAATATAAAAAATCAAAAAAATATAAAAAATCGAAAATTATAAAAAATTGAATCAAAAAATCAAAAATATAAATTTCAAAAAATAAAAAACAAAAATCTACAATTTGGAAACAGAAAGCATTAACGAACGACGAACAACGAAAGACGTATACGAACGAGCAACAAGCCATTATTGACGTGCGACATGCGACGTGCGATGTGCTACAACGACGCGACGAACGACGCGACGTAACGATGCGACGTAACTACGAGCCTCGAGTGACAAGGGACTAATTTCAAACGACGAGCGTAGTACGAAGGAAGATGAGACACGATGAGACAAAAGAAAAGAAAATTCTAAAATTTTGAAAAAACGAAAAATATAAAAATTCAGAACAATAAAAAATCGAAAAATATAAAAAATCAAAAATATAAATTTAAAAAAATAAAAATCAAAAATCTAAAATTAAAAAAAAGAAATATAATAACGAACGACGAACAACGAAAGCCGCATACGAACGAGCAACAAGCCATTATTGACGTGCGACATTCGACGTGCGACGTGCGACAACGACGCGACGTAACGACGCGAAGTAACGACGAGCGACGATTGACAAAGTGACCAGCGACTGCCTATGAACGACGAGCGAAGTATGTCGGAAGATGAGACATGATGAGACAAAAGAAAAGGAAATTCTAAAATTTTGAAAAAACGAAAAATATAAAAATTCAAAAACAAAAAATCTAAAAATATAAAAAATCTAAAAATATAAAAAATCTAAAAATATAAAAAATCAAAAAAATATTAAAAATCAAAAATATAAATCTCAAAAAATAAAACTCAAAAATCTAAAATTTAAAAAAAGAAAAAACGAACGACGAAAGACGAAAGACGCATACGAACGAGCAACAAGCCAATATTGACGTGCGACATGCGACAACGACGCGACGTAACGACGCGACGTAACGACGAGCGACGAGTGACAAGCGACCAGCGACTGGCTACGAAGACGAACGAAGTACGAGGGAAGATGAGACAAAAGAAAGGAAAATTCTAAAACTTTGAAAAAACGAAAAATATAAAAATTCAAAAATATAAAAAAATCGAAAAATATAAAAAATCAAAAATACAAATTTAAAAAAAAATAAAAATCAAAAATCTAAAATTAAAAAAAAAAAATATTAACGAACGACGAACAACGAATGACGCATACGAACGAGCAACAAGCCATTTTTGACGTGCGACGTGCGACAATGGCGCGACGTAACGACGCGACGTAAGGACGAGCTACGAGTGACAAGCGACCAGCGACTGGCTACGAACGACGAGCGAAGTACGAAGGAGGATGAGACATGATGAGACAAAAGAAAAGAAAATTCTAAAATTATGAAAAAACGAAAAATATAAAAATTCAAAAAATATAAAAAATCGAAAAATAAAAAAATGAAAAATATAAAAAATCGAAATATATAGAATATCAAAATTATAAATTTCAAAGAAATAAAAATCTAAAATCTAAAATTTAAAAAAAGAAAAATATTAACGAACGACGAACAACGAAAGAAGCATACGAACGCGCAAGAGGCCATTATTGACGTGCGACGTGCGACAACGGCGCGATGTAACGACGCGACGTAACGAAAGCGACGAGTGACAAGCGACTGGCTACGAACGACGAGCGAAGTACGAAGGAAGATATGACATGATGAGAAAAAAGAAAAGTAAAAATGTAAAAATTATGAAAATATGAAAAATATGAAAATTCAAAAATATAAAAAATAGAAAACTATAAAAAAACGAAAAAATAAAAAATCGAAAAAGATAAAAAATTAAAAAAATATAAAAAACAAAAATATAAAAAATCGAAAAATATAAAAAATTAAAAATTTAAATTTCAAAAAATAAAAATCAAAAATCTACAATTAAAAAAAAACTTTAACGAACGACGAAAAACGAAAGACGCATACGAACAAGCAACAAGCCATTATTGACGTGCGACATTCGACGTGCGTCGTGCGACAACGACGCGACGTAACGACGCGACGTAACGACGAGCGACGAGTGACAAGTGACCAGCGACTGGCTACGAACGTCGAGCGAAGTACGAAGGAAGATGAGACATGATGAGACAAAAGAAAAGAAAATTCTAAAATTTTGAAAAAACGAAAAATATAAAAATTAAAAAATATAAAAAATCGAAAAATATAAAAAATCGAAAAATAAAAAATGGAAAAATATAAAAAATCGTAAAATATAAAAAATCGAAAAATATAAAAAATCAAAAGATCTAAAATATCGAAAAATATAAAAAATCGAAAAATATAAATAATCAAAAATATAAATTTCAAAAATAAAAATCTAAAATTTTAAAAAAGAAAAATATTAACGAACGACGAACAACGAACGACGCATACGAACGAGCAACAAGCCATTATTGACGTGCGACGTGCGAAGACGCGACGTAAAACGAGCGACGAGTGACCATCGACCAGCGACAGGCTACGAACGACGAGCGAAGTAGGAAGGAAGATGAGACATAATGAGACAGAAGAAAAGGAAATTCTAAAATTTTGAAAAAACGAAAAATATAAAAATTCAAAAATATAAAAAATCGAAAAATATAAAAAATCGAAAAATATAAAAAATAAAAAAAATAAAAATTGAATTAAAAATCGAAAAATATAAAAAATAAAAAATATAAATTTCGAAAAAATAAAACTCAAAAATCTAAAATTTTGAAAAAAGAAAAAACGACGACGAAAGACGAGAGACGCATACGAACGAGCAACAAGCCATTATTGACGTGCGACATGCGACGTGCGACAACGACGCGACGTAACGACGTGCGACGAGTGACAAGCGACTGGCTACGAACAAGCTAAGTACGAACGAAGATGTGACATGATGAGACAAAAGAAAAGAAAATTCTAAAATTTTGAAAAATATAAAATTCAAAAACATAAAAAATTGAAAAATATAAAAAATCGAAAAATATAAAAAATCGAAAAATATAAAAAATAAAAATATAAATTTCAAAAAAATCAAAAATCTACAATTTAAAAAAAACATTAACGAACGACGAAAAAAGAAAGACGCATACGAACGAGAAACAAGCAATTATTGACCTGCGACATTCGACGTGCGTCGTGCGACAACGACGCGACGTAACGACGCGACGTAACGACGAGCGACGAGTGACAAGCGACAAGCGACTGGCTACGAACGACGAGCGAAGTACGAAGGAAGATGAGACATGATGAGAGAAAAGAAAAGGTAATTCTAAAATTTTGAAAAAACGAAAATAATGAAAATAAAAAAATATAAAAATTCCATAATATAAAAATTCGAAAAATATAAAAAATTGAAAAATATAAAAAAAATCAAAAATATAAATTTCAAAAATAATAAAAATCGAAAATCTAAAATTTTGAAAAAAAAAATATTGACGAACGACGAACAACGAAAGACGCATTCGAACGAGCAACGTGTCGTGCGACTAGCGACAAACGTTATTGTCGTGCGACAAACGAACGACGAGCGACGAATGACAAGCGACCAGCTACTTGCTACGAACGACGAGCGAAGTACGAAGGAAGATGAGACAAAAACACACTAAAGAACGAAAATTTTAAAATTTTGAAAAAACGAAAAATATAAAAATTCAAAAATATAAATATTCGAAAAATATAAAAATTCAAATTTATAAAAAATCGAACAATATAGAAAATCGAAAAATATAAAAATTCAAACATATAAATTAAAAAAATAAAAATCAAATTACTAAAATTTTGAAAAAAGAAAAATAACAAACGACGAACAACGAAAGACGCATACGAACGAGCAACGAGTTGTGCGACTAGCGACAAACGTTATTGTCGTGCGACAAGCGACGAACGACGAGCGACGAGTGACAAGCGACCAGCGACTGTACGGACGACGAGCGAAGTACGAAGGAAGATGCGCGATAAAACACAAAAGAAAAGAAAATTCTAAAATTTTGAAAAACTAGAAATATACAAATTCAAAAATATAAAAATTCGAAAAATATAAAAATTGAAAAATATAAAAATTCGAAAAATGTAAAAAATCGAAAAATATAAAAAATAGAAAAATATAAAAAATCGAAAAATATAAAAAATCAAAACTATAAATTAAAAAAATAAAAATCAAAAATCTAAAATTTTGAAAAAAGAAAAATATTAACGAACGACGAACAACGAAAGACGCATACGAACGAGCAACGAGTCGTGCGACTAGCGACAAACATTGTCGTGCGACAAACAATGAACGACGAGCGACGAGTGAAAAGCAAACAGCGACTGGCTACGAACGACGAGCGAAGTACGAAGGAAGATGAGACATGATGAGACAGAAGAAAAGGACATTCTAAAATTTTGAAAAAACGAAAAATATAAAAATTCAAAAATATAAAAAATCAAAAAATATAAAAAATCGAAAAATATAAAAAATCGAAAAATTTAAAAAATCGAAAATTATAAAAATTCTAACATAAATTTCAAAGAAATAAAAAACAAAAATCTAAAATTTTGAAAAAAGAAAAATATTAACGGATAACGAAAGACGCATACGAACGAGCAACGAGTCGTGCGACTAGTGACAAACGTTATGGTCGTGCGACTAGCGACAAACGACGAGCGACGAGTGACAAGCGACCAGCGACTGGCTACGAACGACGAGCAAAGTACGAAGGAAGATGAGACATAAAACACACAAAAGAAAAGAAAATTCTAGTTTTGAAAAAACGAAAAATATAAAAATTCAAAAATATTAAAATTCGAAAAATATAAAAATTCAAAAATATAAAAAATCGAAAAATATAAAAAAATCGAAAAATAAAAAATCAAAAAATATAAAAAATCGAAAAATATAAAAAATCAAAAAATATAAAAAATCAAAAATATTATATTATCAAAAATATAAATTTCAATAAAAATTAAAATCAAAAATCTAAAATTTTGAAAAAAAATATTAACGAACAACGAAAGACGCATACGAACGAGCAGCGAGTCGTGAGACTAGCGACAAACGTTATTGTGCGACTAAGCGACAAACGAGGAACGTCGAGCGACGAGTGACAAGCGACCAGCGACTGGCTACGAACGATGAGCGATGTACAAACGAAGATGAGACAAAACACAAAAGAAAAGAAAATTTTTGTCGCTAGTGGCACGTCAATAATGGCTTGTTGCTGGTTCGTATGCGTCTTTCTTTGTTCGTCGTTTGTTATAATTTTTCTTTTTTCAAAATCATAGATTTTTGATTTTTTTGAAATTTATATAATGGGACGGAAGTAGTTCTCCAAAATTGGAAATAAAAACAGTTGCGTTTCTGTAAAAAAACAGTTTGATATAATTTTGTTTCACTATTTACAATATTTACAATGGTTAAATGAAAAAAGAAGATTACCTGTAAAAAAACAGAAAACAACATTTAAATTTTTTACTTCAGGTAATGTTTTAACTTTTAATCACGTTTTTAAACACGTGTGATCTCAACGCGATCTTCTTATCTTATGCCTTGCTAGTCAGTCATCAGGCGGCTCCCGGGACGGTGTCAGCTGTCGATAGCGCGGCACATTTGAATCGAAGAAAACGGTGACTCCGATGCGAGTGTCGATGTTTTCTTTACATTTATATTTTTGAATTTTAATATTTTTTGAATTTTTATATTTTGCGATTTTTTATATTTTTCGAATTTTTATATTTTGCGATTTTTTATATTTTTGAATTTATATATATTTGAATTTTTATATTTTTCGGTTTTTCAAAATTTTAGAATCTTCTTTTCTTTTGAGTGTTTTATGCCACATCTTCCTTCGTACTTCGCTCGTCGTGCGTAGCCAGTCGCTGGTCGCTTGTCATTCGTCGCTCGTAGTTCGTCGTTTGTCGCTAGTCGCACGCAACGCTTGTTGCTCGTTGGTATGCGTCTTTCGTTTTTCGTCGTTCGTTATTATTTTTAATTTTTCAAAATTTTAGATTTTAATTTTTATTATTTTGAAATTTATATTTTTTAATTGTTATATTTTTCGATTTTTTATATTTTTCGATTTTTTATATTTTTCGATTTTTATACTTTTCGAATTTTTATATTTTTGATTTTTTTTGAATTTCTTATATTTTTGAATTGATTTATATTTGAATTTTTATATTTTTCGTTTTTTAAAATTTTAGAATTTTCTTTTCTTTTGTGTTTTATGTCTCATCTTCCTGCGAACTTCGCTCGTCGTTCGTAGCCTGTCGCTGGTCGCTTGTCACTCGTCGCTCGTCGTTCGTCGTTTGTCTCTAGTCGCACGTCAATAATGGCTTGTTGCTTGTTCGTATGCGTCTCTCTTTGTTCGTCGTTCGTTAATATTTTTTTTCAAAATTTTAGATTTTTGATTTTTATTTTTTGAAATTTATATTTTTGACATTTTATATTTTTTGAATTTTTATATTTTTCGATTTTTTTATTTTTCGAATTTTTATATTTTTCGATATTTTATATTTTTCGGTTTTTTATATTTTTCGAATTTTTATATTTTTGAATTTTTATATTTTTGAATTTTAATATTTTTCGTTTTTTCAAAATTTTAGAATTTATTTTGTGTTTTATGTGTCATCTTCCTTCGTACTTCGTCGTTCGTAGCCAGTCGCCAGACATGGACAAAGATGGCAAAGGACAACAAACATCACGGCCGATGAATGTCGTGAAAGACGAACGAACAAGACGAGCGGCAAAAAAGGAGAACGAAAGAGTGAACAAACGAACACCTTGAACGGCGACTATAAAAAATTACCAGAGTGACTGACCTCGAATATTAAAAATGACAATAAACATACACGTTGAGTTACGAACACGACGAACAACAAACACCATGAACAGCGAACATCGAAGAAAAGCGAACCGACTTAGACAGCGAGCACTGTTAAACAGTTCACTCATCAAATTACGATCACGAGAACATGATGACAAATACGATTATCGACAAAGACGAAAATGTCGAACATCGAGCTCGATTAAAGCAGCCGGCGTCAAGCATGATTTAGAATGAACGCGGGACGTGACGAACTCCATGATTGACGAACAGAAAAAGAACAAACGCGACGAACAGAAGAAACGATGTTCGTGACGAAAAATGAATATGGCGAAGGACAATTACAATGAACGCTAAACAGCGAACGACGTGATTATGAACAACCACGACGAACAACTCATTTGACGAACGAGAACATGACAAGCACTACCGGTGTCTCATGATAAAGACCGAACACGATAAGCGACAAATGAAAATTAACAATACCCATGATGACAAACGAATTCGGCTAACTAGATAAACAACAAACACGATGAAGAGTGAACAAGGGTAACGACGGAGAACATGAACAAAGGATCAATCTACTCGACGAAAGATGACGAACGTCGAACACGAATAACAACAAACACGACAAAACAGCAACGACAAACGCGGGGAACGTAACGATCGGCGAATACAACGAACCACAAACACTACTGACGATACATACGACCAAACAATGTCGACTAATGACGAATCAACACGTTCAACATCGAACACGACATACAACACAACGAATGACCGACAAGGCGAACAACGAAATGAAACCAATGAACACGAACGACGAATCCTGAACACAGGGAAAGACAATTACGAATTTTGAGAACTTGGCGATTGACAAACACTCGAACACGACGAATGACCTATACAATGAATGTCAAACACGTTCAACAACGAACACGACGTACAACACAACGAATGACCGACAAGTCGGACAACGAAATGAAACCGATGAACACGAACGACGAATCCTGAACACAGGGAAAGACAAACACTAATTATGAGAACATGGCGATAGACAAACACACGAACACGACGAATGACGTACACGATTAAGATCAAACACGACGTATATAACGAATGTGACCAAAGGTAAAATAAAACACCGATGACCCCGACGAGCGGCGAACATATACAACGAATGAATAACTCAACAAGGGACGAATACAAGGGACAACGAACATGACGAAGAATGAAAATGACCAAAACAAATAAGACAAACAAAGAACACTTTTCCGTCGAACGGTTCATGACGAACGATACGACGAATGAACATTCACAACGAACGACAAACACGACGAAAAACGATCTCGCCGAGTTGTAAAGACAACGAATGAAGAGAGATAAAAATGACGAAAAAAGATAGAGTATAATGAAAATAACGAACAAATGACATGACGAACAATAAACATAACGAAGGATGACAGCGAAGAACAAACACGGCTTGGGGTAATCATGACGAGCATGTAACTCGATGAACGACAAACACGGCGAATGACGAACACAATAAACGACGAACACGAATAAAGATGTACATTATGAAAATGAACACAACGAATGACAATCGCAAAAACGAACACAATGGACAACAAACATGACGGCCGATCAATGTGGTGAAAGACGAACGACGACCACGACAAACACAATGAACACAACTAACGTCGAACATGACGATCGAACGTAACAATCGACGAAGGCCTTGTACGAGAACCAAATGGAACAACGAAGACAGCGAACACAGCGTAGATAAACATTAAAAACAACAGGATGACATGACTTACGACAGATGACCTTCACAGTGAATGACAAACGAACACGACGGAAACAAACACTCGCGAACATAAAGAACGGCGAACGCGAGAGCCCCATAAAGGGCAAACATGACGAACATTGGACAAGACTAATATGAACTTTGAACATGACAAATAATGAAATTGAACAAGGGGAACGCGAACGCAGGTGAACACGACGAAAGACGAACACGAGGGGAAAACTTGAACGATGAAGACGGACAACCAACATGACGAACTCGACGAACGACGATGGTTACAGTCATTGAACACGACAAATGGTGAACACGAGGATCATGAAGACGGACGCCAAACACGACTAACGATTAATATGACTAACGAAATCGTGACGACGAATCTGACGATCAACAAACACGACGGAGTGAACCATTGTGAAACGTGAAGAATACGAGCGCGGCGTACATGCTACGAACGCGGAATAAGAGGAACCGACCAATTGCAACCAGCAATTTTTTTCCCGCTCCGAGACCCGAACTCAGATCCTCAGCGTTAAACTGCCAACACTCATACCACGAACTTGGCCATATTGGTCGTACTCGGGCGGAGACATACAACGTTAAAGTCTGCTTCATGTAAAATCTCTCAAAAATATCAATGTGCGTTTGAAATTGCTAAATCCTCCAGTTTGTTCAGATCGATCAGGGAATATCCATTTTTGAAAAAATTGGCTGAATCGTTTAGGAGCGAGCGTGGACCAAAGATGGACAGTGCTGTTTGCCGTCAATTGCTTTTTCGATATCACAAAACATGAAATCTGAGTGCACCACGTGTTAGAGAAATTTTTAAAATATATATAGCAACAGTATTTATCCAGTTTTCGTCAACACAGCCAGGCAATAAGAGTTTTTCTGCGAAAAATTGGCCGTTTTCCGGTGCACGATCACATAACGTTCTCTTTTTATGAAGTACTTCATACGAGCGAGGAGAGGTCCCTCACGTTGTGTTTACAATGTATCTAAATTTCATGTTGTTAGATTCATAAGTTTATGTAAATCGGTTCATAGAGATGCCAATTACTTTGACGTGAAATCATTTTAGTTATTGAATAAAAGGGTTGAAAAAGTGTTAAGGTTAATAAAGATTCTCGAAAACTCAATTATATTCTGCGACATGAGAAATAAGGGACAAACGATAAAGTCGAACCCGTGACCCTTTGAATCGTAGCCCTGAGTCCGTTTACGCCTTTAAACCACCTGGGAATCAGACAGAGAGGGATATTACTCTTCTATAATATTATTTTTTTTCTTTCAGTTGTAGCATTAGGAAGCTGAAAAACTGAGAAAATGTGAAAACTGCTACAGAATGGCACAGACTTACCTGAATTAGTTTTCTATTTCCTTTGTCTTGGGCTAGCTATTCTCTCTTGCCACATACTCTTGCCTGCTGCTATCAATCGCTGCCTATAGTAAATTTTTTTTAAATTTTCTTAATTTTTCTGTTTCCTAATAGTAGAATGAAAATATTATTTTAATTGTATTAAAAAACAGTAAAACTTCGTTGCAATGGCAATTTTCAAAAATGACGTATAAGCTTACTGTAAATTTGAAATTTGAAGCTCTTTTTCACAGAAGATTTTTGAGTTTTCGAAAACGTCATTTGAAGCAAATTAACTCACAAATACAATAGTGCATTACAATAGTGCAATACTTTTTTGAACATGTGTTTATTAATTGTGTGAGAGATCTTTCAAATAAAATACATTTGTGAAATTTTTGGAAAAAAATACCTGGAGATAAATTTAACCCCATATTAAAGAGTGCAATTAGGACTGTCCTTTCAAAAAGGTTGAAGAAAAAATGTGGAGCCGTTTTTGAGATAATCTATTTGGATTTTTTTTAAATTGCACAAATTGTACACAATATTGCGAGAAAACTACAATTTTTTAAAAAAAATGTACATGATCTTGACGAAAGAATTCACTATGGATAACAAATTTCATTTGAGGGAAAAATCTCTATCTTTAATTTTGTAGTTGTAAGAAGACCCCCAAAAATTAAATTTTTGAAATTTTCAAAAATTCAAAGTTAACTGCAAAAACGGACCTATGCCACCTTTCGATTTGATTAAATTTAAATAAAAAATTGGGTGGCATTTTTGAGAAAATTTTGAAAATGTCCCAGGGACATCATGTGCAGTACCCCCAAAAACTAATGGTTTTCAAAATCGCAGAGCTTCGACGCAGATTAAATGGACAGTTCAATTTGGAAAAGATCCTACGCATGGTTTAGGCGCTGTTCACATTCACTAATCGGAGAGACGGACATTTTGAAAATAATCATGTTTTCGGTATGAGGGGACACCAAAACGTGCATTACCGTTGAAATCTCGAAACTGATTTTTCGCAGAATTACATAAGTTTCCCTGTACTACTTATATTACTCCGTATATACGTATGTATATGGGAAAGTAAAAAATAAAAGCTACTATATGCCCAAGTTCTCCTACCTTAAAGTATATAAGTAAGATAATATCACAGCAATACGGCGTGGAATATTTGGGTTCATAATGGGTGTTCTGTGAACTGATTGAAGGGGGAAATGGGTGGCAAGTTTCCGGAGGAAAGGACCAAATAATAGACCTCAAAAAAGAAAGTTTTTTTGCAGAGTATTTATTATCATAGGCTATTATTCTTATGAGGATAGTGAGTGAATAATAAACTCAATTTGGCTAACGGTAGCTTTGATACTTTCCTTCTATGAATTTCTCTAGTCCGGCACCCGTGGAAAGTAGCGTCTGTATAAATTATGGCTTCTAGAGATGTCAACGAAGACGGTGCCATTGATTTATCGTGCTAAGAATGGAAAGAGGTGGGAAAAATTCCATTGAAATACACAAATGTGATAAAGTTGGTAAGGATTATACAATAAAACAACACATTATTCAAGGATATTATACACTATACAAGGATCAAACAGGGAAGAAAGCAAATTGTGGAAGTGAAATATCCCAGTCTTGATTATACAAAAATAGACACATTGTGTATTTTAATTAACATTTTTCTTTTATTCATATGAACACAAGGTGTATAGTGGGGAGAACAGTTTTCATTTTTCACTAATAAATAATGACAACAATCAGAAAAACGTAAACTATTTAATACATTGTAATTATAACACACTTTCTTATATTTACATTCAATGCATTCCAAAGTGCTACAACACAATACATATAGTAAATAAAAATGTTTTTTTATACATTCACATGGTGAATAACTTCCCATTCATTAAATAATAGCATAAAAGCAAGTGTTCATGTTCATTAAAACATGACTAGGAGTGATATCTTTGGTGTACAATATTATAACATCAGGTGGCTAACAGATGAAATTAAATTATATATAAATATTCGTTAATAATATAAACATGTAGTATTCACATGTGTGTATATACATACTCATAAATATGTTCCATGTTATATAGACACACCCACAAAAAGTTCAAGAAATCAAAACTTTCACTAAATATTTTTTTCAGCAATGCAACAAGCAAAATGCTTTTAGACAATATTTGATATAATTATGCTACTCTCATGACCTTACAATTTATTATTAAACATGCATTTGCTGCATATGCATAAAAATTGTTTTTTCTGTGAAACTCCTAAATGGCATGAAATCTCGAAGGAGTACAATGTTTATCAGAGGTAATGTACACGTTATGATTGTTTGCTGTTTGGAGCAATGGTGCCATCTCTTGTTAGAGTTAGGAGGATTTTAAGTTTCTAAAACTAAATGGTTGTTTCAAAAACATGTTCCTCATTCATGTATTTAGTAAAATAAGGAGTATAACACACACTTGTTACATTGCATTTCATGTCTTGGGTTGCAAATATTAATCACTTGTATTTAATGTCTCTAGATCTTCTTGAACTATCTATTTGAAAATCAAGTTAAACCATTATATACAGGTACAAATATATAAACAATTGTGCAGCAAATTGTTAGCTGTCTGTCCCAGTGTAGATGAGTGATACATTGATATCTTCAACGTTTCAGGGTGTTTTTGAATTAGGTAAGGAACTTAATGTAGTATGTATAGAGTCACACTTCATATAACCATAGCACATATATATGTATATTTACATATATACACAAAATATGTGTATATATATTTATACACATATTCTATGAAGTACATATTGGGCGTGAGATTTTATGTTATTGATTTTAAGACATGGTATTTCATTTTAGTGTATGAATAGGGATCATAAACTTTTGTAAGATCTTATTAGTGATTGAATTATCAAAGGCCACATTTTTATCTCACTTCTTTGTGAAGGCATATTTAAAATTTGAGGATCTTGTGTTTGTTGTAATGGTGAATTAGAGGAAAATGTATCTAAAGAATTCAAAATTAAAATAAACAAGAAATGAATATTTTAAAATCTGTTGTTGTTCTTGTCAGATTACTTTAAATTATACACAAATATAAATCTCTTACATATTTCAAACATTCATATATCGCACAAACAGTTCTATAAACATTCAAGAATTGATTGCAATAGGTATGCCTTGAATCAGATTGTTAAACATGAAAAAATGAGGGTTTTCCCCTTTGTGACTACCTTTAATATCGCCATTCATTGAAAGGAACCACAAAAGAAGCTTTCATGTCCAAGATGAATAAAGAACCAAATTTTGTGAATAAAGAACCAAACGGCATGCTGAAAAACAGAGAGAGGTTTTAAAGGAGGTGAATGTAGGTTCTAGAAAGGTGGCGCAGAGTAATATCTACTGTTCTTAGAATCTCTTTCTCATCAACTGACATTTTCAATAAGACACTTGAGTAACTCTCAGCAAATGCACAATATATAAAAAAGGTTACTGTACAATAAGACAATAGAATTGCAGAAATGAATGAGAAAAAGGACCTTAATGAGGCATGTTGGGTCCTTGAAGGAAAATTATTAGAGGTGGTTCATGTCAAGAAGTACATGAGAAGTGAGTCTACATCATAAATCATGAATGTGTAAGATATAATTATAAACACTATTTGAATGAAATGAGTAAATTGAGGGAACATATCTGTCAAATTGGCAAGAATTTGTTAAAAGGTCTCTTCAAGAATCGGGGGAGGATGGAAGGCCGGCAACAACCTGGAGTGAAGACATCAAAGTCATCTCTTCGGAATCTCTTTTTGTGAGTTTGGGAAGATCGAAACACAAGTTGATACCTGAGAATTGGTTCCAATGACGAATAAGTGTTTAACATTTAAATTGTAAAAAATTATTCGTAAATTTTGATGTAATGGTATTCAAAATTTGGAGACATTTATGTCAAATGTTCAGTGTAAGAGATAATATTTCAATTATTTCGCTACGCAGTTGTGACACTTTTCATGTTTTCACCACTCTAGGCCGAGGGATGTGTGCAGCACTCACATTCAAATTTCCCTGAACACTACACGGCGTTCGACTATTCAAAACGGTCTGTAGTTCCATCTTGTTGAAATTTAAAATACTAGTAATGAAAGGAACTCGTAAATATGTACGATTGACGCAGTCAATGCGAAATGTGCATTGATAGCTTGAACGTTTTGGGGGTAAGGAACTTAACGTATGCAGTATGCAACATACGTGTACATAGTATCAGCAACATTTCGTAAATCCGTAGTACAAATTGATGTATATCACATATATACACATATGTGTAAATGTACAGCGCTGCACATTTCGTGGCGTCGATGGTGTAACGGTTAGCGTATCCCAAATTATACCCAAATTTGTACGTTCAAACCAAATGACAGTTATGGATTTATAAGGGGAAAAATTCTTCGAAGGGTAAGCAAAGCCGTCTGTCACATGTTGTAGATTTAAATCCTCATTTCAAAAAGAAGTATCTGAACAAAATTAAAATCAACAGTTTCGTCGCCCGAAAGATACGTGTTTCCTCTGCTAGAACGAACTTGGCAGAATTTCGATGTTCAGTCGGAACCGCAGGCCAGGTGGTCTGAGCCATGCCACGGGAAATAAAGCAATTAATTGAGCTGAATCGTGAGAGTGAAAATGCGCAAGAAGTAAGCGTCAGGCTCACCCTCGACCTATACCTTTTTTATTTTTGTTACGAAATTATTCTGTAAACTATTTATAAAACAAAATGTTCATCAATGTTCATTTGAGAAATAATCATGTATTTTATTAAAATTTGTTTTATTTGCAAATTGACAGCTTCAATTCAATAGTTAGTCAACAGTTGACAGAAAAAACTGAGTTGGATGTTAGATTAGTGTTTTATAATTTCTTTTACTGTTTTCGAACGTGTTTATGGAATCCTTTCCGCGTGCTTTTGAATAAAAAGGGAGTATTAACATTTTTAGAAAGCCCTGACCCTAAAATCCGTTTCGAGAATATGGTCGCACTTTTTTCCGTCTTTCACAACGAAACGACTGCCCTAAAGACAATAATGAGTTCTAAAGGCATGAATTCTGCGGATTAATACAATTCTAATATCACTACTTGTTAATATTGATTTTTTCTGCCCTGTCTCATAGTAGTTTTTTCTTTTCCTGGACCGACCATTACTTAAGCATTTCAAATGAATATTTTAGTACAATAGAAAATTGTAATGAATATTTTAGTATATTAAGACGTTTTCATTATGGAAAGAAAAGAAGGTCGTGAATTCTCTTTCCACACAATTACTTTGCAAATAATTAATTTATTTTTTCTATTTTGTATTAAAAATTTCTATAAATTAATATGACAATATTAAGAGACACGAGGAAAATAAATATAGATAGTTATTATTCATTTAGAAATTAAGATTCCAGAATATGCTCAATTACACATTGAAACGAAGTCAATCAAGACAGAGATTGCCTAGAAAAAGTCCTCACATGGCCATTTATAGGCCGTAGTACTAAAGAGAGTTCCGGTGGCCAATGATAAAATCTTACTTAATTATTCTCCCCTAACATTTTTATTGTTCACCAGAGTGAAACAAACCAAATTCATATGAAAATCTTCACAAACATACGTGTACTACTTATTAAAATATAGTTTGACTACCCGGTAACTTTTAAAAGTACGTGTATATGTTGTATTGGTCAACGAACCCCTCTATTCTTTTTTTTATACTTTGATATGGCAATTTTCTTTGTGTTCGGCTACGATGGCATTGTCACTGATATTGCACTCCTCGTCTTCCTCCTCGTCTGCGAACTTTATGTCCTCGTCCCCGTGGAGGAAATCACAGAAGTCGGAGTTTGCGTCGCTGGGCGACTTTTCGACACGCGTCTCCTTCTCGACGGCGCCGCCGCCGCCGCCGCCGTGCACGCGCGCGGGCGACTCGCCGCCCTTGTCCTTGGCCTTGGTCCTGCGCGGCCGGCCCTTGCGCGCGTGGCGGTTGTCGTCCTCGCCGCCAGACGGCGGCAGCTGCAGCAGCGCGCGCGGCACCATCTCCGTCGCCTGGCGGAACGACAGCGGCGGCGGGTCCCGCTCCGCGCCCGCGGCGGCGCTGACGTCCGCCTCCGACTGCGCATGCGCGAGCAGCGCCTGCGCATGCGCCTCGGCCAGCAGCTGCTCGCCCTGCTCCTCCCAGGCGCCCGGCGCGAACGGCGGGATCCACACCAGGTAGGCCGGGTCCATGCCCAGGTACGAGCCCGGCACGGCGCCGGCGTTGGACACGTTGTAGTCGTAGTAGTCGAGTTCGAGGTCGTGGTCGGGGCCGGCCAGGCTGAACTCGGAGCCGCCGGCCAGCAGGCGCTGCAGGTTGCGCTGCTCCTTGTGCTCCTTGGGGTTGGCGCGCCCGCCACCTGCCACGTGCGACAGGCTGGGCGTGCTGCGGCCCTGCGCAACCACACACACACACACACTTCATGAACATGTCAATTGAAAATCATTTCTGAATTGTAATGTCAAAGTCCCTTGTGTTTACACAATCATTAAATGTCTGTGAATTGTGGCGTCAAAGTCCCTTTTAACACAATCATTAAAACTTTTGTGAATTTCGACGTCAAATTTCTTGTTTTTACACAATCATTTAGATTTCTTTGAATTGTGATGTCAAAGTCCCTTGTTTCATTTCAATCATTTAAACTTCTCTGAATTGTTACGTCACAGTCGCTTGTTTTTACAGAATCATTTAAACTTTTGTGCTTGTGACGAAAAATCCTTTGATTTTATACAATAATTTAAATTTCTATGAAGAGTTATTCACAATAATATTGGTATTTATATGTAAGAGGTTTGCTTGGCTTCCAACATCATAATGACTATTTTTCAAATACTGCTAATCTTGCGATTATTAAAATTTATTTATATTAAACTTTTACTCAACTTTTTCAACTATTTATAATTAAAATGACGGGAAGGTTTATAATCCTCTTCCCCCTACGTCACATACAGTTTTTACTGTTTTTTTTACTGAATAAATCTAAATTTAAATCTAAGCATTGTATTCACGTACAATGCGCTAGTATTTTAACTGAACGACGTTTCAAAATAATAGTTCAATTCTCAAAATCCAGTCAATTTGATTGTTGTGTGACATGCCAGAAGGTCACTCGGGTGTGATACGACGGAATTGATACATCGACAATGTTAAAATACATACAAGGAATACGCGTAGCATAGCAACGAACTAACAAATGTATAAGCGTGCCGTGATAGTTGTTAGGAACAGGAACTGTATTGTCGAGGTACGGCACGGCCTGCTGTCATTAACATGGAATTGATTAGGGGAGGGCGTTGAAAATTTAGCTCAAACAAAAAGAATCAAATTCTCTTTCTCACGAAAAGAGCCAAGATGGTAATGAACATTATAATATTAATTTTGCCATTGTAGATTTACGTTGTGGGTGAATGTTTGTTTCATAAGTCCATAATAGTGTAGGCTAAACAGAATTGTTCATTTGAGTTTTAAGTGAGTAAATATCCGCATTCTTAACGATAGTCACACTTGTTGTCGTATAGGAACTTTGCATTTATACTTCGTGTTCGTGGGTTTACATGAGGTTAGTTCCGTAGTAGGAATTTTAAATTGTTAATTTGAAGGAAATAGTACTTGCGAATAGAGGTTTCACACGCAATCTAGTGAGGGAAACTCGCGATGCGATTATATAAAGCAGATGTAGGGATTTTACGAATAGCGGACTGCATAAATAGCTAGAGTAGGGAAGCATTTATAGTTTACACAGACATTAGGCTCACAAATCACACCACAAGAGGATCTCCTTTTGAAGAAGTCGGCGGCATCGAAATAACCGAGAAGACTGTAAGCTTACAAACTTTATCAAAGCCACGTGGTTTAGCAATGTTCAAAGGCCATAGAAACATTAATCAATAACGACCTCGAGACATGCAATGTGAATTTTACAATAAATGTTAATTGTTGTTTGAAAAAGAGGCTGATATTTCATTGAATTACCATCAATTCAGTAGGTAGTAAATTCCACAGAAAGTCCAGGAATCGTAATTTCTGTACCACGTGCAACAGGTAAGGTGATATACGGTGTACGTAGAACACATGCAAGATTTTAAAGAAAAAACGGAGCTAACCAAACTATGAGTTGTAAGGGCAGTTGATTTACGAGCATAGCAAGGCAAATTAAATTAGAAGAATCATAAAAACGTTCCAAATTGTCTGCCCAGTTTGGAGCATGATAAAATAAGTTTAATTAGTAACATTTAATGTTAATGCACTTACAAATCGTCATGCCCAACGCAGGGCCTGTTAATATAGGCTACAGTTGAATAATATCATATCGTTACATATTACACAGTTTGTTCTCGTACGATATATTGTTGTCAAAGGTTGAACGTAAAAAATCTACATTTACGTGGGGTTTCTCATTGAGTAGGACCTTCTATGCATGACGGTATAGTGTAGAAAAAAGACAATTATAAAGCTAGTTCAAATTGAATTACAAATAGTAAATTCTATTTGATTTATATCATAATCGAGTATTATTATAACTCCTGGTCACAGACACATGACTTGTTTTCAACATACCAGCAATTCTGAAACTAAACAAAATTCTCACGTTATCACTCTACTTTATCATAAAACCAGTAATTTTGGAAACAAGTCTACTTTTAAATATATGCTATTGAACAGATTTATCAAGGTAGAAATATCTAGTTACAATGTTCAAGGCGTAAGACAATTTCAAAATAACACAAAGTAAAAACAGAAATTTTGTAATTTTCCAATTTTTTTAGCTTTTTTCATGAAATTAGTACCTATACAATATTTATAAGCACACTAACGTATTTGATTGATAGTTCAAGAATTCTATTGCATTTTGTTTTATAAAAATCAAAACTAAAAAAACATGCTCATGCTTTTTATAGGTATTTTTAAATTTATATCTGAAATATTTAATATAAAAAATATGCAATGAAATGCAATGCAAAAAGTACAATACAAGATAATTGAATTGAGGCAGAGAAGAGAAAAGAGAGAACGAAATAAACAAAGAGAAAGAAAGACGAAGAGAGAAAGAAGATAGAAAACAGAAAGAAGAAAGAGAGAGTGAGAGAGGGGAGAATGAACAACTTTTAGTAAGGAAACTAGGCGTGGATCAATAAATTATACTAAAAAACGTATAAAAAAGTAAATCTGAAGAAACGCAAGAAAAGAGTTAAAAGAAATGTAAGGCTAGGATGTTTAAATTTTAGAAATATAGCAAAAGTATGCAAGCAGAAAATGTGAGAAGGATTGCTCTCTACAGAGAGCAATCCACAGCTACAGACGTAGTTGGTGCGCGCGCACGAGTCGGCACAAGGGCAAGGCAACAGCAAGCTCACCGCTTCAACATGCAGCGAGCTGCGGAAACGAGTCTGCGACAGTTCGGGGCCCGCGTACAAACGGGCGGTTCAGCGATTGAGCTAGAGCTGCAGCGTTAAGAGTGTGACTGTGTGTGTGTGTGTGTGTGTGTGTGTGTTGTGACAGTTACATGACCGAGCCTAAATACTGTGATTGTTCCCGGATATATTGTGAATCGGCTGTGATAAGTACTTCTGGCGGCACTAAACTCGGCGACGTCTTAGGTATTTTCTTTTTGGCAACTGAAACTTTGACATCGCTTGGTATATTCTGGTGAAGAGATTGTCTTGTAAACTGTACATTTGAATAAATTGTTTTATGTGAAAAGTCTCAGCCTCCATCTTTTTTCATTCATTTCAAGGAAGACTATAAGACAACGAAGAAAATATATAAGTTGTGTAAGTACAAATTCTTTTGTTCGTTGTCATCATCAATGTCACATTTTCTGCTTGCATACTTTTCGTTACTATTTCTTAAAATAGTAATGAATGTCAAGGTGGCGTATTTACTTTTGTAGACGATGTTTATTTTCCAAACTTCTTCTAACAAAATCGTAGAACTAAACTAAACAAAATCAGTCAACTAAAAAATAAAAATTTATGTGATTTAAATGGATTTCCGGACTGTTTATTGAAAAGTTGTGTACCTGTCTTTATACACCAGTTAACTCACATTTTCAATGCTTCTTTTTGCACAAGAATATTTCCAGACATTTTCAAAGCAGCAATAATCAATCCAGTTTTAAAAAAATGAAACAAAAATGATATTCCAAATTACCGACCAATTTCTCTTTTGTCAGGTTTCTCAAAAACATTGAGCAAATGCTGAGATGGCCCCGTGTTTGGCTTATGGACGTAAATGTAGCTTCACTATGCGCACCTTTTGTTGAACTCTCCTTTTGCTTGAAATGGTAAGAGTAGAGGTAAGGGCGAGTTGCCATTTTGTTAGCAATGCAGAAAAACCATACCTTCAATTAATTTACCGTAGCAAATAAGTTTCCTATAACTCGGGAACAAAAATGTCTAGCTTTTTTTAAATATTACTAATCTCTCACTTTTTTAAAATTTATTTTTATTTATTTATAGTTGAAATGATGGGAAGGGATTCTGTAATTCAAGAAAACGTGCGCCGATCATCTTCTCCCCATAAGTCACATACAGTTTTTTACGTTATTTTGACTAAATAAATCTAAATCTAGATTGCAAGTGTTACATCATCCAGACGGAAACCCTCACTTGTAGCTAAAAGGAGAAGAGCCAAGTAAAATGATTTCGCGCACTCACGTTGGCGAGCGTGGCGGCGCTGGGCGGGCGCGGCGGCTGCTGCTGGTGGTGGCGTAGGAAGATCCCTCGCTCGCTGCCTGCGGACGCCCGGCTGCTGGCCACGCTGCGCGCGCTGCAACAGCGCAGAAGCATTCAGCGCCTCGATCGCTGGCGCGCTGCGCACAGGAGGAGCAAGCCCATTGGACCCCTTCCAGCCACATGCCTTCATTAATGGCTCCGTGTTCGTCCAATGCCACGGTCATTATCCCCGTTAGTGTGTGGAATGGTTTTTATGGCTGGAGGTGAGCTGGTCCTCTCTCGTTGAACTTGTCAGCTAGGTCGAATTCAGTCTCTGCCTGGAGGAGAATTCGACCAGCCGGCTGCTCTGACCTGTAGTTTTCCGTGGTGACTCCCATCAACACCACGTGAATGCCGCAGCAATACTCTAACAAACGGGCCACGGATCGCGCGCGATCTTTCCTACCTCTTCCTTGTCCTATTATAGCCCCTCACATATACTAACATGCACTACACTATCACATATGTCGGGAGACCTGTCTGATGCTTAGAGCTTGTCCCGAGTGGGGCGGTGCCTTGCTGTTGGGTTTTACCAGGTTGGGAGGAAACTCTACTAGCCGTTAGCTCGGTGCCGGATTTCACCATTCAGAGAGGGAATATCATCTCCACCTCCAGACAGGAAAAAAACATGTACTCACTTATGGGGTTAAAGACCGCAGTAGTTGACGCGCCGGGAATCCGTAACAACCAACCAACCAACCAACCATCTCCCGTTGAATGATGAAATGCGGTGCAGAATTTCTGTACATGTCGGCTTGTCGGGAATTTACTCCTGCTTTTCACAGCGGGGCACAGCTGAGACAAGCTCTGATCTCCCGACTGGTCTTACGACCTCTGATAGTGTTGTGCGTTTAAGTAAGGGGAGACCACAGGACAAGGAAGGAGGTCCGACAGTTACTTGATATTGATGGAACAAGCCAAGGGAAATTACCTATCACAGCACCCGGTCGCTAGACTTTCCAGACAGCTGCGCAATTCGACTTAATTATTCAAACTGTGTTTAAATCCGTCACACCACCACCGTCGGGACAAGAACCCTAGACATACAGGTTAGAGAAACAAGGTCGTTGAACTCGGCCTTCGATTAGTCGGAATTTACACTCAGTGTATAGTGGGTCCTCAGAGGTGATGGGAGGGAGTTAACCAAGAGATGGGCGTCTGGGCGGGGCGTTTGCCTGTTGGCGATTTGAAAAGGCCGGATGTGTAGGTGGTGCGAGGCGGGCATGGCATGTACACTAAAGACGGACGTGTGGGAAGGATGTGCAAGGACATTCACCGGATTTAGGCCTTGGTGCAATGTTGGCCTAACACTACAAGTGGTGGAGGTACCGAGTACACGTTGTGGAGTGTTTGAGCGGGCAATCACCAGCAGAAGAATCAGTGGGGTAACCAGGAGATCACTCACTAGCTGCGAGAATCTGGGTGGAGTGCGGGTAGGGCAATTATCAGTTAATGGATGACCTGGTGGGTGTGTCACTCACCAGATATTGTATGTTATGAGTGGAGTGTTAGAGCGGCATTCACCAGGTGGTGGAGATCCTGATCCAGTGTTGGAATGGCATTTACCAGGTGGAGGAGGAGTTGGCTGGAGAGTGTGTGTGGCACTCACCAGGTGGAGGATGTCCTGGGTGGAGGGTGGATGTGGCACTCACCAGGTGGTGGATGTCCTGGGAGGAGAGTGAGTGTGTGGCACTCACTAGGTGCAGGATGTCCTGGATGGAGGGTGTGTGTGGCACTCACCTGGTGGAGGGTAGGCGTGGCACTACCAGGTGGTGGAGGACCTGGGTGAGGAGCGTGTGTGGCACTCACCAGGTGGTGGTGGTCCCGGATGGAGAGCGTGTGTGGCACTCACCAGGTGGTGGAGGTCCTGGGTGGAGAGCGTGTGGGGCACTCACCAGGTAGTGGAGGTCCTGGGTGGAGAGCGTGTGTGGCACTCACCAGGTGGTGGAGGTCCTGGGTGGAGAGTGTGTGTGGCACTCACCTGGTGGAGGGTAGGCGTGGTACTCACAGGTGGTGGAGGTCCTAGGTGGAGGGCATGTGTGGCACTCACCAGGTGGTGGAGGTCCTGGGTGGAGAGCGTGTGGGGCACTCACCAGGTAGTGGAGGTCCTGGGTGGAGAGCGTGTGTGGCACTCACCAGGTGGTGGAAGTCCTGGGTGGAGAGTGTGTGTGGCACTCACCTGGTGGAGGGTAGGCGTGGTACTCACAGGTGGTGGAGGTCCTGGGTGGAGGGCATGTGTGGCACTCACCAGGTGGTGGAGGTCCTGGGTGGAGAGCGTGTGGGGCACTCACCAGGTAGTGGAGGTCCTGGGTGGAGAGCGTGTGTGGCACTCACCAGGTGGTGGAAGTCCTGGGTGGAGAGCGTGTGGGGCACTCACCAGGTGGTGGAAGTCCTGGGTGGAGAGTGTGTGTGGCACTCACCTGGTGGAGGGTAGGCGTGGCACTCACAGGTGGTGGAGGTCCTGGGTGGAGAGCGTGTGGGGCACGCACCAGGTGGTGGAAGTCCTGGGTGGAGAGTGTGTGGATCACTCACCTGGTGGAGGGTAGGCGTGGTACTCACAGGTGGTGGAGGTCCTGGGTGGAGAGAGTGTGGGGCACTCACCAGGTGGTGGAAGTCCTGGGTGGAGAGTGTGTGTGGCACTCACCTGGTGGAGGGTAGGCGTGGCACTCACAGGTGGTGGAGGTCCTGGGTGGAGAGCGTGTGGGGCACTCACCAGGTAGTAGAGGTCCTGGGTGGAGAGTGTGTGTGTGGCACTCACCAGGTGGTAGATGTCCTGGATGGAGAGCGTGTGTGGCACTCACCAGGTGGTGGAAGTCCTGGGTGGAGAGTGTGTGTGGCACTCACCTGGTGGAGGGTAGGCGTGGCACTCACAGGTGGTGGAGGTCCTGGGTGGAGAGCGTGTGGGGCACGCACCAGGTGGTGGAAGTCCTGGGTGGAGAGTGTGTGGATCACTCACCTGGTGGAGGGTAGGCGTGGTACTCACAGGTGGTGGAGGTCCTGGGTGGAGAGTGTGTGTGTGGCACTCACCTGGTGGAGGGAAGGCGTGGCACTGACAGGTGGTGGAGGTCCTGGATGGAGAGCGTGTGGGGCACTCACCAGGTGGTGGTGGTCCCGGATGGAGAGCGTGTGTGGCACTCACCAGGTGGTGGAGGTCCTGGGTGGAGAGCGTGTGGGGCACTCAACAGGTAGTGGAGGTCCTGGGTGGAGAGCGTGTGTGGCACTCACCAGGTGGTGGAGGTCCTGGGTGGAGAGTGTGTGTGGCACTCACCTGGTGGAGGGTAGGAGTGGCACTCATAGATGGAGGTCCTGGGTGGAGAGCGTGTGGGGCACTCACCAGGTAGTGGAGGTCCTGGATGGAGAGCGTGTGGGGCACTCACCAGGTGGTGGAGGTCCTGGGTGGAGAGTGTGTGTGTGGCACTCACCAGGTGGTAGATGTCCTGGATGGAGAGCGTGTGTGGCACTCACCAGGTGGTGGAGGTCCTGGATGGAGTGTGCGTGGCACTCACCTGGTTGAGGGTAGGCGTGGCACTCACAGGTGGTGGAGGTCCTGGGTGGAGAGCGTGTGTGGCACTCACCAGGTGGTGAAGGTCCTGGGTGGAGAGTGTGTGTGGCACTCACCTGGTGGAGCGTAGGCGTGGCACTCACAGGTGGTGGAGGTCCTGGGTGGAGGGCGTGTGGGGCACTCACCAGGTGGTGGAGGTCCTGGTGAAGCTGGGCGTGTCCAAGGGCGTGGCGGCGCCTCCGCCGGGTGGCGGGAGGGCGGCGGCGGCGGCGGCGGGCGCGGCGAGGAGCGTGGCGGAGCGTGGAAGGCCGCCGGGCGAAGGCGTGGGCGTGGGCGTGGGCGAGGGCGAGGGCGGGCGCGAGGCGGGCGACGTGGGCGGCGTGCAGGGCAGCGACGCTGTGCTCGCGGCGCCGTCGACGGGCGACGAGGCGTTGATCACCTCATACTCGCTACGAAGCCACAGCGACCGCCACGTCAAGTTCACATTACAAGGCAAAAACTAATTTAGACAGTATTGATATGTTTAGACATGCACCAAAACACGCGCGTTTGCTTTGTGTAATTGCGTTATTACAAGTCAGAAAGAAATTGAAGAGCTTGTTTCCATAGTGAAGTATGTCGATAAAGCGCAATTTCTCTGGAAGGGAAGGAATTCACATTCATCCATATACTCGTAGTTGAAGGTAAAATTCAACGAAATTCAACTCGTATTAGAAAAAAAAATGTTTCGATAGAGGTGCCGCCGCGGGCGTCAAGCAGTCAACACGTATACAGACAAGCTTAAGAATGTGTCCGAGTGGCAGTGTGTGAAGGGTGTCATTTAGAACTGTGCTTTGCTAGCAGCGATGTAGCGCTTCTTATAGCGAGGGTGCGCCACTAAGGCCCCTTCAGACGGCACCTCTCCGCAGCGCTTCCGAGAGGAGCGTCTGCTGCCAACGGAATGTTTAAATGGAGGTATTCGCCCGATTGGCGCTTACTGGCGACCGGCAGTGAAACCAGCAGCGCTGGCGCCCATCCTCACTGCTGCCATCAGAACACAGTATTAAATGGCAGCCTTTTTTTTGAATTGAATTGAATTTGCCTTATTTTACGTGGCGAGACTCGGGCCATCAGGCCGGCTCTTCCGTCTGACCACGCAAATTTCGCTACGCTCCTTTCACCAACTAGCAGAGGAAGGACGTATTTCTTGGGCGAGAAACAGGCGATTTTTAAATTTAGCTCAGAGGCGTCATTTAGGCATGAGGATCTTTTACATGCAAGTAAATCTACTAACATGGGACAGCCGGCTTTACTTCCCCTCCGAAGGAAGGCGTACGAAGGATTTTGTCGCCCTAAAAATCCACGGCTTCGATCGGGTTTGAAACCGCGAGCTTGGGTATAACAGTCCGGTACGCTAACCGTCACACCATCGCCGCCAGCCTTCGCTGTAGGCCATTCGCAAGCTCCACTTAACTAATCTTTTTACATGTTGACTACCTTACAGCCACCGGAGTTCACAGCGATGTGCCTTACAAACTCTTCCTTTCCGGCCTTCGGCGTGTATGTAGGAGTTAGGGGCTTTCTCGGGACCGTCGAGTTGCCCATAAAAAGGCCATCTAACAGTCACAGAAGAACCACTCAGCCGTTCGTGCGTATAATTATTAGAAACAACTAGCTGCACCCATGGTAAAATTTCGCATATTTGGACACATGAAAGTATACTGAAATACTCTAATATTTGGATTTTCTTTCTATTCTTGAAAAATTATTTAAAGTTTTAAAAGAAGTATGTTGAACGCATATTGAATAGCGTTTTAAAATGATAACCGATTTTTATATTACTATAGCACATTATTTTTAATTAACATCCGTGGCGCGCCAACTGAAGGATCACTGGGGTTTCCTCCCCCTCCTGGGTGGTTGAGAAATGCAAGAGAAACTGGTCTCGTGACCTCAACCGTTAACAGAGCGAAGCCCTTCAAATGTTAAATACACACTCTCCAATCCGCCTATATTTATGTGCAATGTTATGCTAAGTGAATAATGATTTTATCACTACGGACGTTTGTGACACTTAATATATAGTGCTCGCTCTAAAATTATTATTACTATTTTTAATATGTTTTCACATACCCAAATGCAAATACAGAGTGGCGTATCTTTTAAACGCTAAGCTTGAAATAGAAGTGTGTATATATATATATATATATATATATATATATATATATATATATATATATATATATATATAAGGGCATTCAAAACCAAACTTATGTACTTACGGGAGAGGAAAATTGCTTTGAGGGCTAACA
This sequence comes from Gryllus longicercus, assembly GCA_038098605.1. Classification (NCBI taxonomy): domain Eukaryota; kingdom Metazoa; phylum Arthropoda; class Insecta; order Orthoptera; family Gryllidae; genus Gryllus; species Gryllus longicercus. The sequence goes on along the minus strand of JAZDUA010000804.1, from coordinate 267,265 downwards.
CGCGTCCTCCAGTAGTCAGCTAGTAGTTACGTCAGTGGTATTTTTGGCGCTATATTGGCTAATATTGTGAATAATGAATACGATCTTCTTGACTTGTAGCATTTCAGTTTTGTCTGAACATTTAGCAATCATAATGGGTTGACGGACATTATAACAAAGGTCGCATGACGAGAAGCGTCTGCGGTGCTACTCTCAATAGCCCTTGCGGAGAGCACCAAGCAAGTGTCTGCTGTGAGAATTATGTTATTTATGTGCATCTATAAAAAGTTTTACAATTTCTTCCATAACTTCACATCATACATGTTCAATCTATTAAACATTGTGTTTCATAGTAAAAACGAGTTTTCTTCATTTTTACACAAAGTAGTCTGTCAGAATACGCCTTTGTATGGTTTGCTTGGTACAGGTCACCATTGCAATCTAGGGTTAAAAAGGGGTAGAAAGTGTTTTCTTCATTTTTTTCATTAATATACACAGTAGAGCGTCGATTATATCAGGTCTAAACAATGTCAGCCCTAGATCACATACTGAAATTGTCTGGATAATCCACGAAACTAACAGACTAACAAAATGAGCAGAAAGAATCAAACAATTTCCGGATAAATCGAATCGAGGAAAATAATGAACGTACATATGCAATCACATTAAAAACCAATGAACTCAATTTCAGAATCTGAACTACAAAAACAGTGAATAAGAATTAAAATATTTTAATGTAAATAAGTACTTAATTTAAGCTCAAAAACATTTAAAAATTGTAAAATTAACTTTTTAACGTTCCATATTCGTGAAACCGCAACGTTTTTATTGTGTAAAATCATAAAATAGATATTTAAGTTTTGCAAACTCTTATTTGATTTTCAAATCAGAAAATGATTACCGAAAAACCGAACCCAATTTATGTAAGAAAGAAAGGGCCGGATAATTGACGAACCGGTTAATTGACGTCCAGATAAATAACGATTTACCAACAAGTCGGAAGTGCGAGTCGGAAGTGCAAGTGGGAAGTTCAAGTGGGAAGTTCAAGTGGGAAGTTCAAGTGGGAAGTTCAAGTGGGAAGTGCAAGCCGGAAGTGCTGCCGGGTGACTCCGTGTGAAGAGGCCACACGGATGCACTCTTCACGTATTAATGTACAAGTAATTTGCCAGCAGAAACGCGATTCAGAAACGCTGCTGGTTGTCTCCGTGTGAAGGGATCACTCGGCAGCGCTTTTCACGTAGTGTGTCGATAATTTGTCAGCGGACGTGTGATTCAGAAGCGCTGCTGGTTGGCTCCGTGTGAAGGGACCACTCGGCAGCGCTTTTCACGTAGCATATAGATACTGTCAGCGGAAGGGCGAGTGGGAAGCGCTGTCGAGTGGCTCCGTGTGAAGGGGCCGCACGACGGCAGCGCTTACTTCTCCGCTGAGTCGTATCCCCTGGCGTCGGCGTCCCCGTCCTCCTGCTGCTCCTCGTCCTCGTCCTCCTCGCGCAGGCGCTTGTGCACGCCGCCGCCCCCGCCACCGCCGCCTCCACCGCCCCCGCCGCCGCCCCCGCGCCGGAAGGCGAAGCGCTTCAGCGAGATCACCTACAACGGAAATCAACATGCTTTATCACGAAGAAAAATAACTAACTTCAAATTGGGTATTTTTTATGTATATGTCGCCGAGACATCAATGTACTAACGGTTTAAGAAAATATTCAAGAAATAAGTTCAAAATAACCCAAACGCCTGGAATACATCCCATTCATCAGCTCAAACCTTACTTCATAATAGCAAAGAAATGTCTTGTCTCAATATAATTTTCCGTCTTCAGCTCCCTCACAGTTTAGAGAAATAACATTCTCCCAAATAAGTATTCTTATTTTGTTGTAATATTGCTAATACATTCTTAATTTGGTTGTCCTTATAATACTCAACAATAACATTATAATATTGTTATAATAATATTGTAATATTGTTGGACTATTCTAGTATCTCTTGTTACAGATCTGTGAAGAATACCAAGGAAAGATTTTCTTATTTCTAAATCATTTTATATGGTTAATAACTCTCTATTTATGTGGTATTTAATGATTATTTCTCCTTTGAAATTGATTGTAAATATTCATTGAATAAAAAATATGTTAGTTAAAGAATAGTATAAAATAGTTATACCAAGAGCACACAGTTAAATTTATACTATTAAATGTATACTAGAATTCTGTAACTGTGTTCTTTTAGCTGGTATATTTAATTCATCTCTCTAATCTCATTAAAGCCGCAAAGCACATTGGCTTTCCATTTAACACATTGTCAAGCGAGATGAGAAACAATCATATCAACGCTTTGTAATAAAATTCGAATGGGTAAATGAGATTTAATTATACTCATTTTTACTCTTACTTCTTATCATTATTTACGTAACAGTAAAGTTACTAGTAAGCCATCAGATGCTTAATCTTATCAGTTATTTGTAAAATAATTTCATTAGAAAACTTCCGATGTACACTTGTAGATTAATAGTGTACAAAAATTCAGACTAATACAATGAAGCAAATATTTATTCCTACAATCTGTGCTTTTTTTGTCTTTTTCAAATGTCACTCTATCCCTCGATATGACATGCCCAAAAATAAAATGATATGAGAATGATAAACACTGTTACAAAACTATAAGTCATAACGTCCCCATCATAACTGTTTTAAGACATGAGTATCTGAATATATTTATGTTAGAGGTTACTCATAATCGTTAGTATCAGGATTAAAGTGATGTAAATTGTACTCGAGATTGCAAGCTGTTTTCTAAACACATTGAGTAATTAAACATCAACATTAAGTTGCTTTTATATTTTGCATTTCCACAATTAATTGTCATATTTATCAAATAAATAAGTAAACAAATATAGTAGTCAGAGATGCAACCAAGGGGAAGGGTTCAGGGAATGTCACCCCCCTCCCACACACAGAAAAAAAAACAATGAAACATATTCACAAATATAGTCTCACTAATGTTATGTAGTAACACATCATTGAATATCTCTATTGATTGCTATATAAAAACATATAATCAGCAAATAACAAAGCATTTTAAATTTGGTGTAAATGAAGTTTTATTTATAAGAAAACATAAAATCCACTAGACCTCTAGTTCCCCTCCATAGAACACCCTGATTGTGCCAGTGAATACACAATGTCGAAAAAGAAAGTTATAAACTTCTAGGGTATGGAGTGAGGTGCAAAATGATACTTTTTACTAATATCAAATAGTTTAAGTTTACAGGAAATGGACTTGTGAATTTATACAGATCTTCGGCAGATACTCAACGTCTCCTTGGCTGCATCAGAACTTGACCTGGCAAACCTTTTAAAGAGTAGACTAAAAATCAAGGGCAAATATCACTTGTGTTTCCGCGTTCATTGGCACGTGATTAGTGTAGACCCCTGTACTTGCCCTAGAAGTTTGTGAAGTTTATTGAGAGACAATTGAATTGTTATTGTAAATAACATATAATAAAGTAACAAAGGGAAAATTGAGGCGCCCAGAATAATAACGGCAGATCCCATCCGAAGTTCATTTAGAAAAAAAACAAAAAACTTTTTGTTTTCGTTCACTCTCACTCCGGACAAACTTTTGAAGGCGGAATTTGAAGATTTTGTCTTATCCCAATTCATTTGATATTTTATCATATGATAGGTGTTTGGCAGGAGTTTACCGCCGTCCTTCCAACTGAAATTGCGTGGTCAGTTGGGATCCGCCGATACTATACCAAGCGCTTCAATTTATAAATTCCCGTCTGCACAGTAAAGCAAAGCATAGCAAGCGCAAGGACAGCTAGTGACGACAACTTTTGGCAAAACATCGATTCTTCGATACAACACCAAAAGGTTTACGATGTCGATGAAAACATCGACAAAAAACATTGGTGTTTAAAGTATCAATATTTGCATTGTGAAACAAGGAATACGATAAAAGTAAAATGCTCTGCTTCTAATATGATGCATAACACGTCACTATTAGTTTAAAGTATATTCTGCCTTAAATTTGACAGTCATTTTAATTTTCTAATCTGAATTATGGGTACTCAAGGTTCAGATTCCACTTTGACGACAGTGTGTACAAAATACTATAAAAAGGTAACAACTGTGGAGAAAGGTTGTGGATAGCAAACGTTTTAGTAGTGTTTATAATCGACAACAGTGACAGCTGTCAATGGCTGTTTACAAATAAAATATGTACTGGAAATTTAATTTAGATCATGATAATTTTGTTTTGAAAACATCATTGTTTGACGACAAATATATCGGTTTGATGGAAACATCGATGTTTCTGCTCGAAAATAAGGGTGTTTTAAAAGAATTGAATTGAATTAAGGTCTTATTTCACGAGTCGAGACTCGGGCGGTCAGGCCCGCTCTTCCGTCTGACCACGCAAATTTCGCTACGCTTCTTTCATCTAGGAGAGAAAGAAGGTATTTCCTGGGCGAGAAACAGGCGATTTGAATTTAGCTCAGACGCGTCATTTAGGCTTGAGGATCTTTTACATGCAAGTAAATCTACTAGCATGGGATAGCCGGCTTTACTTCTCCTCCGAAGGTAGGCGTTCGAAGAATTTTTCCGCCCTAAAAATCCACGGCTTCGATCGGGTTTGTACACGCCAACTTGGGTACAACAGTCCGATACGCTGTTACACTCACCGCGCAAAAGGAAGCATGGATGTTTTTGTGTTGAGGGGGGGAGGCTCCCCAAGCGCCACTGACCTCGGAGAGCAGCGTGGCGGAGGAGGCGGCGCGGCTGGGCAGCAGCGAGCCGGGGCCCGGCGCGTCCGTGTCGGCGTCGTCGCGGCTGGCCGCCAGCTGGTACTTGCGGTAGCGGTGCGCGTACTGCAGCGCCAGGCAGCCCGCCGCCGCCACCAGCAGCGCGGCGAACAGCGCGAAGGCCACGTGCGCGCCGCTCAGGGCCAGCCCGGCCCCCGCCGCCGCCGGCACCGCCCCCGCCGCCCCCGCGCCGGGCGATCGCTGCGCCACGTTGGCCGCGTCCGCCAGCAGCACCGCGCTGCCGTTCGGCCCCTCCACTTGCGCTGCGCACACGACGCCGCCGGTTTTGCATTAGGGAGTTTTAGCGCCACGCGTAAGGCAGCGGCATTATGCATTAACAGTCACGTGACGGACCTTGAAGTCATAACGTCTTACCTTGGGCCTAAGATACGACCTTATACTTTTATAAATAGGGAGTTTTAGCGACACGCGTTAGCGGCGTTATGCTCTAACAGTCACGTGACGGACCTTGAAGTCATAACGTCTTACCTTGGGCCTAAGATACGACCTTATACTTTCATAAATAGGAAGTTTTAGCGCCACGCGTAAGGTAGCGGCGTTATGCGCTAACAGTCCCGTGACGGACCTTGAAGTCATAACGTCTTACCTTAGGCCTAAGGTACGACCTTATACTTTCATAAATAGGGAGTTTTAGCGACACGCGTTAGCGGCGTTATGCTCTAACAGTCACGGGACGGACCTTGAAGTCATAACGTCTTACCTTGGGCCTAAGGTACGACCTTATACTTTCATAAATAGGAAGTTTTAGCGACACGCGTTAGCGGCGTTATGCTCTAACAGTCTTGTGACGGACCTTGAAGTCATAACGTTTTACCTTAGGCCTAAGGTACGACCTTATACTTTCATAAATAGGGAGTTTTGGCGCCACGCGTAAGGTAGCGGCGTTATGCGCTAACAGTTCCGTGACGGACCTTGAAGTCATAACGTCTTACCTTAGGCCTAAGGTACGACCTTATACTTTCATAAATAGGGAGGTTTAGCGCCACGCGTAAGGCAGCGGCATTATGCGCTAACAGTCACGTGACGGACCTTGAAGTCATAATGTCTTACCTTGGGCCTAAGGTACGAACTTAAACTTTCATAAATAGGAAGTTTTAGCGCCACGCGTAAGGTAGCGGCGTTATGCACTAACAGTCACGTGACGGACCTTGAAGTCATACACGTCTTACCTTAGGCGTAAGGGACGACCTTATATCTTGATAAATAGTGCACGCCTGTGGGAGTCTCTAAGGTCACCTTACAAGCGGCAAAAAGGCCGCTTAAAAACAGGAATAGTCAAATGTTTCCAACTCTGATCAACCTATTTTCGTATGTGAGGCCGTTACAATTATTCCTCACCAACTCCACAACGCTGGCATGAATGAACGGGGTATGTTGGAGAGGTGACAGGAAAGAAATTCGCGAAAAAGGAGTTCAAATCATATCTTCGGGATAGGTTATATCTTATGCTCATAACGAACGCTGTTTTAAGATATTTCCATTTTTTCAAGAAAGGCAGATTCAAAATTCTAGACTGTATGCTCATCATGGAGAGCCACAAAATGTAAAACTCCCTGCACAATGTATATTTGCTGTTCTGTTGCCTTAGTTTTTTTATATTACTGTAGCACATTCTTTTTAATCGTTTTAACTCGTGTTTTAAATGTCTCATCACTAGCCTACACTCTGATATATTATGAAATTTCTCTGTTCAACGCTTGAAATGCTTCCTTTGTTATAATGCATAACGCAATGTCGCAAGTGCTAAAACTCTTCTGAAAGTTGTTCATTACGATCGTATAAAGACGTTAGTCACTTGATCAATAGAGTGTAAGGATATCTCCTTGCGCCTGGCGCTAAAACTCCCTATTGTCTGTGCACGGTCGCATCAACATCTAGGGCATTAGCCACCGCTACTGGCTTTACGGTTACTGTGAAGATGACATGACATGGTGATGATACGGGGTGAAAGGACGAACACAAGGACAACCATGCCCGAGATCGAACTTCAGTACTACTACTTTAATGATCTCGGCCATCCGGTTTGGCAAGGCAGTCATTGTTACTTTAACACTTTCATTACAGGGCATTTAAACAGATGGTGTCAGATGTATTTGACATTTAGGTGGGATTTCACTGGGTTCTCATATCTTGGAAACTCTCATACATCATTTATTGAAATTTCTAGAACATACTTATAGGCTTTAACGGTATGATATCTTATGAAACCATTACAAGGATTCAGTGATATATTACAATTAATGCACAGAAATTTTGTGGAGCTTCTAACTTGGTTTATTTCCCGGAGTAAGTGTTTGAAGTATCGCACATATTTCTAATCAATCACTCACTCCCACTACCGATTAATTATCGTCACTCGGCAAAAGATTATTATTACCAGAATCATAGTTAGCAAATATTTAAAATTACTACAAAAGGATTTTCCTTAGGAGGCAGTGATCGGTCACTTTCGACACTCCTACAGTCAGTCATTTTCTCAGCAAAGTAAACAACATATTTAAATGTCGATTTCATTACGACAAAGACAACTTATATTAACTACACTTACAGATATCCAATAATAACTCTTTCACCCTTCATCAGTGAAAAAATATCTGTAGTTGAATGCCATCAAACAGGGATCTAACGAACTATTTGAATGCATGTGCCAATACGCCGATCGACATGCTTGGCGGTGGCTGAGAAGAAAATTAAAGACGTTGATGAACATGTTTGGCAGTGAAAGTGTTAACAGACGCGTATCTATGTCATTCAGATGCTCGGAAAACAGCAAGAGCGCCAACGACAGACCACGGAATGAATCGTAAAATAAATGAAGGAATATATTTATGGCTTAATGTACACATTATGTGACGAGAATTCCATGTTGTACGTCTGGATTTCAAGTTTCGAGAAAAACAAGCTTGAAAGTTGGCGAAGATTCTGTTACTAATGAAGCGATCATGTTTGATTTCTGGGAAAAAGTATGGTCCCTTTTACATGGACATAAATTACATGGACACATGGACATAAACACTACACAGGTATGAATGAGTTCTCCTCAAATGATATTAACTCAAAACTGACCTTGAGAGAACATACATTGTTCGTGCAAGATGCCATGTATGTTTAAGAAATACTACATGCATTTAAAATATATTACAATCATGTTCTAAAAGTTGAGTTAAAATATTTTCAGCTTTTGAAAAGGGGCAACGTCATGTGTATTTTGAATATTTTTTGTACTTGCCGCGGAACAGGTTCCACATGACCACATGTTTTGTGAAGAACTTCTTCAACAATGGCTAAGTTGCTTCGAAAGCACAACTGTTCTCCCATCAACAGAGACGAAAATAACATTGCAATGTAATTATGATCGTGCCTGACTTCTAGAACACGCCAAATCTATCACGAAGCAATTACACATGGCAACGTTTCGAATTGTTTTGTAAACATTTGATAATCGATCAGATACGAAATTATCACTTACGGTTAGAAAAAATAAAGTCTAATAAAATAAAGTCTTAAACGATGAAACAGTCATTCCTTTCCTAATCAACGATAGAGGTAAAAATCTACTCGTTGACTCCATTCCATTGGTTAGCAACTGTTAACACTTGTGTTTGGAAGAACAACAGGTCAGTGCTAACTTCTACTATTCAAATCATTTATATACATTTAATATCTGTTCGCATCGGCAACTCAACTCACACCTGTTGTTGCAACCACGAACGGGCACTTTCACTGACTCCATGCGGCCCATTAGGATGGATTACTTCCCTACGACCCGATTTTCGGACTCCTTGTGATAAGGGCCTGGCGTTTCAAGCCCGCGCGTGTGGCTTCTGGGACAATTATTTTACAGAAGCGACAACTCCGGAATCTTTTGTCAAAATAATGCGTGTGAGTCGGAACTAACGCATCACTTCATGCACGGTACGTCGTGAGTCAAGGATTTCCCAAGTACATGGAGCTTCTAATCCTCGCGAACCTACACTAATATGATAATTTTGATTACAGCTATACACGTTATAACGCAGTATAAGCTGGACAATAAAGGCAACATGGCGATATAGCCACTACCAAGTTGCCTCCTGATTGTTCTTGTATGTAGCAAACACTAATGCGGCATGTCAATTTGGTACGCAAAGCCCAAATGTCCTACACGAGTCTTTGTGCGTGATCTGGGCTGTCCGGGTGACGCCGCGTCGAAGGCTGTGTTGCCGACGTTTCGACCATCCTGTCGTGGTCTTCCTCAGGGCTGGTATGCCCCAGCCCTCGCATAGCAGCCCTGAGGAAGACCACGACAGGATGGTCGAAACGTCGGCAACACAGCCTTCGACGCGGCATCACCCGGACAGCCCAGATCACGCACATGACTCTGGCCGCGGACGCCTACGACTTCATTACACGGGTCTTTGTTATATGAGTTGCCCCATCACAGGTTCATAGCAAAGAGGGAGCACCTTCCACGCCACATAAGTTCACCCCGCCAATTCTGAAGAGATTCGAGTGGCACTCACGTATCTGCAGCGCGTGCGCGATGAACTCGCCGTCGCAGTCGGCGGCCGTGGCCTCCTCGGAGAAGAACTCGAGCAGCAGCTCCTGGCCCGAGGAGCGCAGCGGCGGCGGCGTGGGGGCGGCGGCGCCGGGGGCGGCGGAGGCGGAGGCAGAGGCGGAGGCGGCGGTGAGGCGCGCCACCATCTGCGCCGCCAGCGAGTTGCCGTCGCGCACCTTCAGCCACTGCGCGGCGCACGGCAGGCGCAGCCGGTGCAGCGCCAGGCGCACCGCGTGGCCCTTCTCCGCCTGCAGGTCCACGCAACGCGGGCGCACGGTGTAGCGAAGGCAGACACACAGACAGGAACAGGCAGCGAGGTGGGCGGATGGATCGATAGATGGGCAGAAGAATGGATGGATGGATGGATGGATGGAACGAAGAAAGGGTGGATAGAAGAATGGATAGATGGGTGGAGGGGTCAATGGCTGGATGGAATGGTGGGTGGGTTGATGGTTGGATCTATGCGTGGATGGGTGGATGGATGGAAGGATAGGTGGGTAGATGGATGAAAGGTTGAATGGATGGATAGATGGGTGGATGGATGGATACGAGGACAACTGCTGGATGGATGGATGGATGGGTGGGTGGGTGGATGGGTGGGTGGATGGATGGGTGGATGAGTGGATATATGGGTGGGTGGGTGGGTGAACGGGTCGGTGGACGAATGAACGAATGAATGAATTAATGAATGGATGGAAGGATGGATGGATGGAAGGAAGAAAGGGTGGATAGAAGAATGGATAGATGGGTGGAGGGGTCAATGGCTGGATGGAATGGTGGGTGGGTTGATGGTTGGATCTACGAGTGGATGGGTGGACGGATGGAAGGATAGGTGGGTAGATGGATGAAAGGTTGAATGGATGGATAGATGGGTGGATGGATGGATACGAGGACAACTGCTGGATGGATGGATGGATGGGTGGGTGGGTGGATGGACGAATGAACGAATGAATTAATTAATGAATGGATGGAAGGATGGATGGATGGAAGGAAGAAAGGGTGGATAGAAGAATGGATGGATGGGTGGATGAGTGGATATATGGGTGGGTGGGTGAACGGGTCGGTGGACGAATGAACGAATGAATGAATTAATGAATGGATGGAAGGATGGATGGATGGATGGATGGAAGGAAGAAAGGGAGGATAGAAGAATGGATAGATGGGTGGAGGGGTCAATGGCTGGATGGAATGGTGGGTGGGTTGATGGTTGGATCTATGAGTGGATGGGTGGATGGATGGAAGGATAGGTGGGTAGATGGATGAAAGGTTGAATGGATGGATAGATGGGTGGATGGATGGATACGAGGACAACTGCTGGATGGATGGATGGATGGATGTATGGATGGGTGGGTGGGTGGATGGGTGGGTGGATGGATGGGTGGATGAGTGGATATATGGGTGGGTGGGTGAACGGGTCGGTGGACGAATGAACGAATGAATTAATTAATGAATGGATGGAAGGATGGATGGATGGATGGAAAGATGGATGGAAAAGGATGGATGGAAAAGGATGGATGGAAAAGGATGGATGAAACGATGGAAGGAAGGATGGATAGATGCGTGGGGGGATGCAAGGACGAATGGGTGGATAGGTAGATTTTCGGCTGTCCAAATGAGCAAATTGTGCAACGCAAAGTTTTCAAATTTCAAGAGCAATGATTTTAGCGGTTAAAACGTTATTCTGCAACATGCATACATACACATTTCACCGAAAAGCAATACTTCGCCACTTAGAGATTATTTGAACTAATATTTGCGTATGCATAAGCAGAAAAATGAACTTTTTGGCATTAATAAATAATCTCGAATCATTGTTATATCATGAAGCATGAGAGAATTCGACTTTCGAGTTGCGATTTACGAAATTAACATTATGTTCGTAAAAGCACGCACATTGTTTGCTCAGCAGTCAGAAATAATTCAATCTGAATGTACACAAATGAATAGTTAGGTGAACCTACGCCTCAGTTTTTTAAAAATTGAGAGGATGCGAATGTATAAAGTTGAGGTGTCTCCTTTTTTGAATAGAGAGTAATCATTTAAGGCGCAATATAATAATACATTTTATTTTTAATTTAAATTTAATGTGCATATTTTTATTAAGTCTTATTTTGGGTTTTCAGAATTACAATAGTTTGCAGTGGGACAAAATGTGGATCAGCTCACAAACTGAATTTTTTACTTTTCATACACAGACTATAATTTTAAGCTGCAATATAGTAGTAAACACTTTGTTTTGACTTCAAGTGAATGATTAAAAGTAGATTAAAGTATATTTTGTGTTTAATAGAATTAATAAGAATTAAAATGGTTCTAATTGGGACAAAGTGTGGATCAGCTCACAAGTTGAGTTGTCTCCTTTTCATACACAGACTACAATTTTAAGATGCAATATAGTAGTAACGACTTTGTTGTTCATTTCAAGTGAATGATTAGAATTAGATTAAGTCACATTTTGTGTTTAATAGAATTAAAATAGCTCGTAGTGTGGATCTGCTGACAAATTGAGTTTTCTACTTTTCATATATAGACTATAATTTTAAGGTGCAATATAGTAGTAAAGGCTTTGTTTTGAGTGATTAGAATCCGAGTTAAGAAAGTGCGTCGGGAGGCGCACCTGCACCAGCCAGAAGGAGCGGCCGGGGCAGGCGCGGGCGGAGGCGGCGAGCAGGCGGCGGGGCTTGGCCGGGCCCAGGTGCACGGTGCAGCCGCAGCGGCAGCCGGGCCCCACCTCCGCCAGCACCTCGGGCCGCTCGGCCAGCAGCGGCGGCGCGCCGGGCGCCGGCCGCGGCGGCGCGTCCAGCGGGCAGTCCCACGCGCCGGTGCCGCGCCCGCAGCCCGACGACTGCACGGCGGCGCCGGCGCAGAAGGCGGCGCCGTAGCGCGGCGGCGGCGAGTCGCACAGGCGGTAGCGGCTGCGCACGCCGCCGCCGCACGTGGACGAGCAGGCGGTCCACGCCGACCACGCGCCCCATCCGCCGGCCTCGCCCTCTGTGCACACGCACACACACGCACACATGCACGGTTGAGCTACTCTGCGCACAGTGGGGGGGCACTTTGCTAGCGCACATGTTGGGAGCTTAGAAGAACAGATTGATTGATACATTTATTAGAGATTGCGGGACCCTGACCTCTGCCGCACACACACACACACGCACACACACGTCATATCTTGTTTGCGCACAGTGGGAGGTACTTCGCTAGCACGCACGTTGGGAGCTTAGAAAAACAGATTGATTGATTCATTTATTAGGGATTGCGGGTGCGTCATCTGGTAAGCTCACTGGTCCTGTGAATGTAGTACATGTTTCCCCCCACGGGAAGTGGCGGTGATATTCCACCGCCAGGTCGTGCAATCCAGCGCCGCCCTACCTCGGCTGACGGGAATTTTCCTCAACCAGGCATCTCTCACCAGCCGGGAACTTCTCCCGCCGGGACAGCCTCTAAGCTCCCGATTGGTCTCCCGACAAGTGTGCTAGTGTAGAGTAATTGAGCGTGTGTGTAAGTAAGAGATGAAGAGAGTACAAGGAAGGGGAAGGAAAGGTCGCGCGCGGTCCGTGGCCCGTTTGTGAGGGTACTGCTCCGGCATTTCCCTGGTGTTGGTCGGAGAAACCACGGAAAACTGCCGATCAGAGCAGCCGGCAACGCAAACTCTACTCCAGACAGCGGTTGAATCTGACCTAGCTACGTAGCTAGTGAGGCAAATGCTGCCATCGTCCGGACTCGAACTTAGAACCGGCCGGGCAGTGGTGGCATGATTCATCTACTGATTGATGTCGTAGGCTTCCGCGGCCAGAGTCATGATCTGGGTTGTCCGAGTGACGCCGCGTCGATGGCTGAGGTGCCGACGTTTCGACCGACATATCGCGGTCCTCTTCAGGGCTGTACTGCCCGCGATACTGAGGACCGCGACATGTCGGTCGAAACGTCGGCACCTCATCCATCGACGCGGCGTCACCCGGACAGCCCAGATCATCATCTACTGATCGATTATTTCGTGTTTATACATAGGTTTAGCCACTTTATTACCACACATACGGGGAGGCCGGTCGGGTGCTTAGTTTGATTGGTGATTCCGTCTGCGTTGACTATGTAGTCATCAGTAACGTAAGTACTGTGCAATTTTATCACGGGAGATGAGGATGTTATTTCACCACCGGATGTGAAAGAACCGGCAGATCTACATGTCGGCTTACGGTTTTTTTCTCTCCCACCTACGGACCTGAGCCCCAACTGCAGCAAACTCTAAGCTTCCGACCGGTCTCCCGGCATGTGTGGTAGAGTAGTGCCTATACGAACTGCAAGTGTGTATGAAAGTAATGGGTGAGGATAGGACAAAATTTGTTGGGGTACTATTTCGACATTCGCCCGCTGATGATCGCAGAAACCACGGAAAACAGACAATCACAGCATTCTGTGGAACCACGGAAAACAGACTATAAGAGAATTCTCCTCCAGTCAGTGATTGAATGCGACCTAGCTATCTAATATGTATCGAAAATTCTTTCTCCGTCGGGACTGGAACCTCATATATCAGTATCTGCCGGTCCACGGCACTGCTGTGACTCTGCGGTATATCATTTATTCATTGTATTATAACATGCAGATGACAAATCACATTATACAGACTGTATATCGCCTCCAACAGCTCAGCAGAAAAAAACATTGCCTTTGCAGAACTGATGACCAGAAGGTCTAGGGTTGGTATCCCGACGGTGGTGATTTCGACACCGCTCGCCCAGACTCAAGGGAACCTCAAGCGGTCAGCTACTTTGATGGGGAGATTTTCCTGATTTCTCTCATCAATACCAGAGGCCAAACTAACTTACACTTGCATTATCAATGCCTCACACATAATTACTCCACCATAAACATCATTAGGGACAAAGTTTGCAAAGACAGTCTCCCAAAAGTTATTTTCATCTATAAGATAGACTCTTTCAATAGGCGACAATAAACGCAAATCAATTTGGTATCCTTCATGGAATAAATCATTTTGTCCATAAATTAATTCCAATATTCATTTGTTTTGCTGCTCACTACACAATAAGCAGACCGCAGAAGGCAAAAATGTTTCATGGGGCTCGATCTGCGATTCGCCGTGGGTAACAACAAATACCTTCAAAAATGCCGGAACCCTTCTTCGTATGATGTGATTCTTTTGAGCTAGTAAAAATAGTGCCAGCAAAAATTCCACAAAATCACAGACCAAAATCATTAAAACTTTCAATTACGAAATTCCAAACGTAACTTTAAAAATATACTGAAACTTTCTGGAGAGAGCAAAAATTGTATTCTACAGATGTGAGAACACGAGCAATTAAATGCTTCTATAAATAGTAACAAATGTTGTTCACAAGGTCTCAGCCGAAAAAAATATTAACAGTAGCAAAGATAGAGGACGTTCCCAAATGAGACTACACAATTTAAAACGCGTAAAAATTAGACTTATTAAATTCTTCAGAAATTATAGCTGAGCAACGACGTTCATCCCAAACTTTCAAAAAAATCCAAAACTCATTCCTCTCATTGACTTCGCTTTTTAGCAAATTTTCAGCAAAAAATTTTTCTCGCTTCATCAAAAGGGATCAGGTCTTCGAGAAAAAGGTCACTAAATCGCAACTATACAAGCCGCCCAGCTTTCCCCCAACAAAATTTTCATACGCTGGATTATTATCACCCCACCCGATTGTCTAAGTGATAATATTTTGTTTGTAAAATTGTTAAATTTGAAAGTGTTTTTGATAAAATTCAACACTTTCAGTAAGTGTATTACATCAACTGCACTCCGCAACAAATGTTTAACGCTTGGAAGTGCTATATGTGGAGGCCGGTTGCTCCCAATGTCGCCGTGGAAGCTCGCCAGCTGTTTCCGCAGGTAAAGATCTCTCAGCTCCATCGCCCTCGGGATGGAGCCATCCATAAAGAGAGTGCAGCGACGCCACGGGTGGAGCAATTTGTTGAACCGAAAGTTGTCGCAGACAGCGCTCGCCGCGCCTTGGGTGCTCTGAGCCCGCCCTCACCCCCGCCCTCTTCCCACCGGATCACGCTCAACGCCACCGCAGCCAGCCACCGTTCCCTGTTCCCACCTATTTCCCTTGTCACACTCCCAGATTCCCACACCAACCCCCACCCTCCCTTCGCTTACCGCCCACTCTACAAACCACCCTTACCCCACCCTCTTTCTTTGCCCGCCCCTCCCCAACACACTCGTAATCCCGTTCTCCCCCTCCCAACCCCACTTCGCAGCTCGCCACCCTTGTCCGTCCCTGCCATTTCGCCACCTCCTCGCTTCCCACCCACTTCCTTACCTCGCCCACTCCCAGTCTCAGGACCCTATTCTCCCACTTCTTACTCCCCGTCCCCTTTCCCGCCCCTCTTCGCCCCTCCCCCGCTCCTCATTCCCAACCCCTCACTACCCTTCCCCTCCCTCTGACCCGGTTCCGCAAACTCCCCTAACCCAAGCACCACCAACCCGCAATCTCACCCAGCCGCTCCATTCCCTCCCTCAACCCCGCCCCACCCCCGTCGTCGCGGGAGGGGTGGCCCCGCCCCCACCCCCGTCCCTCGCCTCCTCCGCTGCGCCGCACCGGCGTGATTCCGCCGCGCTCGAAATTTGAGTTTCCTCCCTTTGGGGCGGCGGATATTGCAGAACGAACTCGGATGGAATGAAAAGGCGGCGCTGAATGGGTGACGATGAAAGCGGAGGGGGAGGGGGGAGGGGGGAGAGGGGGAGGGCGGGGAGGGCGCGCACTGCAGGGCATAGCTCTCGAGACGTGGGGGACTAGGCGACTCAGTGGCTGAAACTGCGCTGCAATGCGCGCCCCGAAATAGTCTCTTGGATCTCGTTCCGAGTCTCTTGTTTCTTTATTTGACATTCTCGGATACGTAGTGCAGAGACAGGTGTTACTGCAAACAATCGATCTTGAGTTTTTGACGTAAATTCAGTCTTTGAAGTTACTAGAACCTAAAAAGTGTTTTGTTCCATTCCGTCTGGCTGTCCGTACTTCGTCCAAACCATCTGATCCACCGACCGCCTGTCCATCCGACCATGCGTCCGTCTGACCGCCAATTTTTCGGCCCGTCTGTCCGCCACCCTGACCCCATTCTGTCCATCTGGCAGTCAGTCTCGCAGGATCTCCAACTTTCTCTCCCTCATTCCGTTAGTCTGTCATTGAATCTATCTGCCCGACCATCCGTCTATCAGTACACAGGAATTCTTATCATAATGAATATCACCTTATCGGACTGGGTGATCTCACAGCATCTACAATTTAAAATGAACTTATAATTTTTGGGAGTACTTTACACGTACATTTCACACAGTATATTTTTGGAATTTTGTGAATAACACTCTGAATTTTTTCCTTAAATATTTTGACCCAAAACAACATCGTTAGCTTATAAAAATAGCCACACAACAGCACAGCAATACACATTAATTGTTCATTGTATATTGTGAGTTAATTATAATTCTGTACGTTGTGTATTGAAAACAAAAATGATACAATTCAGACGAAATAGTTAACAGCAACGAACAAATTCGGTGCATGACACAACTCGGTCACACATACAGCTATTTTTGCAACGGAATGAAGTTACTTCAGCCGACGCCCCCCTAACTGCCTTCTGCACGTGACCTTGCAGTAGACGCGGGAGGAAAAACAGCGGTGCCACGTAGGGGGCGGATTGAAATACAGCTTCGTTTTATCCAACAACAAATTTACAAAAATCTTAAATATTTTAAGCTGCATTTAAATATACAATAGAAAGTCGCAAAATATCATAATGTTCAGTTGTCGAGTATTCGTTTGAGAGTACGATAAATTAATTTTCTGGACACATCCACGAATAGTACAGCTAGATGAAATATGTGTGTATTAATATTTTAAAGGGAAAGAGTGTTTGTATTGGACCGTTATATACTCTGTACAAAATTCTCTGAAGGAAACAAATCAATCAGATGTAAATCAGCCAAGTTGTGACGCTCTGTGTCTCACCTTTTGCCAATGAAACTGCCTACCTGTCCAGAGACGGTATCCCTTAGGAATAGAAATTAGGAATCTGAGTCATTCGCAGTAGTATTTGTTCCTTCCCTCGCGCCAACACTGCACCCACGTGGGGGCGGTCCACAGCTTTTAGTGAGAGAGAGCTCTGGTGGCGGGCGCCCGTAGCTCCTGTGCTGCTCCCTTCCGCCGCTGCCACGAAGAGCGCAGCACCAACCCTACGGGAGCGCTGCTCTCTCACGTGGCTTTGAGCGCTCTCGGAGGTCGACCGGGACTAATTACACATACATTCCGCCGATCTGAATACTACTAGTACGTGTATACAAACATGGCGACAATCACAGCCTAAGCATGAAAACCACGTTGTCTCCACGGAGTGTTTGTTTATGCCTAGGCAAGCTACGTTCTGTGAAGTGAAAATAATGTTTCAGGTGTGAAAAATTGAAAGCATAATATTGTATGATGTATTTCGTCGCGCAGTTTACCATGGCTCTTATAACTATCGGTTTGTTAACTATTGGACTGCGCATAAAGTAGAATTTCGTCAAATGTTGGCATTTAGATTGCTTTCCTTTGAACACGGCTGCATTTTATTTGCACCATGTTGAGAACGTAGGTGCAGCAGCACTCGATTGATATTAGTGGCTCTGCAGTTAAAAAAAAAGTGCGAGGAGCATTTTCCTACATATGTCAGTTCTTTGCGGAAATCATCGTTTGATCAAGTAGTAATTCAGGGCCCGTCAACTTTTAAGGTCATTATTCCCATACGTATAGTGGCAAATTTGATCCCGGGAGATGGCGGTGTTCTTCCCTTGCTGGATGGCGAGATCGACGCCGAACAGCTACGGTTTACGGATAATTTTTCCTAACCAGGAATCTCGCATCCGAAGATCACCGCCCTAAACGGGACAAATACTAAGGCCCCGAGAAGTATGGTAGAGTAGCGGATCTAACTGTAAGAGTTGACCATAGGACATGGAAGAGAAGAGCACGATCTTGCACGATCCGTGGTCCGTTTGTTGGAGTACGGCTTCGGCATTCACGTGAAGTTGATCGAAGAAACCACGGAACATTACCGACCAGAGAGGCCGGCAGCTGAATTCCAAGTAGGCTAGATACGCGAAGAGAACATGTCATGCTCGCCACACGTCTCTCTTATCCCCGGGCATGAGTAATAAATAAACTCGTGGACCAGGCCTGGAAACACCGCTACGGGGTAAAAGTTGGATAACACAGTCTCTGAAATTCTAAATTTTACTACCTTATGTAACTTTGGTGAACATACAACTTAAATAGTGGTCACGCGTTAGAAGTTTTTCCCGACATCGTCCCTTACACAGCGCCTTCCACCCGCTCTCCATTTATCGCCACGCTTCGGATGTTTGTCAAAAACATCCCCGCGCCAGGTAGCGAGTGATGGGAGCCTCTGGGGATCGGAGCAGCTTGGGCCGCGCCACGCACGTCAGGGAAATAAATCGCGCCGGGAGGGATCGTGTTGCAGCGCAGCGTGAAAAGCGCCACACGTTCCCTTGACGCGGAGGACGTGGCTTCTTGCCCCTGCAACGTGTCGCCCGCGTCTCCCAGCGCCTCGCCTCGCGTCGCGTCGCAAAGCGGCCGGCGCGCCGTCTGGCGGGAAGCGCAAGAAATGCCGGCCGCGCGCGACGCTCCTTGGGTGGGCGATAAGGAGCACGTCATAAATTTGCGGGAGACACTCGTTCGAGCCCCGTACGGCCGGTCACCCCCTCCCCTCCCCTCACCGGCAGCGGATGGCAGAGCGGTTGGGTGCGTAAGAAACCCTCAGGAGCTCGCCCACTAGATTAATCATGTCAAGGTCACGGCGTTGGCAGGTTTTTCGACACTAGCTACACAACTAGGTCCAGTTCAGTTGCTGTCTGGAGGAGATTTCTAGCAGACGGCTGCTGTGATCGGTACTTTTCCACTTTTTCCAGGTTCAATGATTGATTTAGTGATTCCGGGCACGTCAACTAACAGGGTCATTATTTCCGTAAGTGTAGTGCATGTTTGTGATGAGGAAGTGACGCTGATAGTTCCCTCACTGTATGGAGAGAGCCGAGCCGACCTGCCGTCGGCTAGTGAGGTTTCTCCCAACCAGCTATCTCCCACCTGCGGGGCACCGCCCCAGCCGAGCAATCTCTAAGCTTCCAACCTGTGTGCTTGTGTTGTGCGTGTTAGTGTGTGTGTGTGTGTTGTGTGTGTGTGTAAGGGGAGAGGTAGGAAAGATCGCGCGCGGCCCGTAACTCGTTTGGTATGGTACTTCTCCAGCATTCGCCCGGTGTGGATAGGAGAAACCACAGAAATTCAGATCAGAGCAGCCGGTCGCCGGTCGCTAGTATTCTTCTCAGACAGCGACTGAACTCGGTCCAGCTGACAAGCTAGTGTCGAAAATCCTTGCACAGTCAGGACTCGAATCCAGGACCTCACAGTCAGAGGGACTGCAGTGACATCAGTTAATGCCCTGAGCCATCTCTCCTGATGATGTCTCCGATCTATACCAGACGAATGCCGGGGTAGTACCATAATAAACGGGACACGGACAGCGCGTGATCTTTCCTTCCATGCCCTCGTCCTATCTGTAACCCTTAGTTTCGCGCTTACACTAACATGCACTACACAACCACACATGCCGGAAGACTGATTGGGAGCTTGTCCAGACTTTGGAGGTGCCCCGCTGGTGGGAGATACCTGGTTGGGGAATCCCCCTTTCCGACCTGCAGGTGGGCGCCGGATCTTGCCAGCCAGCGGTGGAAGATCACTGCCACCTCCCGAGCAAAAACATGCACTTCACTCATGCGACCTCAACAGTTGACGCGACCGGAATCAATCCATCAACATCAATCAAGGACGCGGACAAAGTAACTAGCTTACTAGAATTGAATTGAATTGAATTGAATTAATGCCTTATTTTACGTGGCGAGACTCAGGCCATTAGGCCTGCTCCTCCGTCTGACCACGTAAATTTCGCTACGCTCCTTTCACCAACTAGCAGAGAAAGGAGGTATTTCTTGGGCGAGAAACAGGCGAAAGCTAGCTCACTAGCTTACTAGAGTCGCTGGCATCACGTTCACAGCAACTGGCGTAAGATTTACAAGTAAGGCTTGTACAAATACCGCCAGAGTGGCTGTATATCACTAGATACCTGCCCCATGACACTTTTTTGGGGAAGTCCGCTCACAGTTTGTGCCCCAAAAATTTGCTCTGATAATTCCCATTTCCTGTACTAAAGCAAAGAAATGTAATCCACTAAAATGTAAGTACATTACTCCGATTTCCAATTGTAAACTAGGAGAAAAATTAAACATTTTGAGTGTTTTCATGCCTCTTGCCTTTTCAGCTTCACGTTATAGTTACAAACGTGAGCCAGTTTTCTCACAAGTTTTCCGCCCAGGGGTACAAATGGAATATTTTTTGTCTAGCGTGGAGAGGCGTGTCACAGTGTTCTCATCTCTTACTTACCGAGGATCACAAGCTGGGCCGCAGCGGTTCGCACATATTGGTGCCTCGGACTACGCAAACTGAAGGAAGGTGTTGATAGAAGAGGGTCTCTCAACGCACGATATATGAGTGTTCGGGGGCCGCTGTGACAAGTCGCGCCATCATAGTGGGCAGTTGCTTCAGAATAAAATAAGAGGATGTGGATTGCTCACTTTTACCTTGAGATTGCATTCTACCACAGAATAAATCAAAAAGACGAATAAGAAGAGAGGAGGCTTAAGACATTGCTTGTGAAATCCGATTGACTTTCTTCAGGTTTGAATCAGAATGTAAGTGATTATCGAGAGAAAACAAGAACATTACCGAAAATTATATTTTCAGATTTTTTGGCTAACTATATTTGCTTTATCGGCAACACATTTTTGTTTTTGCAATATTCAATAATGCGTTATTTTACTTTAATTAATGAGCATCTCTAATAAATATTTATATGCTAGATATTTGATGTATAGTCGCAAATCTGTGTATTCATCAGAAAACGTGACCCTAAAGTATCTGTCACTGTGAGAAAAAGAAAAAGAAAAAAGGAAGAAAAAAAGAAAAGAAATCGTTCAATAGTAGCTGCCAAGAACACGCCTAGCACAAACGACCTCCGAACCATATGACCAATAGCGTAACTTTTTTAATTGTGCACCTGAGCCCTGTCTTCACATTGGCATTATCACTGAATTTCGCGTCTTTCTCAGTCGTGCTGCTAGACGTCGCGACTGTATCAAGCAGTGATTGATACATTTGCGGCATCTAGCGGTACAACCGAGAAAGACGCGAAATGTAGTGATAATGCCAATGTGAAGACAGGACTCAGGTGCACAGTTAAAAAAATCGCAGTATATACTATGTGTTGTTACACACACACACACATCTCCCGCAAAAGGGAAAGTGGGTCGCTAAACAAAAGCCGACCACTTTGGAGCTGAAAGTCCATCCACAACGAACCAACAAAAGAGCTTCACGCAAGAGAACAGCAATCGATTATCAAATTTACTTTCACTTAAGGATTTTTCTCAGCCCAGTGCTTCACTTAATCATTGAACAACGCCAGCGCCTTCCGCGGCCGTTCGCTCGTTAGTTGTCAGACGTGGGTCGTTAGGTGTCGGGCAGTAATGGATTTAACGAAGGAAAACAAATTAACTTAGCGCGGCTCGCAGAGGAAAGAAGAGGAAATGGGGCCTCAATTGCAGAGAGAAAAATATTTTGGCCGAACATAGAGGACATAAAATTGAGAAAATCCTTGCTGAATCACAAAAATCTTTTAAAATTAAAATTATTAAATTCAAGAAAGGAGGTGAATCTGAGTACAGCAGAGTGAGAAGTTATTGTAATGTAGGGAACATAACTGAGGAAGGAAAATATTGTTAGTATTAGGGGTATTGTTTAGGGTACTATAGGGTGCCATTAGGATTTGTAAGGTATTACTTACGGCCAAGAGATTGCTCCCTGAGAAAGGAACGTTAAGAAATGATTTGGAGGTAAAATTGCAGTTCCGGTTAGGATACATTGATAACGCGTGCGTTTTGTGCAGTTAATCGAGGGAGTGTGAGTGAACTAAGAAGAATAGCGGTTGATATCTTGAGATCAAAGAAGAGAGGATTTTAAAAGAGAGTGCCATTCAGTCTTCTGCTTTCAATTACGTACTACGTAAAAACAGGAATCATCGCAAAATGATTACATTAGTATCTCAGATCGAACAAAGTTAATATCCTTCATATAAATACGTAACATCATATTGGATGTATAATGCAGAACAAGATTTCGAAGATTTTGACGGCCGACCAACCCTTTCTCTAGAAATACTGTTGGCATGCTGTTTAGAAGGGCGACGTTCTTTGATGTGTGTGCAAAAACAGCAAAGGGATTCAGTGACGTTTTGTGAGAAAGCCTACGGATTAGGTTTGGAGAAAGGAGCGGAATGAGGGCTGACAGAGGCCCTTTGCTGCCACCCACCTGCCCTCGGGAGAATACGGGAGTGGGGAAATGAGCTCACGCCATCGTTTTCCTCTCCCTGCGTTTCTGTTTGGCCGTCCTTTGATATCGTCCACAGAGCCACATCGACGGAGACTTGTCGGAACCTCAGGCGCTGCCTCACAGGCCCTTGATCGAATCGTTTTCTCGCTTCACTCAGTCTCTTACTCTCCCAGTCCACTTTCGGTACCTCCGCGTAATTGCTCCAGGCCCACTGCAGCAAAGAAAACTGGAGCGTTTTGCCCGCTGCTAGACTCGCTACAAATCTTCACACGTGGGAGCCGCAGCAACAGATTTTGCAACACATGGAAGTATGACCTTTGAAATTATTTCAGGAGGGCAGTCGCGTAATTATTTTAGCCAGACTCAGGTCATCAGTCTAAGATCATCAGGTTCCGATCATCAGGCTCATATCATCAGCCCTGCTCTGTCTCCTCTGACCACGCAAATTTCTCTAAGCTCTTTTCGACATCTAGAAGTGACGGAAGGTATCATTCAGCCAACGAAACAGGCGATTTGAATTTAGCTCAGAGGCTTATTTTCGGCTTGCCGATCTTATTACATGCCATAAATCCAAAATGGGACCGCTGAGGTCGATTTACACTACACAAGCCGACAATGGTGAAGGCTGGCACGTTTGCTTTCCATCGCTTAGACCCGTGTTCGAATCCTGGCCAGTACATGAGAAATTTGTGGTGGACATTGGGAGCTGTCGGCAGGTTTTCTCGACGATATTCCATTTACCCTTCCGTTTCTTTTAAGCTGTTACTTCTCCAAGATTGTGTTTATGCAAACTCGTTTATTGATTCATTAATGAAGCGTAAGATATACTTCTACTCAAGTGAAGTCGTAGGCTTCCGCAGCAAGAGTCGAGATCTTGGCTGGCCGGGTGATGCTGCGATGAAGACTGGGTTGCCGACGGTTCGACCGACCATCGTCTCGTGGTCTTCATCAAGGCTAGTCTGAGCCGGGGTGGTCAGCGCTCAGGTTTATAAATGATTGGAGTGGGCTGAGTATGATTGGCTGAAACAGATGGCCAATCAGAAGGCCTCCCGTCATGAGGGACGGCTCGGAGCGGTCCGGAGTCAGGCGGTGGGAAACGGTCCAAAATCTCATACTTCTAGTGAGTTGCATTTACGTACGGGTGATAATGTACGAGCTACAGCTTCAGAAAATTGATTCTGGATATTCATATACGTGTCTGTGTAACGTCTACATACCGGGCAACTGTATAACCTATCACTTACTTGATTGTTATGACAATGTGTATGCTCGATACCTCTCCACTCACCAAACATACAAAGTCTTCTACTCACGGAGTGGTGATAACCAATGTCCTCGGAATTACGATAATTACTATTTTTACTTTTCCTTACACGTACGTATATACGGAGTAGTACGTATATGTAGTAAAGGGAAAGTTTTGACATGCTACGGAAAATCGATGTCGAGACTTCAACGGAAATACACGTTTTGGGGTCCCCTGATACCGAAAAAGTTATTTTTTCAAAACGTCCGTTCGTCAGTCTTTCCATCTGTCCATCTGGTGTATGTGAGCAACACTAGCACATAAACAATACTAAGGACTTTTTCCAAATTGGAGAAACCCCTATCAATTTGGACTGTGACGAAGCTCTGCGATTTTGAAAATTATTCATTAGTTTTGGGGGGTACTTTAAATAAAGACCCTAAGTCATTTTCAAAATTTTCTCAAAAATGGCTCCAATTTTATTCTTTGCACTTCTTATAATAAGAGAATAAAATATAATTATAATAATGCGCTTTAAATAATGTCACATAAAGCTTCTCGAAAACTCAATCGTTTCCAGTCATAATTAGCTAAAAATTTCGCAATTTCAGAAAAGCTCAAATTTTCTCAAAAAAACGGCTCCAATTTGTTCTTCAAAGTTTTCAAGCGGATAGTGCTAATTGCACTCTTAATATGATGTAAAGATTATTTCGTATTTTTTAAATTACACAAATGTATTTTTTAATATCCCTCACGCCGGCAATATTTTTATTTCGAGCAATTTGCAAACACTATTGTAAATTGATGTGTTCTAATGATTTATAATGAAGTTTTCGAAAACTCAACTTTTCTGTGAAAAAAAGTTTCAAAATTTGAATATACTATAGGCTTAAGCTCTATTTTCTTAAAAACGGGTCCAAATTTTTCAAAGAAAATTTACTGTTTAGGAAGAGGTTTTACTGTTCTTTAATATTCTTCAAATAATCTCTCCGTTCTATTATTAGTAAACCGAAAAATTAGAAAATTAAAGAAACGTATTTTAGGTGGCGATAGCTGGCAGCAGGCAAGAGTGTGGCAAGTTCTAATAGCTAGCCGAGACCAAAGGAAATAAAAAACTAATACGGGAAAGTCTGTGCCATTCTGTAGCACCAGTAGTTCGTATATCTATTGCTATCGAGCTTTTCACAGAAGCAGAATCTCTTGTCAATGAACAGGACACTCACTCTTGGCCCAGAAAAAGCCTTTCGCGATTGTAGTGTTATATCTGCTACAAAAGCAAACGCGATCCTTAGGCAGCGTGAACTCTCAAGGTAGCTCTTGTCTCCATTAACAATATCGGCAAAATGTTAATGAATGGCGAACCCATTTCGACTTATTATCGCTAAGTAGTGATTTATTTTTTCACAGTCATTTTGCTTTCCGAAACAGGTATGAACGTATCTGATTCTCTACGTTGTGTTACTTACCTAAACTTTTCTCTTTAATTTTGTTTCTTTTACGTCATAATTTGGCGCATATTGAGAGAAATTATGTTGACAAAAATATTAGATAGACATTTTATTGTTCTGAACGTATTGTTTCTTCTCTCTTTTCCCATCACTGTTTGGTTATCTAATGCTAGAATATTCAAATACCTCACTATAGTGAATAGTCGCTACCGGATACGCAAGTAGAGGAGTATGAAATGTGCCGCGTAAAATAAACGATTACTATATTTTGTATAGTGATGGGAGAGAAGTGTAGAGTGGCTTGGCTATATTTAATTAATTCCTTCGCCAAAATATAAACATGTAATATCAAATTTATATTTAAAAGTGTATCATTGAAATGAAATGAATTTTAAATTATTTGCTTTTGAGAGAATCCTAATGATATCTACGATTTGAAAATGGTCACAAAAATATAGTAGGGAGATGTGACACTCGAAAAAATGAAACTAATTTTTGACGATTTAATCTCCAACTGCAGAGGGGTGGTCGAAGACTTAAATATTAAGAACACATTCTTAATGTTTGAAACGCTTATCTAACTTCGATTTCGATTTTTTGAAGTGATTTGACGTTAAATTTTATAATCAGGAAACTCTTGACATAGGTGTTCTACACCCTCCTCATTCTCACTATCCGATTCAGTTCATAAACGACAGCACATTTAATCCTCGTGCACATTTGCTAGATCGTATTTATACTTTTTTGTGAACAATAAGTAGTTTCAGATTTGTCAAGATAATTAACACATTTGACGTATCGTTTTGTCGTGAATGTATATAGTATATTTTGATGCTAATTAATAATCAGTAATGTTTACGAATTTGAGAATGGATATTTTTTCGTAATGTCAAGCTGAAAACTGAATTTCGTTGAAAATTCAAACAATATACTTGTTCACGTTGTTGAATATATTTGTATTGATTAAATATAAAAATTGTGAAAAATTGTCAGGTAACCTTTGTCCCACATGGATACTTATTTTATTTACAGAAACCCCATCCGTCTGGTAGTTCACCTTCAGTTAAGCGCCGGTTCGTCCCCAACTCTGAAGGGCGGCCCTCTGTTACCCGAAGTGGCTAATCAAGCGTGCGCGTTGATGGCGCAATGGCGCGGGGGTCGGCCGCGTGTGCACTCCTGGGAACACCGGCCCCGGCCGCGGGAGCGACGAGCGGGTGTGTGTGTGGGGGGGCTCGTGTAGAATGGCACCGCCCCGCTCGTTGCGGCCGTTCCGCGCGCCGCCGTTGGCCGCGGAATAAATCTGCGATTTCCAGGCGGTGCCGGCGGAAACCTCTTTGCCGCTAATGCGCTGCGGGAGCGGGGGGCGGCGCAGCGTGGGTGAGGATGAGGTTGGGATGGCGGGCGGAATGTAGGCGTCTCCTAGGTGAGGGCGGGGCTAGAAGAGAGATATGGGAGCGGGGTTTGGAGGAAGACAGCAGTTGTTGGTTGTGGACGCGGTTGAGGGAGAGGGCAGCGGCTGGGTGGGGCGCTAGGCGGGGCGTTGGGCGGTGCGCTGGGCGGGGCGTTGGGCGGGGCGTTGGGCGGGGCGCTGGGCGGGGCGTTGGGCGGGGCGCTGGGCGGGGAGTTGGGCGGGGCGTTGGGCGGGGCGCTGGGCGGGGCGCTGGGCGGGGCTGGGCGGGGCGCTGGGCGGGGCGTTGGGCGGGGCGTTGGGCGGGGCGTTGGGCGGGGCGTTGGGCGGGGCGTTGGGCGGGGCGTTGGGTGGGGTCTGGGCGGTGTCTGGGCGGGGTCTGGGCGGGGCTTCGACGGGTCGCTTGGCGGAGGTTCCGGGTAGGAGTGAAGGGAACTGGAGTGGGCCGAAGCAGAAAATGGGGGGGAAATGAGGTGGGCGGGGAGGTGCCGGATAGGCGAAGTGTGCCGAGCAAGGGAGTGGGAGGGGACAGTCTCTAGGGCAGGGAGGTGGGTGTGGGGAACGGGGCAGAGAGGTGGGTGTGGGGAGTGAGCCGAGCAGGGAGTGGAGTGGGACGGGCGGGGGAAGACGAAGGGGGCGTGAGCGGATGACGGGGTGGATTCCTGAGGGGAGGGATTGGGGATGGGGATGGGGCGCGGGCATGAATGGGGCGTGCGCGGGCGAGGCCGCGGAATGAACGCAGGGAAATCACGTTAATGGCGCCGTCCCTCAGTGCCAGCGCCGAATGGGGCGCTCGATTAAATGTGGAGCAGCGCAGTCTTGTTGGGCGCCGCCTTTGACAGCGCAATCTCCACTCCACTTCTTCCTCCTCTCCCTCCATCCTCCTCCTCCTCCTCCCTATTCCCCCTCCGCCATGACAACCGTTCTAGATCCGTTTCACGCTTAACAGCGGATTGTTGTGTCAGCTATTAACATTAAATTTTGATGGGGGAAAAGTGTGACGCGATGTCAGTTGCCATATGCATACGGTGTGAAGGGAAAGGCAGGGCTCTGATAGCTCCCGTCTCGTATGCATCGATGTGGCCTGCAGCATACGGAGCTCGTGAGTACAAATAACGAATAAATATTTTGATTTTGATTTTATTTCTGTTACTTGTTCCACACCTCCACATTGAATGTAGAGTAATTCACCGTGAACTTAATGAGCCATAGGTCTAGGCAAGCCGTAATAAATAACTCAATGCTGCATATTTTCTTGTTATCGGACAGGAGCGCAGCGCCGTTAGTGTGCGCGGTTCTCAGACGGTCACCCATCCAGGCATTGGCGGTATCTGAAGCCGCTGAACGTGACTTCTCGGAGATTCCTTAAGGAGGTTAGATACCGGCGCAGAGACATGAACAGCTGAACTGAACAGCTATTATCATTTAAAGTTATTTCTTCCCTTTCCTTTTTCGTGTGCGGCGTCTTATCGGTGATTCGTAAGCGAGTTCCGTTCTCGTTCTTGATCTTCCGACCGTTCCCCGAAAGAGACGGTCGGCCTTCTCCAAGTGTGAACGAATTGACGTCCCTGTTCTCCGCTTTTCTGTTAGTTTCTGTGAACACACACCTTCAGCAGAGGCATTGTGAGCCGCTGTGAGAATTACCTCCCCTCGTTCGTGAGGCGAACTAATTGACGGCATTTGTTTACTCCCTGGGAGAACAAACAAATGAGGGCGACAAGAAAACGCTTCAGGGAGGGCAGCCGCCATTTAACTATCGAGAAAACACGGTACCTTTCTTTAGAGTGGTACATCGCAACTTATCTTCGGGGCTTGTTAATTAGAAGAATTGGAAAAGAAAGGATTCGTTACAGAACAAACCATTGATGCTACTTCATCACGCAATTCATTGAACTAGACAAAGGAAGAGAGAACATGCAGGAAGAGAGAACACTTAAAACATCAAACCAAAGAAAATTCTTCTTTCATTATGCTTGTCTTAACAATTTAAATGCATAACGAAGATACATAGTAAATTTAATTCTATTCCCCCAAGCAATTCGATCAAGTGAACCATAGCCATTCCTTAAGGCGGTGCCAGCTGAGCCTTTACGTAAAAAACCGCCGTAGAAAGCACCTTAAGCGCTTCCGAGGGAGGGGTTGATGTGTGGTCCATTTTGGGCGCGATCGCTTGCCTGCCCTGCCACACGAAGGGCAGAGGTCGAACCTCAAGCTGACAGAAAGCGATGGGCGTGGCCGTTGAGCACTGGATCAAAAGAGGAGAGGGAGGGGCAACTGGTTTTAAATAACAGTATTGAGATACGCCACACGACGAAGTGTCGGGGAGAACAGAGAAATTATGCTTGAATCACGAATGTAAAAAATATCAACGTTTAAATTATTTCACCTGAATTGAATGGGTGAAAACCAGAACAGTATAAGTGACATTTCAGAAATTCTAAGAAGTCTGTTTATTTATGTCAATATTACTGTAAAGTCGTGGCGCTTTGTTTCATTATAAACACGACATTTATATTGCTCATTAAAACCACGAAATTACATTGTAACGGAAATATATCGTAAAATAAACACGTTTTCTCAGAATGTATAAAATGTCACTTAAACCGTTCTGGTTTTCACCCATTCAATATCATAGATGTAGCTCGTGTGGGAGAACTCTGAGTCGGATTTACAAGGTTTTCAAATATCTTAATTTTCAGAGAGGGAAATTACCATTCTTGAAAAAAGAGTAAATTTATGACCAAACATGTTGCGAATATTAACCAGAAAAAAACATTCCAAAAAAGTGTTTTAATTTAACTGCTGGCCGTACATTCCTAATTTCGGTAATAAACTATTTATGAAAATAATTATATAGGCATGGAAAAGTATGCCACGACATTTTGAGTTTCAGGTTCCTTGAGTACATAACATACAACAATAATCATATCATAATAATCTTATGCCAATGATTTATTCATTTCTCCTACATTTCTCAAACGTTTCTTTTAAAATCGCCTAATCGTACCAATTTCGATATGTTCTTAAGCCAAAAACAAGGCACTATTCGCATAGAAACTGAAAGTAAAAAGTATGTAGGGTATCAAACGTTCTTAAACGATACTCATTAGTCTGCCATGTAGTTTCTGGCTCGTTGACGCAGGATCATTTCACGGTAAAAGTCGTTTCTATTTGAAGAGTCATACGTTCGAGCACTTGCAGTGGGTGATTCACAGATCAGAGCAAATTGCCTTGATTTCTGCGCTTTGAATTTTGAGGAAGGACACGGGGATGTACCATGCTATGAGAGAACGTTGAAAAAAACTACGTAAGAGATATACTCGAGGATCCTTTCAGGCTAATATTCCATTTACTTTTACAATATTTACTAAACATACATACATCTTACGCTGGAGGCTAACGCACATTAACTTCAAGTGTCTCAAAATAAATATTCAAAAACTTCTAGGGCATGTGGGGCGGTTGAAGATGATTATGTTTTTGCCAATGCTCATGTGGTGAAGTACTTCATATAACGAATCACACAAGATATTTACCCTTGATTTGTCGGCAACTCGCTAAACACATATTTAAGATAATATAAATTTATTTAAACTGTAATTGGAAATAAATCAGTGGCAGCTAATTACATAAATAAGGTCACATAACTAATATAAAAATTATATATTACTAACAAAATATAACTAACATCAACACGAACTAACATAAGCATATAACTATCATAATAATTATATAATATGTGGCAGATTCACGAAATCTCTTAGACTGCGTCAGAATGCTTTACCCTAAACATTGCTGAAAAACGAAATGCCTACCTGGTAAGGGCAAAAACCACATGTGTAACGTCGTTGTAATATTTCCCACCTTATGTTCATTGACCGTGCTCAACTTCTACCCTCTTCCTGTTCTAGAAGCGCATAACATTTATTCTTCGACACCCGTATACTTCATCCGCTAAAACACGGGATTTTGTCGAAAAGATGGCGCAACAAGAAGAAATTCAGTACACGCGGACGATGCGTCAACAATGTCAACTTTGACAACATTGTACACTTGGCGGGCCGAGTGTGCACGGAACAGATCTCCAGGGACTCCCCCAGTCATAGCGTGTAGAGTCAGTCTCCAGATTTCGGTTTCAAATTCCCATCCGTTGTGTCGACCGTAAGTATCGAGGCCTCACTCCTCGTGGAGATTAGACAGTAGGTTACTCACTCCTTGAGGACTGCTGAAGACACGGATACTCTCATGAAAGAAGTGAAACAATTAACAACAATACAGGAATACTGAGTTTTCTCTACAGTGCGCTCAACCTTAGTTTATCTCCACTCAGCGCTAGTGAGACTGAACCCGATGACCTTCTGCCTTTGGTTTGGATAAGATTGTGAATAAAGAGTTGACTCTCTCTCTCTATCTCTCTCTCTCTCTCTCCCTCTCTCTGTCTAAGCGTACACAAAGTTTAAGGCAAAAGTAAGTTCCTCAGTCAAACAATACGCACGCTGTCATCGCTGTTGAAAGATCAGAATACTATTAACTGTCTGGGTGGTAATTAGATTAATTGGCGATTACAGTTTTTAAAACCATTAGCCCCTTAAACATAACATAACAGCCGTAGTTATAGTTTATATTCCGAGGCGACAGTTGAAGTTTATAACCATCTGAGTATGTCTTTGACATTCAATACTTTTTACCTTCTTATAAGAATCAAGATATAAGGAAGAAACAACATTTCTTTGAATACGTCTACTTATAAGCAAGTTTTAGCTGCAACTCAGTTGTTAGGTAATGTACCGTGGATTGTTACATCTTAAACGGTCGCCAGCAGTTACGAACAACTTTTAGTTCTTTGAATGGGTCACGTTAGGTAGATATTATTTCAATCGGTATTAGAAAAATAAGTTTTACTTACTTTTGACTACATTATATAGGTACATATAATAATATATTAACATACTGAGACAAACCGCACTTGTCCTCGTGACGCGGTACCCCTCAAGCCACCGACACGTATGTCCTCAACTACGTTCGTACGTTTTCTCAAGTCAGACCTGCGCCGAAGTTTCTGCAAAGCTCTCTATCAGGGTGCCCCTCCATCAGCACGCCCTTCGCATGGGGGCATTAAAACATATAAAATGTTCAAGCATTTCAATGTTTCGAAATATCTAAGTAACCTACTCATTAAGTGCCTTCACGAATTTCCTTTCATTCTATAGAGGCGCCGCAAGCACACTAAATCGAGATTGGCCAACCTGAAACGTCTTCTGCATTGCGTCACAGTTAGGTGAAGAGAGCCTGATTCTGTCGCGAGTGGTTTTCGCAGGCAGCGTTGCGCCGTCTTTGGGCCCACAGCGGCACGCGACGCGTCGGCGGAAAGGCCGTCGGCGGGCGGGGGGATTGCGCCATCCGTCAGCGGGGGCGCCGTGGGAAGCAGGGGGGTGGGGGTGGGGGCGAAGGGGCCGGAGCGGAGGTTCTGCGTCGCGCAGCTATTTCTCTGCAACGCGAGGCGCGCGCTACTTGGACCATGTGTTCTAGCGCAGCGCGCAGCATGCGTGTAACTTAGAGAACAACATCGCGTTACGTAACCACGCGTTACATACGGGTTTGGGGTTTAGCTCGCGTTACATACGGGGTTTCGTTGAATGATTCTAGCTATAGCTTTAGTCGCCATTTCATTATTTGCGGTTCAGTTGTCAACAATACACACTATATAAGTAGTGAATCACATCTTTCAATAGTGAAAGTAATTCTTTTTATTAACAAGAGTGTACAAGTATCGTTTATGTTAAGGAGATAAATTACAGTTAAGATATCTGTACTGGATAAATACTATTATCTACCGCACAATTAATTCTAGAAAGCCTGAGGTGACTCCAAGGGACTCACTGTCATCTTTCAATGCTCATAAAATGATTGGAAAATGGATCGCTCCCCTTAGCATCCAGGTATTCTTTTAAATATACCTTTAAATGTTACACCAAAATATCTCTCAATTTTTGTATTTTTATTCTCATATTGCGATACTTTTTTTAGGTCATAGAAGCCAGGTCTGCGTCCACCAGACGCAATTGTAGTTTCGTATTTTTCTCGTCACAGATGAGCTTTTAAATCGTTCTGTTTCTCTGAAAAAAATTCTGGTTATTGTTGAGATTGTAAGAAGTCGTCATTTGCGTACTTCTATTGTTGCTAGTGAAAAGTTTGTATACATATATTGCACGTACATCTGACATGATTGCACAGACCATTCGTTGTATCCAGAGTTGTTTCAGTGCGTGATTATTGTGAATTTTTGATACGAGTATTTTTAGGGGAAGTAAATATTTTCGAAATTGAATAGCGAGATTTTATACGTCTTCCCGTTTATACTTTCATTTGTGAAATAATCAACATGCCTATTCTGAGTGATGCTGATATTCCGGTGGGTTTCGATTTACATGATGAAAATATATATGATGGATCGCTTTCGGGAAGCAATGACAGCAATTACAACCCCGAAAATAATTCTAGTGAAAAAGATAATGTATCAGAAGTAACTATAGCAACACCGTTGACCGTGAAGACACTGTCATTCCAATATGTGCAAATGAAATGTATGTTCGGAAGACTTTTCAAGCCGCAGAGAATATTTTAGGAAGAAGAAGCAAATTAATTGTTGTCCAAAAATAATAAATATATATAAAAGAATAGTCATTGTTGTCTGTTCTAACAATTAAAATCAAATTGATCGTTTATCCTCCATTATTCCGTCGGGCTCACCTCAGGCTTATTCGGTTGGAAAAATGCTTAGGCGCTCTAGGGTTAATAATATTATGTTCTTTCAATAGGCCTACGCAGCAATAGAAATAAGATGTAACAGATTTAGTTGGGCTTTCGGGCCAACACGAATAGAGGGAAGGACTCTTCTCGCCCCATACAATGAAACTTGGAAAGGACGAGGGGGTGGAATACCTCTGGAATCCGTGGTTAATGGATATCTGTGAGGGTGGTTCGGCAAAATAACCGATATCCACTAACCTCAAATATGCAACAACAACAACAACAACAACAGTACTCACACATGCTTTCCTGACATACATGATGCCACAGAGAGCTGTACTGACGTTATTATCTGGATGTCTCAAACCCAACCATAAAAAAAGATCACAACTCAGCGCTGGCAAACGTGCCTGACGATGACGGCGCCCGTGATGGCCGATCACGAAGCCATAGGAAGGCACTATTGACGTCATGATCTATCTACTCCAAAACCAGCCATAAGAAAGATCGCTACTCACTGCGCACGGGCAGGGTGGGCACGCAGTCGACGCGCACGTCGCTGACGGCGCCCGTGATGGCCGATCACGAAGCCATAGGAAGGCACTACTGACGTCATGATATATCTACTTCGAAACCAGCCATAAGAAAAGATCGCTACTCACCGCGCACGGGCAGGGTGGCCACGCAGTCGACGCGCACGTCGCTGACGGCGCCCGTGATGGCCGATCACGAAGCCATAGGAAGGCACTACTGACGTCATGATATATCTACTTCGAAACCAGCCATAAGAAAAGATCGCTACTCACCGCGCACGGGCAGGGTGGGCACGCAGTCGACGCGCACGTCGCTGACGGCGCCCGTGATGGCCGATCACGAAGCCATAGGAAGGCACTACTGACGTCATGATATATCTACTTCGAAACCAGCCATAAGAAAAGATCGCTACTCACCGCGCACGGGCAGGGTGGGCACGCAGTCGACGCGCACGTCGCTGACGGCGCCCGTGATGGCCGATCACGAAGCCATAGGAAGGCACTACTGACGTCATGATATATCTACTTCGAAACCAGCCATAAGAAAAGATCGCTACTCACCGCGCACGGGCAGGGTGGGCACGCAGTCGACGCGCACATCGCTGACGGCGCCCGTGATGGCCGATCACGAAGCCATAGGAAGGCACTACTGACGTCATGATATATCTACTTCGAAACCAGCCATAAGAAAAGATCGCTACTCACCGCGCACGGGCAGGGTGGGCACGCAGTCGACGCGCACATCGCTGACGGCGCCCGTGATGGCCGATCACGAAGCCATAGGAAGGCACTACTGACGTCATGATATATCTACTTCGAAACCAGCCATAAGAAAAGATCGCTACTCACCGCGCACGGGCAGGGTGGGCACGCAGTCGACGCGCACGTCGCTGACGGCGCCCGTGATGACCGATCACGAAGCCATATGAAGGCACTACTGACGTCATGATATATCTACTTCGAAACCAGCCATAAGAAAAGATCGCTACTCACCGCGCACGGGCAGGGTGGGCACGCAGTCGACGCGCACGTCGCTGACGGCGCCCGTGATGGCCTGGCTGACGTACACGAAGCAGTACTCGACGAAGCGCTCGGAGAAGAGGTCGCAGTGGAAGTGCAGCGCGTGCTGGCCGCGCGTCACGCGCTGCTCCGCCGTGTAGTGCAGCGACGTGGGCGGCGCCAGCGACGCCACGTCCGCGCTCAGGCGCGCAAACAGCCGCACGCGGTCGCCCTGCTCCAGGATGCACTGCGGGTACTGGAAGAGCACGGGCACGCCCCCGCCCAGCGGGTCGCACGGGAAGATGCTGCGCGCGTGCACGTTGAACACGAACTTCTCGCTCCACGCCGCCTGCACACACACACACGCGCGTGACTAGAGAATTCGTTTGGCCAAGAAGGACACGCTTCCACTTCATTTTTATTTTTTCAGCGACAACTCATACGAAGAGTCTGAGTTCATCGAGAGGGCTGACCCGTATTTGACTAGAGGGGCGTGCATGGGTTATACATGATCGATTTACGCCACAGCAAGAAGCTACTCAATTCATACTCACAAGTCTAGAAGCAGCCCGTTCCAAACCCAATCTTAAGATGAAAATTTTCCAAGGATCGTCTGGGAATCGAACACGGCACCTCCAGATCGTCGCTAGCTATACAATACGCGATGTTTCTACCGAGAGCTCAAGTATTTAGTAAAGTGCTTGAATATGGAATATGGAATTTGGAATAAGTCGCCAGAATGTGGAATATTATGTTATTCACTTTCCATCGTGCAACAAGAAATCGAAGAACACACTTCGTACATGCACATACTTGCGGAATGGTAACAATGGAATTAGTGAGCGTGAAAATGATCTATGATGGACATCTAAATAATTAGCTTTCGATCACATCGCCACTCTGTTTGCCCAATGAATACCCACGCGATGTAACTGCTTGGTGTCTAAGAATCCCAAAGACCTTTCATAGTTTATGAGACATCTATATATTTTATTATTGGGTTTCTTCTACAAAAATAACAAACACATACGTTGTGAAACTTTAATGAAACTGTATACGTAATATAACTATGTTCCTTGAGTTTGCAAGGGGACCTACTAGTCATTTATAATAGCTCAGAAAGTGAATGACTGCTGTCCCAATGTGTAGTTCAGAAATTGGAACTGGTTTATGTAAAATCACAGTAAACTATGCCAAGCATTATTATTGCATTATTCACCATTAAAATTAATTGTAATTTGTTGAAAAATTATAATCAATCATTGATTAAATCTTAACATATTTCACAGTTCATATGAACCATTAGCGAGTACTAGACAATGTTAATTTACTTAATTGCGTCCAAATGTAACGGAGAGTGATCAGAATTGAAACGGGGGTAGGTGCGCTCAACCCGAGGCTAATGCTATGCACAGAGTGAAGCGCTCGCGTAAAAGCGCCGGGGTGCCGCAGGGATCTCTCTCCGTGCCCTGCGGCCGAAAGAGCCACGCCCCTTCCCCCCTCTCCTCTCCTCACCACTCTTCTCTTCTCGTGGAATAACACGTCGGCGCTCGACCACCCGTGCTGCCATCTGGCCGCGCTCCCACGATCCCCACCCCACCCCCCACGCCACCCCCCGAGGCCGCCCCTGCTGCCCGCTGGCCCGTGCAGAGCCCCACTCGTGACCTCAACAAAAATGAGGCCTCGATCCTCTCAGATTTTTGCTTTAAAATTGATGGAATTCTGAGAACAGGTTCAGCTGTTTCAAGTTTAATTTTAAGCAAATTCCTTTACATCAACCTGTGGTTATAAGGTTCGAAGGGAACTAATTCTTCATTGATACTTCACCGATTGAAAAAAAGATATTTCATTGTTTGGACGTGGTTTCATTTCAATGGAAATATTACTAATGATACTACGTTTATTCCGATATTACAAGTACATTTGCGATGCGTGTGAAGAAGCATATTGTAACAAATTTAGGTTCACAGGTAAAAATAAAAATTAATTCAGTGTTGTGATTCGAACCCCTTGAATCTGAAACTTGTATTCTTTCTTGGTCGATTGGTTAGTATTTTCAGGGTCGTCAACTGCTACGAGAAGTAGTGCACGTATTTTTATGTCGGGATGTGGCGGTAACCTCCCGATGAATGGCAAGACCCGTCGCCGACCTATACTCAACTAGCCTTGGTTTTCCCAACAAGGTATCTCCTACCAGCTGAGCAGACGGGACAGGCGGGACGGCTACCCAGACGGGACAGGCCGCAAGCCCCTTACTGGTTTCCAGACTTGTCTGGAGGTGTACTGCATGAACGTGTAATTGTGTGTAAGAAAGAGTTGAGGATAGGACAAGGAAGAGGAAAGAAAGATCGCGCGCGGTCCATGACCCGTTTATTAGGGAACTGATTCGGCATTCACTTGGTGATGATAGGAGAAACCACGCAAAACTACTAATTAGAGCAGCCGGACGCTACGATTTTCCTCCACGCAGAGACTGAATTCGGCCAAACTATGTAGCTAGTGTCATATATCCAGCTTATATTGTTATATAAAACCTCTGATAAACATCGCCGCTACAACAAACCAAACTAATCGCATCACTGTTAAAGAAAATGTGTATCTGTGAAATACCACTGTAGGATGAGTTAACTACCAATCAAATGCCACATTTGTATATTCGTCAAGAAATATTTCCCCATATTTCATTTGCAAAAACTGATTTTCGTCCCACTGTGTACCGTAGAAGAGATTTAAGTTTATTCTGATCAACTGTGTACCTGATAATAAATGGCACTTGCTTAGGATGCCACAATCACTAGGTATAATCGGTCTTATTTACGTACAATACGATTCGAAAACCCCATTTCGAAAACTTTGCCACGGTGAAGGCAGAATTACATTGGATGAAGCATGATATAGTGTAATCGATACTTGAAACGGAATAATATAGCAGATTTCACCGTACTGCTATCCCACCATAAATCTCCGAATTTTTCCTTCATTTTCAATTTTCAGTCTGTTCGCTTGTATTTAGCACAATCATGAACTTGACACATTCACATTCATAAAGAGTAAATTATCGCAATCCATAATTTTACAATAGCACAAATCGTGATAGTTAAATTTTATTTGCGTGGTGGTTCAAAGTGAAAACGACGCACGATACAACCACTTGACAGAGCTGCGACTAAATAGATTTCACACCAAAATAAAGAGATATAATGGCATTATCTTGCGTGTAAATAGTGCAATATCAAGCGTGTTTTGTATCGATGGAGTCAGCGCTGTCGACTAGAATGGTACAATTTTCAATTCCACTGCAAAACAAACGAGCTGGGATCTACTCTGGCTTGTGGCAGGGAAAAAGGTGATTTGAGATTGCAGTGTCGGCGGGCGTCGACGCATCGAATTGAATGCGCGGAACAAAGCACAACAACATTGCATCGCTAGAGGGGTTTGCAGATAAAAAAAAAGCCCGAAATAGAAGTGGAAGAGGTCGGGGTGGGCGCTGTAGTCGTGAGTTTGCAACGGAGAATCTCGCACTGGAGTTAAAACCAATTGAACGGAACCTGAACTTTATCACACCTTCCCTTTAAAAGGTAACTGCTCCTTTAATAGCGAATACCGCGGCGCACAGAACAATGTCTACCCGGAGGAGAGTGAAACAGGTAGCGTTTCTAGCAGAGGATTAGAAAGGGTGATGTTAGAGGCGAAAAAGGAACACGTACGACTTATGTGATCGTGGATAGTCAGAGACGAACGAGACAAGGAGTGTTCTGGA
The DNA here is from genome assembly GCA_038098605.1 of Gryllus longicercus. Classification (NCBI taxonomy): domain Eukaryota; kingdom Metazoa; phylum Arthropoda; class Insecta; order Orthoptera; family Gryllidae; genus Gryllus; species Gryllus longicercus. The sequence goes on along the minus strand of JAZDUA010000804.1, from coordinate 228,302 downwards.
ATAGCAGCACACTGGATTTAATTGGTCATTAACAGGGAACGGGTTCGACTTCTGAACTAGCGGTAACTTAGAAACGAGTTGGAACATCTACTGGCACAACGGTAACTGGAAATTTGGAATTAGGAAAAGGCACACTGAATTTCTGAAAATAAATGTTAGGAACTTCTAAGAGTTATAGAGGGATACAAAAAGTATTACTTTTTGTCAATAAACATGTGCCGGGAAATTGCATGTAACACAGATATTTGCATTTATACACGTGACTTTGCCCATGCTTTTTAGGCAATCTTCAGTACACAGGTGTCCGTTAGGAACATGAAAACACTTGACTGCGTTAGAATGTAACCTGACAAATATCTATGAACCCAGACTTTTTTAAAAATTAAGCGAAATTATTACATGTATAAAATAATATGACCTCGTTATATTCAGTTCACCATTATGTGTTCATAGGCACGAAGCGTTCAATTTTGACGACTCTACATGTATGTAGAAGATTGTAACATTTATTCTGATCCACCTGGCTATTACGTTTGTGTATGTGGTGATCCCGCGGGGAAGCAATGTTCTGAAATAGACTCATTGATGGTGCGAAGACTAGGCTTGGGGTTCCTTTGAGTCTATTTTGTAACGGGTACGGGTATCACACCAGCCCTAGGGCTACTTGGAGACGGGTCAGTCCACAGGCAGCTGGGCTTTGGAGGAGGTTTATGTGATGCGGCGTAGGTCCGTATGTCTGTGTGGCGATCCAGTGGCAACAAAGTGTTGTGGTGTAGACTAATAAATGTGCCTAGATTTGAGTGTTGATCCCACAGATTTTATTCGGGAACGCGCAAGGGTTGCATACGTATGTGTCCTAGCAACAACTTGACAACGAATCGGTACACAGGAACAAAGACAGCTGGACTTTAGAGTGGGTTTAGGCGGAACAGTGTAGGTCCTTAAGACAAAAAATCCAATGTCAAAAAGTGTTGACGAGACTCATTAATGTGGCTAGACTCGTCTGTGGGTTCTAATGATTCTATTCGGTAACGCGCAAGGGTCGGATACGTATGTGTCCTAGCGACAACTTGACAACGCCTTCACAGGTACAAAGGCAGCTGGGCTTTGAAGTGGGTTTAGGCGGAACGGTGTAGGTCCTTCAGACAAAAAATCCAATGTCAAAAAATGTTCAGTAGACTCATTAATGTGCCTAGACTCATCTGTGGGTCTTACTGATTCCATTCGGTAACGGGCAAGGGTCGGAAACGAATGTCCTAGCGGCCACATGGCAACGAATCGGTCCGCAGGAACAAAGGTAGCTGGACTTTGGAATGGGCTTAGGCGGAACGGTGTAGGTCCTTAAGACAAGAAATCCAATGTCAAAAAATGTTGAGTAGACTCATTAATGTGCCCAGACTCGTCTGTGGGCCCCACTGATTCCATTCGGTAACGCGCAAGGGTCGGATATGTGCCCTAGCGGCCACATGGCAACCGGTGGGACCGCAGGCACAGAGGCTTTGGCGTGGGGTTCATGGAAGGGCAGAGACCTTGAGGAAGGCGGCCTCCGCCGCGCTGTGGATGACGGCGCGCGACGTGGGGCGGCCGGCGCGCACCACCAGCGCGTAGAAGCCCGCCTGCCCGAACAGCTCGCAGCGCAGCGTGGTGGCGCGCCGCCGCGGGTACTCGCGCAGCTGCTCCGCGTACAGCACCTGCGCACACACGCCACGCGCACCTTGGGGCGCCTGCGCACACACCGCAAGCGCCATGGAGGACCTCCACGAGCACAAGAACACACAAGCACCTTGAGGCACCTCCAAGAGCACAAGAACACACAAGTACCTTGGAGCACCTCCAAGAGCACAAGAACACACCACAAGCACCTTGGAGCGCTTGCATGCGCCTGCGCTCACACAGCAAGCGCCATGGAGGACCTCTACGAGCACAAGAACGCACCACAAGCACCTTGTGGCACCTCCAAGAGCACAAGAACACGCAAGTACCTTGGGGCACCTCCAAGAGCACAAGAATACATAACAAGAATTTGGAACGAATCTGTAATTTAGTTGGTGTAAATAATAATATTAATAATTTTAACAACAATAAAAGTAATAATAATTACAGTATATAAAAAATATTTCATGAATTTAGTAAGCAATATAAATTGTATTGAAAAGTTTCTAGAAGTAAAGTTACATGTAAAAATACTGCGGGACACTCACACAATCAAATATGACTCAACATTAATGAAAATTAAGTCTCCGTCGCTTTAAAGATTCTGGAAAATGACACACCAAATTACTTTCGTTAATGGCAGAAAATTGTTCATATTATTTGCGCCACTTCATAGCGAGAAGAAACCGCTCGTAAAATTAAGAGAGAAAAGTAAACAAACACAAACGTTCTTTTCTGCTCTCGAGGGCGAAGTGTTCCCATTCCGGAGACGATCTCTCAGTGTCAAGAGCATTCGTTGGAAGCGACTGCAAAAACGTGTGAACGACGCGCATAATTCACAACTTCGCTAAGCGGGCGAATAATTCAGGCGGTGCCCATGCTTTGCTCGACTGCGCGCCGCCATTCTTTAAGGAAAGTCTCTCCATTGCGCTAAACCGCAGGGCAAGTCCTTCAGCTCCGGCGTTTTACCTTTTTTATTCACTACCCACAAAAAATTGTACTAAAACAGGGTGTGGCACTTCAGCTGCGAAAGCTCTTCACTAATAGTTTGATCTTAAGTGAAAAACTGATAAATTTTCTTGCAAGTACACAATCATCTTCTTGCAAGTCATCACATTCTTGCAACGGTACAGTGTGTACGACACCTAATTAAATGTTCACCTCACAACCAATTTCATAAATTTCTCCTATATTTCGTAGTCCGTGCTTAATTTTACACAGCCATAGCTTTAATACTCTTAATAAAGATGAAAAACATTCACAAACATGTTTTGTTATCAGTGCTCTGAAATACGGAGAAATTAAATTTATATGTAAATGTAGCTATGCCAAGAGATACGAATTTCAGGAGCTACAAAAATTCTGCGTCCAATTTTCTGAACGCAATTCATAAAACTAGAAATTTGGCATTTCGTAAGATTGTGAATAAAAATCGATTTTTCTCTAGAAGTATCGAACATTTTGAATTGTTTCACCACATTAAGTGGTCAACTTTTTTAAATTTCTCTGAGAATGTATCACTCTGAGCCTTTGACAGTAAAATAACTACAAGTTTTTGAATTAGTAGGATGCACAGAAGACGCTGCAGAAGAGTTCATGCCATTGAGGATATTACCCAGCCTACACAAAATAGCCATAGGTGGGCAACCCAGATTCCACTGAAGGTGGCCATGATTTCCTAACCAGTTACATACAGGACATAAGGATACATGTCTCTGGGGCACAGAAGAAAACACAAATAAAAATTCAAAATTCCAAACTCCAAACAATAAGTATGTTCGAATCTAACAAATTTACAAAATTGAATGCGATTGAGTCCAAACCCTCACTATCTAGCATATTTTTAATTTGCCTGCAACAAATTAAGTGGCATATTTGAGACACATTGGTTTGTCAGTTGGACAGATATTGACCCTTACAAAACTAGTCATTGAGAGCGATGTTTTCGCGTGTTAGATACTTGTGGATACAGAGCGCATGTCTTGAAGTCGTGTGTACATGATTGACAATTTCCCGTAAATTTTCAGTGAGAGGTCAATGCGCGTGGTAAGGCTGAGTTCCATGTTAGCATATTTTTAATGAATAATATTTCTTGGCTCTTAATATTTTGTTCTCTGGGGGCTCGTGAGTAGTTCCCTTGCTTTAAAGATGGCGGTCACGCTTCTGAACAAACACATTATTATTGATTTTGTTACAATAGCAATATATTTTTTTCATATTGTCTTCATTAAAAAATAGACAATTTTAAACAAATATGAACAATAGATTATATATATATATATATATAAAGAAAATAATAGAAAAGTTATTACAAAAATGTTCGATGAACTTTATTATTAAAAAAGAGTTTCTAATTTAACCAATTTCAAAATAAACCGATACTGTCGTTTCGTTTAATTTATTTATCCATCAATTTATTTATGGATTTTTAAGGTGATTTTTCACACGGTTATTGTACTTGATAACACGATTATAAACGAAGCAAAAAAATAACCGAAAATAATCAGTGAACCAAAGCAATGGTTATTTATGCACCATGAGCGATATTAGGACCGAGCTGCAACAAAAAGTCTTCGGGCTAAAGGTCCTGGTTCGTAGATCAAGTTAACACCCACCAGCTCTAATGTCTTGCCTAATTTTAATGAGTCATATTTACATTTAATTATCCATATTTAATTATCATATTATTTTTTAATTAACTAGATGTTAACTTGACTCGTTTTTTTTCATATTTCCTTCCCGTACTCTACTTTATAAGAGAACATGGAGCATCATTAAATAAACGTATTTCCCTCGTGGCCACGATCTTCTCGATCAAGGTACGTTCTGCAGTGTATATGGAGCTCAGAATCGAAGGAGAAAGGAATAACACATCAGTAAAAAACAAAGACCTCTTCGGCCATAAACGGCTGGTTCTTCCCATCCCTCGGGCGTTTGCAGGGATTTGCGGAGGCGGACGCGTGTCCCTTTCAGGGCCGAGTGGCGCGGAGCGATTTGGGAGCGCGACTGGCCCGGGGCAAAAAAATGCGCGGCGACGGAGTAGGTTTTTGCTGCCTGCGGCGGTGGTGGTGGCGGCACTTGTGACGGCGTGGGCGGCGTGGGCGGCGGGGGCGGCGGGGGCGGCGGGGGCGGCGGGGCGGCGGGGGCGGCAGGGGCGGCGGAGGCGGGAGCGGTGGAAGCGGCGATATCGGCGGAAGCGGGAGCGGGGGCGGGGGCGGCGGCGGCACTGGTGACGGCGGTAGCGACGGCGATGGCGACGGCAGCGGCGGCGGCGGCGGCGGCGGGGGCGGTGGCGGTGGCGGTGGCGGCGGCGGTGGTTGCGGCAACAGCGGCGGCGGCGGCGGTGGCGGTGGCGGTGGCGGTGACGGTGACAGTGACGGTGACGGTGACGGTGACGGTGACGGTGACGGTGACGGTGGTGGCGGTGACGGCGGTGGTGACGACGACGGCGGCGGCGGTGGCGGTGGCGGCGGCGGCGGCGGTGGCGATGGCGGTGACGGTGGTGGCGAGGACGGCGGCGGCGGCGGCGGCGGTGCCGCCCGCGCTGAGGGGTTTAGGGCGTCCCTGACAGTTGGCGCGGCGCTCCGCCTTACGTGCTACCGCCGCCGCCGCCGTCGCCGCGTTTGCGCCGCGCAGCAAAGCCCCGGGTGCCAGAGACCTCCGGAACCCTGCAGCGGGGTTTCGTTATTTAGAACGGAGCGCGTTTGGAAGGGTATCTGCGCGGGTATTACGATCCACTTTTCAAAGAGATACATGGCCCGCTTTTTGTTAGAAAACTCACGACAGTGTAGTGTCCAACCTATAGCAGCACAGCGTGTGACGAGATTTGCTTATTGATATTGCTTATTGACACCTGGCCAGTTTTTGAATTTATTTCTCTGGAAAAATCTGTCAGATGATTGAAGGCGTAAAGGGACAAGAAATTTTGTTCCTAGTAACTTCTAAGAATACAATTGCCACAACAGATTTATCATTCCCCTACAATGACTTTCTTATCTTATTCCGATGATTCATGAAAGACCAACTAGCAAATACGCTATTTGCAGGCGAAAACGGAAGTAGTTCCTGTAGGAGAAATTTACGAGCAATGGAGATGTGTGGTAAATAAGAGCCCTTCCTGGCGCTGATTAATGACACATTCTTCTTCATTAGCTGAAAACCCTCCAAATATTTTAAATAGTTTTTTTAAGCTAAGTGTAAAATAAATTGCTGAAGACAAAAATGCACCTCTAAAAAAATTCAAAGGTGCGGAGGTAATGAAGGAAATGAGGTATGTGGTGTTGATGGGCATTGCGGACGGCTTGTCAGGACGGGCAGTCAGGACGGGCAGTCAGGACGGGCAGTCAGGACGGGCAGTCAGGACGGGCAGCCAGGACGGGCAGCCAGGACGGGCAGTCAGGACGGGCAGTCAGGACGGGCAGTCAGGACGGGCAGCCAGGACGGGCAGCCAGGACGGGCAGCCAGGACGGGCAGCCAGGACGGGCAGCCAGGACGGGCAGCCAGGACGGGCAGCCAGGACGGGCAGCCAGGACGGGCAGCCAGGACGGGCAGCCAGGACGGGCAGTCAGGACGGGCAGCCAGGACGGGCAGTCAGGACGGGCAGCCAGGACGGGCAGTCAGGACGGGCAGTCAGGACGGTCAGCCAGGACGGGCAGTCAGGACGGGCAGTCAGGACGGGCAGTCAGGACGGGCAGCCAGGACGGGCAGCCAGGACGGGCAGCCAGGACGGGCAGCCAGGACGGGCAGTCAGGACGGGCAGTCAGGACGGGCAGTCAGGACGGGCAGTCAGGACGGCCGGTCAGGACTGCCGGTCAGGACGGCCGGTCAGGACAGCCAGTCAGGACAGCCGGTCAGGACAGCCAGTCAGGACAGCCGGTCAGGACGGCCGGACAGGACGGCCGGACAGGACGGCCGGTCAGGACGGCCGGTCAGGACAGCCAGTCAGGACAGCCGGTTAGGACAGCCGGTCAGGATAGCCGGTCAGGACAGCCGGTCAGGACGGCCGGTCAGGACGGCCGGACAGGACGGCCGGACAGGACGGCCGGTCAGGACGGCCGGGCAGGACGGTCGGTCAGGACGGCCAGTCAGAAGGCCACATGGGACAGGTAAATAGAAAGCGCTGTGTCGGCAGATAGGGCAGTGAACAAGAGCTCAGAATCCGCAACATGAAGTGGATCGCTGTGTCAGCGGCGGCGCGGGCGTCTGACCTGCTTGCGCGTGACGTTGCCGTGCACGCAGCCGGCCTGCGCGGGCCCGCAGAACAGCAGCTCGAGCCACAGCTCGGGCAGCAGCGCGCCGGCCGCGGGCTGGCAGCGCGCCTCGGGGAAGTCCACGGCGGCGGCCACGGGCAGCGCCGGGTACGTCTCCACGCGCTCGGGCGACAGGCTCAGGCGCACGCGCGGCCACCGCACCGACACCTCCACCGCCTCCTCCGCGCCCTGCCAACCACACCACACACACATACGTAAAATACACTGTTGGTTTGTTTGATCGTGCTTAATGCGTTGCATTACTGTTCATTCGATTTCGATAAAACTTTGTCAACGTATTTCTTGCACTTCCGGGAAGAATATAGGCATAATAGAATGGGAATGTGCATACGCCTGCGTGATGATTTTATGCTGACTCGAGCGCTCCTGAACATGGCGCTCTACCGAACAGGACAACTACGCAACTCGCCGCACACTGAACCTTCGATTATTAAGACGTCTTCATTGCATATTCTGCCCCTGCGATTGAGAAATTTCATCCGGGAGAGACAGATACAGAGAGGGACAAAGGAAGGCAGAGACGCAGAGAGAGAAATAAAAAGAAACAGTCAGAGAAAGAGAGAGACGGAGAGAGAGATGGAGAAAGAGAGATGGAGAGAGAGAGACGGAGAGAGAGAGACGGAGAGAGAGACGGAGAGAGAGACGGAGAGAGAGAGACGGAGAGAGAGAGACGGAGAGAGAGAGACGGAGAGAGAGACGGAGAGAGAGACAGAGAGAGACGGAGAGAGAGAGACGGAGAGAGAGAGACGGAGAGAGAGAGACGGAGAGAAGAAGACGGAGAGAGAGACGGAGAGAGATACGGAGATAGAGAGAGACGGAGATAGAGAGAGACGGAGAGAGAGACGGAGATAGAGAGAGACGGAGATAGAGAGAGACGGAGAGAGAGAGACGGAGAGAGAGACGGAGAGAGAGGAGAGAAAGACAGAGAGACAATGAGAGAGAGACGGAGAGAGACGAAGAGAGAGACGGAGAGAGACGAAGAGAGAGACGGAGAGAGACGAAGAGAGAGACGGAGAGAGAGACGGAGAGAGAGACGGAGAGAGAGACGGACAGAGAGACGGAGAGAGAGAAGGAGAGAGAGAAGGAGAGAGAGACGGAGAGAGACGATGAGAGAGACGGAGAGAGAGACGGAGAGAGAGACGGAGAGAGAGACGGAGAGAGAGACGGAGAGAGAGACGGAGAGAGAGACGGAGAGAGAGACGGAGAGAGAGACGGAGAGAGAGACGGAGACAGAGACGGAGACAGAGACGGAGAGAGAGACGGAGAGAGAGACGGAGAGAGAGACGGAGAAAGAGACGGAGAGAGAGACTGAGAGAGACGGAGAAAGAGAGAGACGGAGGAAGAGACGGAGAGAGAGACTGAGAGAGACGGAGAAAGAGAGAGAGACGGAGAGAGAGAGGGAGACGGAGAGAGACGAAAACACACTCGCGTGGATTTCTTCGTCTATTGAAATTTTTGCAGAGCGTAGCGTAAAACGTGTCCAGTAGCATATGAATTGTAATACATTTCAAAAGCAAATCATTGCCTGGTCCACTAGTGTAAAATAAATTTTAACAGCACATACTTTCTGGTATTATTTCTAAATTTACAACTTTCGAAAATTCAGAGAGAACAACGAAAGTGAGACCCTGAATCACTGCGTTATTTACACTATCCAAGGACAGTGTTTAATCAAAATGTATTGGAACCATATTTGAGAAAATTTTGAAAATATTTCTGAAGCTTCGTGTAAAGTTTTCCCTGACAATTAAAATATTCCTTTCAAACGCAGACCTCGAGTTCATTGAAATCCGTCTGAGGAATCCATTTTTGAGAAAATCAGCTGAACGATTTAAGCGTTAGCGTAGACTACCGACGGACGGACGGACGGAGGGACAGACGTTTTCTGGTCAATTTATTTTTCGGCATCGAACACCCACAAAACATGGATTCTAGCCACACAATATGTTGAAGAAGAAATTTACTCTACAAAGAAACGCGATTTGACAACATATTCTTTACCGGGAATAAGAGTTTTTCAGTAAGTTAAATCTTCACAACAGTGAGTTGATTGATTACTGATGTTACCTGTCTGTCTTACTGTCATGCCGGTAAACTACTATGGTCATTAGTCCCGTTTCTGTAGTGAATGACTTGACTGGTCTCCCGACATGTGTAGAAGTGTGTGAGAGTAGTACATAGATGGAGGAAGGGGGCGATCACCTGTTTGTTAGGGTACTACCCCAACATTCGCCCGGTTTTGATCGCAGAAACCAAGGAAAACTACCGATCACAGCAGCCAGCCTCCAGACAGCATCTGAATTCGACCTAGCTGCATATGTAGTGTTCAAAACGTGTTACGTCACGAACGTAGACCTTCCCAGTGAGAATCGCTGCAGATAGAGCGGAAATCATGGAACTAACCTAGTTCACCCGGTGGGGAAAAGCACGGGAGATACTACATATTTTAGCGTTACCCAACCGTCAAACTCTCAGTTTTTATATTTTTGGGCCAACTTTGACCATTATCGTACATTTTAATTATCCAGCCTCGAAGCCAGTAATTTAAAAATCGTTATACTGCCTAAATATGACTGCCAGGATAAGCTGCTTCTCTTCACCTGAGAGAGTGAGATGACTGCCGCATTGTACGATGGCTTGCCCATAGCTTCTACTACTTCCCTCCCAAGGTTGTATATAGTTCTGGAGGTGTCGGGTTAATCTCTAGGCACGTTCTGTTAAGAGACATCAACTTCTCGATAATTGGTGTCGTGTGTCGCGACTAACGAACCGTTTTGAAGGAAGTGAGGCGACCCGAAGGGTTGCGAAGAGCGAGGCGTCATTTGTTTTGCAAAATGTTTGCAACATTTATTTTGCAACAAGGTTTGTGACACAACCTTTTCTAGTTATGATTAATTCCCTATTGTTTAGATTTATTAGAACTACAAATGGGTATGACCCGGTGGCAGTTAAGTAACAATAATTGCAGAAATTACAAGACTTACATTAATAATAAAATAATAACAATAATAATAATATAATAATAATAATAATAATAATAATAATAATAATAATAATAATAATAATAATAATAATAATAATAATAATAATACCGTACAATACAGTACAAGACGAAAAGCAGCATTGAAAAGAGCATTGATCGCGTTCACCGCACTTCACTTCACTACACTTCACTACACTACACTTTTTTGTTTTGAATTACACTGACCATAACTTCACAGCACTACACCGCACTACACAACACTTACTCATTTAATATCAATTACTGCTATCTTGTTCTAACTTATTTCTAAAACTTCGGACACTGAGAGGAAAAGCTTTGAAAACTGCCGCAGGTAAACTGTTCCAATCTCTAATTGTTCTATTACAAAAGGAAAACTTCCCAAGATCTGAATTTTGTTTCCTTGCTCGAATTTTGTGGGTGTGATCGCTTCGGCCGAAATAATTTGGTTTTTCTAGTCTAATCTGAATTTCCTTCCAAGCTGGTTGACCTACGTACGATTTATAAAGAGCGCAAAGCCTCGCCTTTGTTCTTCTCGTTTCTAGAGGTTCCCATGACTTTTTTGTTACGTTACGTCTATAGGTAAACTTATTCGCTTTTCTCTGTATTCTATCTAGATTTTTCCGGTGCGCCTTTCTGTTTAACTTAATTGATTTCTCCAATTTTTGTATAATTATTTTCATTTGTAGCGCTGCGATTTCGCATTTTTCTGACACAACGTGAAGAAGCCGAAGGCTGCTCGTCCGTTGTGCTTGTGAGTATCCTGCTCAATTATTCAATACAAATTGGGATATTTTGTCCCCCATGCTACGGAGTGAAGCGGGCCAGGGTTACTGCACATCTTGGAAGATCGGAAATTTGCACTCTTCAGCAAAAATAGTGGGTGGACCCCTGTCAGGTAGAACCTTTTTTTAGCGTTCATAACTACAACACATTCCGCTCGGCCATTTCGGTAGCCCAGTGGTAGGGGGGGGGCAGATGTCCAAAGCTGACCCCAGAATAAATCGCAATTTAGCTGAAGAAAATATATTTTAATAATAAAGGCGAAGAATTGGGGAAGGGCTCGCAAACCTTGACCTCCTCTTGATCGCGATTTGAGCGCGACCTGATTTGATCGCGAAGCGATCAAATTGAAACAGCCAGACTAGCTCATCCATGTTTTGTGAGTCTTTGATGCCGAAAAATAAATTGACCAGAAAACGTCTGTCCCTCCGTCCGTCTGTCCGTCCGTCCGTTGGTAGTCTACTCTAACGCTTAAATCGTTCAGCTAATTTTCTCAAAAATGGATTCCTCAGACGGATTTAAATGAACTCGTTATTTTGCTTGACAACAATGCAAGGGCGCATATGGCCAAGACAATCACGGCACTGCAGAAATTTAAGTGGGAGGTTTCTCGGTGGCCCTCCAAAGAGACCAGACCTCTCTCCCTGCGATTTGCTATATTCGGTTCCCTACAATGTCTCTTGAGTGGATAACGATTCACCTCGGACGATGACGTCAAGACGTACGTGAGGACTGTGTTCAAAACAAAGCCTCAGGAATTTACGAGGCAGCCATTCATCATTTGTGAGAAGTTCCTCAACAGTGGGAGAAGTTCCTCTATAGCCAGGGTCAAAACTTCTGACATAAGAGTGCCTGGTTTTCGCTCCTAGGCTTCCGGTTCGTTTCTTTTTGAATGCTTCTTATACTACAGCTTGACAATGAAGTTACGTTGAATACCAATATCGCGGTCAACTAGACTGTAATTACGAATGAATGAATTGTGGTATCCGCCAAGTCCAAATATTTGAAGAAGACGTCGGCGGAACAGTGCCACAGGCTATGTAGTTGCCCCGACGACCGCCAGAAAGCAGCAGAGTCGCCCGCACGAGCGCTACGCGCGAGCGACCACACGACTAATAGTCCCTCCCTCCGCCCGAGATCCGCAAGAAGTAACCAGCCGCTGGCCCTCTCATCGGGGGCGATCTTTTAAGCACTTTTTTGCATTTCAGAGCTCAATCAGTCCGAGTCAGCTGAACTTTATATTGTATAATATCATATTGCATAATAACAGCCTTCTCAGAGTGGTAATTCTTTCTGGCTCAGGAACATTTGTCAATTACGATTCCTACGAGTTAATCACCCGCTGGATTGATTGATTGATTGATTTATTAGTGACTCGGTGACGTCAACTGCTAAGGTAATTTGTTCCGTAAGCGAGGTGTATGTTTTCATCGCTGGATATAGCGGTGATCTTCCTCCAACGTCCTAGTCTTTCCCACCAGCGGAGCACCACGTCAGACGGGACATGCTCTAAGCTCCCGACCGGTATTCCGGTATGTGTGGAGTACGAGTATAGAGCACGTGATTGTATGTATGTGTGTGTGTGTAAGTAAGGGGAGAGGATACAATGAAGAGGAAGTAATGATCGCGCGTGGTCCATTTGTTACGGTACTGCTGCGGTATTCGTCCGGTGTTGATCGGTAAAAAAAGCTACCAATCAGAGAAGTCAGCCGCTAGAAGTCTCCAGACAGCAAACTGAATTCGACCTATTTATCTAGTTATCTAGCTAATGTTGAAAATCCTGTCACAGTCGGGACTTAAAAAAGAGACACAACATGATTCATCACGAGGAATCTACATGATGCGAAAATTACATTTTCTTAAATATATTTTGTACACTAGTATAAACCACTAAAGGAATAGGAGCGTCACAAATTCCATGACCTCCCTCCCAGTCAGAGGCACTGCAGTGGCATCAGTTGATGTACTGAGCCATCTCTACCGGAGCATCTACTGAATATTGTGATCCAATGCAACGACAAGGGTTTATTGGATTTTGAAAATAAAATTGTTGTAATTGGACTTTGCATCCTGTGTTTCATTTGGTACACAGCATATATTATCTACGGAAACAAAAATTTTATTTATACACGAACTAGAAGTTTGTGCTGTATTCAAAGTAATCTATTACGAGAGAGAACGTTCACAAACGCCCATTTTCAGGTTCTATACACAGATTGATTTGCTTGCGATCAATATTGACTAGAAACTGTTTCAAATAGTAGTCTGATTGTTATCCAATTGGCAGAAAGTAGACCGAGCTGCCGCAATGGTCGACGGCTGTGTTCCAGTGAGAGTCAACACATCTGTGGCGATTTACCTCGCTCAGAAAGCTTGCAGCACTGACCACAGCCCGACGAAAAACCTGCGTTTGGGGAGCTGACAGGCATATTGTTAGCAAATTTGAAAATGTCGTCACCACCTAATTAATAAAAAATATCACTTCAATATTGACATAAATTTTTATTTTGGATCGCGATGTCAGATGGGGCATTTCAGTTACCAGAAATACACGAAATATCTCTTTTTAAAAAGGAGTCGGCACTTACTCTTATATTACAATACTTTTTATTTAATGAAATGAATATGTAACCAGTTCAGTTCATTTCATCACAGAGAAAAGACAGAAAAGCTCTTTTACAATTTAACTTTTTTGACATTTCTAGTTTTATTTCCCAATACAATACCCACGAATGTGCAGACTTTGAATCATAAGTTATTCCGAAAAAGAGTTTATGATCCAAGACAAAAGTAATTATGGTTCTTGAAATTTTACCGAGAGTCGCTTAAAAAAATACATTAGGGTTTTGTCCGGAACAAGATGATATAGTTAGAGTTTTTGTTCTAGAGAGAGTTGCCTCTCCGATCATTTTTAATGATGTACTTCATTTTCTAAGATATAAATGATACTATATACAGATAACGTTTTATTTTTTCGCTTGATTTGTTTATAGTCGTGAACGCTACAGTCCCAGCAGGAAAATAAGAAGAACGGTCGCCTTTTCGACCCTGTGGCAGCGAGAACTACGCTACCCTCTCTACTCCACTTCTCTTCCACAGCGAGCGGTAAAACAGTTCCCATTCAGACACTTGTCTCGAAGGAAGAAGTCTTCTGTCACCCTAACCCCACTTCATACCGGCCCCTCCAAATCCTCCCAGCTCTTCCTCGTCCCGGTCTTCTCCTTCTCTAGCTCCGCTCGTCGCTGACATTTCTCTCTCTCATTCTCTCTCTTTCTCTCTCTCTCTTCTCTCTATCAACTCCCCTACCGCTCGTTCCCGACTCTTCGCAACCGGCTCGTCCCCGCCACTTCGTTTCCCGCCCTGCTAGGTCCTGTCCCTTCATGCCCCGAACCGCTCGTCCCAGCCAGGCTCGTCCCTTCCACTCTCGCCCATTCCCGCTCGTCCCCGACATTTCACATCCCAACCGCTCGTCTCGGGCAGACTCATCCCCGCCACTTTGTTTCCCCGTACTGCCCGGGCCCGCCCCTTCATATCCCGCCCCACTCCCCGCCCTCTCGTCCATTCCCCCTCGTCTCCTGCCCCGCTCGTCGTCACCCTTTCGTATCCCTCCTACAGCGAGACTACTACCCGCCACTTCGTATTCCGCCCCGCCCGTCCCCGACCCCTCGTATCCCGCCGTGTTTGCCCCGCCTGGGATTTTCCCGTCTCTCCATCGGGTCCCAATCCTCCTCTCCTTTCGCCCCTCGTCCCTCCGCTCCTGTCCACTCCATTCCTCAACGCCCATCCCGCGCAGGGGTTTCTGCTGCTCAAGGAGACACATCTCGCTGGTTGAGGCAGCTGTAAACGCACAGGGCGACGCAAGAACAAAACATTGGAGGCCAAGCATCGTAGAAATCGAATTAACAAGTACGGAGGAGACGAGAGATAGAGAGACAGAGAGAGGGGGAGCGAGCGAGAGAGAAAGATAGCAAGAGAGAGACAAGAGAGAGAAAGAAAGCAATATAAAGAGTAAGAGAGAGGGAGAGAGAGAGAAACAGAGGCAGAGAGAAAGAAAGAAAACAAGAAGGAACTTGGGGAATCACTCAGATGACATCAATTAGAGCAGAATATTACGGAAATATGAAACAATACAACGAAAAAATGTAGTAAAAGAGAATATAGAGGATTGAGAAAATCAAATAAGTGATCGATGCCTGACTTGCCACGGATGCAAAACATAACGAAGTAGAAAGTGAGCAATTTGGCAGAAGAGTTGGAGCCACTATAGCAACCAGGAAGAAACATACGCGTAATGAATAAGACGTCATGTGACAAAGCCAGTATGCGGGTGCGAATGAGGCGAGGGCGATGTCGAAGGTGAGGGCGGTAGTGATCGCGTGAATGAGGAAGAAACATCAGGAGGGGATGGGCAAGGGCGAGAGCTAGTGGGAAGCCGAGGCCGGGTGTGGGAGGGAGCGAGGGCATGGGTAAGGATGAGGGCGTTGGTGCGGGCATGACCGTGAGCGAGGACGGGCACGAGGCCTCAGCATGAGTAAGAGGAAGGGCAGGACGTGGGTGCAGCGCGGGCAGAGGGGCGAGCGTGGGTGCAGCGAGGGCGTGGACGTAGGCATAGAGATAGAGTGTGGGCGTGGGCGTGCGTGTATGCGTGGACGAAGGCATAGAGATAGGGTGTGGGCGTGGGCGTGCGTGTATGCGTGGACGAAGGCATAGAGATAGGGTGTGGGCGTGGGCGTGCGTGTAGGTGTGGACATAGGCATAGAGATAGGGTGTGGGCGTGGGTGAGCGTGTAGGCGTGGACGTAGGCATAGAGATAGGGTGTGGGCGTGGGTGTGCGTGTAGGCGTGGACGTGGGCATAGAGATAGGGTGTGGGCGTGGGTGAGCGTGTAGGCGTGGACGTAAGCATAGAGATAGAGTGTGAGCGTGGGTGAACGTGTAGGCGTGGACGTAGGCATAGAGATAGGGTGTGGGCGTAAGTGTGCGTGTAGGCGTGGACGTGGGCATAGAGATAGGGTGTGGGCGTGGGTGAGCGTGTAGGCGTTGACGTAGGCATAGAGATAGGGTGTGGGCGTGGGTGAGCGTGTAGGCGTGGACGTAAGCATAGAGATAGGGTGTGAGCGTGGGAGAGCGTGTAGGCGTGGACGTAGGCATAGAGATAGGGTGTGGGCGTGGGTGTGCGTGTAGGCGTGGACGTAAGCATAGAGATAGGGTGTGAGCGTGGGTGAGCGTGTAGGCGTGGACGTAGGCATAGAGATAGGGTGTGGGCGTGGGTGAGCGTGTAGGCGTGGACGTAAGCATAGAGATAGGGTGTGAGCGTGGGTGAGCGTGTAGGCGTGGACGTAGGCATAGAGATAGGGTGTGGGCGTGGGTGTGCGTGTAGGCGTGGACGTGGGCATAGAGATAGGGTGTGGGCGTGGGTGAGCGTGTAGGCGTGGACGTAGGCATAGAGATAGGGTGTGGGCGTGGGTGTGCGTGTAGGCGTGGACGTAAGCATTGAGATAGGGTGTGAGCGTGGGTGTGCGTGTAGGCGTGGACGTAGGCATAGAGATAGGGTGTGGGCGTGGGTGTGCGTGTAGGCGTGGACGTGGGCATAGAGATAGGGTGTGGGCGTGGGTGAGCGTGTAGGCGTGGACGTAGGTATAGAGATAGAGTGTGGGCGTGGGCGTGCGTGTATGCGTGGACGAAGGCATAGAGATAGGGTGTGGGCGTGGGCGTGCGTGTAGGTGTGGACATAGGCATAGAGATAGGGTGTGGGCGTGGGTGAGCGTGTAGGTGTGGACGTGGGCATAGAGATAGGGTGTGAGCGTGGGTGTGCGTGTAGGCGTGGACGTAGGCATAGAGATAGGGTGTGGGCGTGGGTGTGCGTGTAGGCGTGGACGTGGGCATAGAGATAGGGTGTGGGCGTGGGTGAGCGTGTAGGCGTGGACGTAGGCATAGAGATAGAGTGTGGGCGTGGGCGTGCGTGTATGCGTGGACGAAGGCATAGAGATAGGGTGTGGGCGTGGGCGTGCGTGTAGGTGTGGACATTGGCATAGAGATAGGGTGTGGGCGTGGGTGAGCGTGTAGGTGTGGACGTGGGCATAGAGATAGGGTGTGAGCGTGGGTGTGCGTGTAGGCGTGGACGTAGGCATAGAGATAGGGTGTGGGCGTGGGTGTGCGTGTAGGCGTGGACGTGGGCATAGAGATAGGGTGTGGACGTGGGTGAGCGTGTAGGCGTGGACGTAGGCATAGAGATAGGGTGTGGGCGTGGGTGTGCGTGTAGGCGTGGACGTAAGCATAGAGATAGGGTGTGAGCGTGGGTGAGCGTGTAGGCGTGGACGTAGGCATAGAGATAGGGTGTGGGCGTGGGTGAGCGTGTAGGCGTGGACGTAAGCATAGAGATAGGGTGTGGGCGTGGGTGAGCGTGTAGGCGTGGACGTAGGCATAGAGATAGGGTGTGGGCGTGGGTGTGCGTGTAGGCGTGAACGTGGGCATAGAGATAGGGTGTGGGCGTGGGTGAGCGTGTAGGCGTGGACGTAAGCATAGAGATAGGGTGTGGGCGTGGGTGTGCGTGTAGGCGTGGACGTAAGCATAGAGATAGGGTGTGGGCGTGGGTGAGCGTGTAGGCGTGGACGTAAGCATAGAGATAGGGTGTGAGCGTGGGTGAGCGTGTAGGCGTGGACGTAGGCATAGAGATAGGGTGTGGGCGTGGGTGAGCGTGTAGGCGTGGACGTAGGCATAGAGATAGGGTGTGGGCGTGGGTGTGCGTGTAGGCGTGGACGTGGGCATAGAGATAGGGTGTGGGCGTGGGTGAGCGTGTAGGCGTGGACGGAAGCATAGAGATAGGGTGTGGGCGTGGGTGTGCGTGTAGGCGTGGACGTAAGCATAGAGATAGGGTGTGAGCGTGGGTGAGCGTGTAGGCGTGGACGTGGGCATAGAGATAGGGTGTGGGCGTGGGTGAGCGTGTAGGCGTGGACGTAAGCATAGAGATAGGGTGTGGGCGTGGGTGTGCGTGTAGGCGTGGACGTGGGCATAGAGATAGGGTGTGGGCGTGGGTGAGCGTGTAGGCGTGGACGTAAGCATAGAGATAGGGTGTGAGCGTGGGTCAGCGTGTAGGCGTGGACGTAGGCATAGAGATAGGGTGTGGGCGTGGGTGAGCGTGTAGGCGTAGACGTAGGCATAGAGATAGGGTGTGGGCGTGGGTGTGCGTGTAGGCGTGGACGTAGGCATAGAGATAGGGTGTGGGCGTGGGTGTGCGTGTAGGCGTGGACGTGGGCATAGAGATAGGCTGTGGGCGTGGGTGAGCGTGTAGGCGTGGACGTAGGCATAGCGATAGGGTAAGGGCGTGGGTGAGCGTGTAGGCGTGGACGTAGGCATAGAGATAGGGTGTGGGCGTGGGTGTGCGTGTAGGCGTGGACGTAAGCATAGAGATAGGGTGTGGGCGTGGGTGTGCGTGTAGGCGTGGACGTGGGCATAGAGATAGGGTGTGGGCGTGGGTGAGCGTGTAGGCGTGGACGTAAGCATAGAGATAGGGTGTGAGCGTGGGTGAGCGTGTAGGCGTGGACGTAGGCATAGAGATAGGGTGTGGGCGTGGGTGTGCGTGTAGGCGTGGACGTAGGCATAGAGATAGGGTGTGAGCGTGGGTGTGCGTGTAGGCGTGGACGTAGGCATAGAGATAGGGTGTGGGCGTGGGTGTGCGTGTAGGCGTGGACGTGGGCATAGAGATAGGGTGTGGGCGTGGGTGAGCGTGTAGGCGTGGACGTAGGCATAGAGATAGGGTGTGAGCATGGGTGTGCGTGTAGGCGTGGACGTAGGCATAGAGATAGGGTGTGGGCGTGGGTGAGCGTGTAGGCGTTGACGTAGGCATAGAGATAGGGTGTGGGCGTGGGTGTGCGTGTAGGCATGGACGTAAGCATAGAGATAGGGTGTGAGCGTGGGTGTGCGTGTAGGCGTGGACGTAGGCATAGAGATAGGGTGTGGGCGTGGGTGAGCGTGTAGGCGTGGACGTAAGCATAGAGATAGGGTGTGAGCGTGGGTGTGCGTGTAGGCGTGGACGTAGGCATAGAGATAGGGTGTGGGCGTGGGTGTGCGTGTAGGCATGGACGTAAGCATAGAGATAGGGTGTGAGCGTGGGTGTGCGTGTAGGCGTGGACGTAGGCATAGAGATAGGGTGTGGGCGTGGGTGTGCGTGTAGGCGTGGACGTGGGCATACAGATAGGGTGTGGGCGTGGGTGAGCGTGTAGGCGTGGACGTAAGCATAGAGATAGGGTGTGAGCGTGGGTGTGCGTGTAGGCGTGGACGTAGGCATAGAGATAGGGTGTGGGCGTGGGTGTGCGTGTAGGCGTGGACGTAGGCATAGAGATAGGGTGTGGGCGTGGGTGTGCGTGTAGGCGTGGACGTAGGCATAGAGATAGGGTGTGGGCGTGGGTGTGCGTGTAGGCGTGGACGTGGGCATAGAGATAGGGTGTGGGCGTGGGTGAGCGTGTAGGCGTGGACGTAAGCATAGAGATAGGGTGTGGGCGTGGGTGTGCGTGTAGGCGTGGACGTAAGCATAGAGATAGGGTGTGAGCGTGGGTGAGCGTGTAGGCGTGGACGTGGGCATAGAGATAGGGTGTGGGCGTGGGTGAGCGTGTAGGCGTGGACGTAAGCATAGAGATAGGGTGTAGGCGTGGGTGAGCGTGTAGGCGTGGACGTAGGCATAGAGATAGGGTGTGGGCGTGGGTTTGCGTGTAGGCGTGGACGTAGGCATAGAGATAGGGTGTGGGCGTGGGTGTGCGTGTAGGCGTGGACGTGGGCATAGAGATAGGGTGTGGGCGTGGGTGAGCGTGTAGGCGTGGACGTAAGCATAGAGATAGGGTGTGGGCGTGGGTGTGCGTGTAGGCGTGGACGTGGGCATAGAGATAGGGTGTGGGCGTGGGTGAGCGTGTAGGCGTGGACGTAGGCATAGAGATAGGGTGTGGGCGTGGGTGTGCGTGTAGGCATGGACGTAAGCATAAAGATAGGGTGTGAGCGTGGGTGAGCGTGTAGGCGTGGACGTAGGCATTGAGATAGGGTGTGGGCGTGGGTGAGCGTGTAGGCGTGGACGTAGGCATAGAGATAGGGTGTGGGCGTGGGTGTGCGTTTAGGCGTGGACGTAGGCATAGAGATAGGGTGTGGGCGTGGGTGTGCGTGTAGGCGTGGACGTGGGCATAGAGATAGGGTGTGGGCGTGGGTGAGCGTGTAGGCGTGGACGTAGGCATAGAGATAGGGTGTGGGCGTGGGTGAGCGTGTAGGCGTGGACGTAGGCATAGAGATAGGGTGTGGGCGTGGGTGAGCGTGTAGGCATGGACGTAAGCATCAAGATAGGGTGTGGGCGTGGGTGAGCGTGTAGGCGTGGACGTAGGCATAGAGATAGGGTGTGGGCGTGGGTGTGCGTGTAGGCGTGAACGTGGGCATAGAGATAGGGTGTGGGCGTGGGTGAGCGTGTAGGCGTGGACGTAAGCATAGAGATAGGGTGTGGGCGTGGGTGAGCGTGTAGGCGTGGACGTAGGCATAGAGATAGGGTGTGGGCGTGGGTGTGCGTGTAGGCGTGAACGTGGGCATAGAGATAGGGTGTGGGCGTGGGTGAGCGTGTAGGCGTGGACGTAAGCATAGAGATAGGGTGTGGGCGTGGGTGAGCGTGTAGGCGTGGACGTAAGCATAGAGATAGGGTGTGAGCGTGGGTGTGCGTGTAGGCGTGGACGTAGGCATTGAGATAGGGTGTGGGCGTGGGTGAGCGTGTAGGCGTGGACGTAGGCATAGAGATAGGGTGTGGGCGTGGGTGTGCGTTTAGGCGTGGACGTAGGCATAGAGATAGGGTGTGGGCGTGGGTGTGCGTGTAGGCGTGGACGTGGGCATAGAGATAGGGTGTGGGCGTGGGTGAGCGTGTAGGCGTGGACGTAGGCATAGAGATAGGGTGTGGGCGTGGGTGAGCGTGTAGGCGTGGACGTAGGCATAGAGATAGGGTGTGGGCGTGGGTGAGCGTGTAGGCGTGGACGTAGGCATAGAGATAGGGTGTGGGCGTGGGTGTGCGTGTAGGCGTGGACGTGGGCATAGAGATAGGGTGTGGGCGTGGGTGAGCGTGTAGGCGTGGACGTAAGCATAGAGATAGGGTGTGAGCGTGGGTGAGCGTGTAGGCGTGGACGTAGGCATAGAGATAGGGTGTGGGCGTGGGTGTGCGTGTAGGCGTGGACGTAGGCATAGAGATAGGGTGTGAGCGTGGGTGTGCGTGTAGGCGTGGACGTAGGCATAGAGATAGGGTGTGGGCGTGGGTGTGCGTGTAGGCGTGGACGTGGGCATAGAGATAGGGTGTGGGCGTGGGTGAGCGTGTAGGCGTGGACGTAGGCATAGAGATAGGGTGTGGGCGTGGGTGTGCGTGTAGGCATGGACGTAAGCATAGAGATAGGGTGTGAGCGTGGGTGTGCGTGTAGGCGTGGACGTAGGCATAGAGATAGGGTGTGGGCGTGGGTGAGCGTGTAGGCGTGGACGTAAGCATAGAGATAGGGTGTGAGCGTGGGTGTGCGTGTAGGCGTGGACGTAGGCATAGAGATAGGGTGTGGGCGTGGGTGTGCGTGTAGGCATGGACGTAAGCATAGAGATAGGGTGTGAGCGTGGGTGTGCGTGTAGGCGTGGACGTAGGCATAGAGATAGGGTGTGGGCGTGGGTGTGCGTGTAGGCGTGGACGTGGGCATAGAGATAGGGTGTGGGCGTGGGTGAGCGTGTAGGCGTGGACGTAAGCATAGAGATAGGGTGTGAGCGTGGGTGTGCGTGTAGGCGTGGACGTAGGCATAGAGATAGGGTGTGGGCGTGGGTGTGCGTGTAGGCGTGGACGTAGGCATAGAGATAGGGTGTGGGCGTGGGTGTGCGTGTAGGCGTGGACGTAGGCATAGAGATAGGGTGTGGGCGTGGGTGTGCGTGTAGGCGTGGACGTGGGCATAGAGATAGGGTGTGAGCGTGGGTGTGCGTGTAGGCGTGGACGTAGGCATAGAGATAGGGTGTGGGCGTGGGTGTGCGTGTAGGCGTGGACGTGGGCATAGAGATAGGGTGTGGGCGTGGGTGAGCGTGTAGGCGTGGACGTAAGCATAGAGATAGGGTGTGAGCGTGGGTGTGCGTGTAGGCGTGGACGTAGGCATAGAGATAGGGTGTGGGCGTGGGTGTGCGTGTAAGCGTGGACGTAGGCATAGAGATAGGGTGTGGGCGTGGGTGTGCGTGTAGGCGTGGACGTAGGCATAGAGATAGGGTGTGGTCGTGGGTGTGCGTGTAGGCATGGACGTAAGCATAGAGATAGGGTGTGAGCGTGGGTGTGCGTGTAGGCGTGGACGTAGGCATAGAGATAGGGTGTGGGCGTGGGTGAGCGTGTAGGCGTGGACGTAAGCATAGAGATAGGGTGTGAGCGTGGGTGTGCGTGTAGGCGTGGACGTAGGCATAGAGATAGGGTGTGGGCGTGGGTGAGCGTGTAGGCGTGAACGTAAGCATAGAGATAGGGTGTGAGCGTGGGTGTGCGTGTAGGCGTGGACGTAGGCATAGAGATAGGGTGTGGGCGTGGGTGTGCGTGTAGGCATGGACGTAAGCATAGAGATAGGGTGTGAGCGTGGGTGTGCGTGTAGGCGTGGACGTAGGCATAGAGATAGGGTGTGGGCGTGGGTGTGCGTGTAGGCGTGGACGTGGGCGTAGAGATAGGGTGTGGGCGTGGGTGAGCGTGTAGGCGTGGACGTAAGCATAGAGATAGGGTGTGAGCGTGTGTGAGCGTGTAGGCGTGGACGTAGGCATAGAGATAGGGTGTGGGCGTGGGTGTGCGTGTAGGCGTGGACGTAGGCATAGAGATAGGGTGTGAGCGTGGGTGTGCGTGTAGGCGTGGACGTAGGCATAGAGATAGGGTGTGGGCGTGGGTGTGCGTGTAGGCGTGGACGTGGGCATAGAGATAGGGTGTGGGCGTGGGTGAGCGTGTAGGCGTGGACGTAGGCATAGAGATAGGGTGTGAGCGTGGGTGAGCGTGTGGGCGTGGACGTAGGCATAGAGATAGGGTGTGGGCGTGGGTGTGCGTGTAGGCGTGGACGTAGGCATAGAGATAGGGTGTGAGCGTGGGTGGTCGTGTAGGCGTGGACGTAGGCATAGAGATAGGGTGTGGGCGTGGGTGTGCGTGTAGGCATGGACGTAAGCATAAAGATAGGGTGTGAGCGTGGGTGAGCGTGTAGGCGTGGACGTAGGCATTGAGATAGGGTGTGGGCGTGGGTGAGCGTGTAGGCGTGGACGTAGGCATAGAGATAGGGTGTGGGCGTGGGTGTGCGTGTAGGCGTGGACGTAGGCATAGAGATAGGGTGTGGGCGTGGGTGTGCGTGTAGGCGTGGACGTGGGCATAGAGATAGGGTGTGGGCGTGGGTGAGCGTGTAGGCGTGGACGTAAGCATAGAGATAGGGTGTGGGCGTGGGTGTGCGTGTAGGCGTGGACGTAAGCATAGAGATAGGGTGTGAGCGTGGGTGAGCGTGTAGGCGTGGACGTAGGCATAGAGATAGGGTGTGGGCGTGGGTGAGCGTGTAGGCGTGGACGTAAGCATAGAGATAGGGTGTGGGCGTGGGTGAGCGTGTAGGCGTGGACGTAGGCATAGAGATAGGGTGTGGGCGTGGGTGAGCGTGTAGGCGTGGACGTAAGCATAGAGATAGGGTGTGAGCGTGGGTGAGCGTGTAGGCGTGGACGTAGGCATAGAGATAGGGTGTGGGCGTGGGTGAGCGTGTAGGCGTGGACGTAGGCATAGAGATAGGGTGTGGGCGTGGGTGTGCGTGTAGGCGTGGACGTGGGCATAGAGATAGGGTGTGGGCGTGGGTGAGCGTGTAGGCGTGGACGTAAGCATAGAGATAGGGTGTGGGCGTGGGTGAGCGTGTAGGCGTGGACGTAGGCATAGAGATAGGGTGTGGGCGTGGGTGTGCGTGTAGGCGTGGACGTAAGCATAGAGATAGGGTGTGAGCGTGGGTGAGCGTGTAGGCGTGGACGTAGGCATAGAGATAGGGTGTGGGCGTGGGTGTGCGTGTAGGCGTGGACGTAGGCATAGAGATAGGGTGTGAGCGTGGGTGTGCGTGTAGGCGTGGACGTAGGCATAGAGATAGGGTGTGGGCGTGGGTGTGCGTGTAGGCGTGGACGTGGACATAAAGATAGGGTGTGGGCGTGGGTGAGCGTGTAGGCGTGGACGTAGGCATAGAGATAGGGTGTGGGCGTGGGTGAGCGTGTAGGCGTGGACGTAGGCATAGAGATAGGGTGTGGGCGTGGGTGTGCGTGTAGGCATGGACGTAAGCATAGAGATAGGGTGTGAGCGTGGGTTTGCGTGTAGGCGTGGACGTAGGCATAGAGATAGGGTGTGGGCGTGGGTGAGCGTGTAGGCGTGGACGTAAGCATAGAGATAGGGTGTGAGCGTGGGTGTGCGTGTAGGCGTGGACGTAGGCATAGAGATAGGGTGTGGGCGTGGGTGTGCGTGTAGGCGTGGACGTGGGCATAGAGATAGGGTGTGAGCGTGGGTGAGCGTGTAGGCGTGGACGTAGGCATAGAGATAGGGTGTGGGCGTGGGTGTGCGTGTAGGCGTGGACGTAGGCATAGAGATAGGGTGTGAGCGTGGGTGTGCGTGTAGGCGTGGACGTAGGCATAGAGATAGGGTGTGGGCGTGGGTGAGCGTGTAGGCGTGGACGTAGGCATAGAGATAGGGTGTGGGCGTGGGTGTGCGTGTAGGCATGGACGTAAGCATAGAGATAGGGTGTGAGCGTGGGTGAGCGTGTAGGCGTGGACGTAGGCATAGAGATAGGGTGTGGGCGTGGGTGAGCGTGTAGGCGTGGACGTAAGCATAGAGATAGGGTGTGAGCGTGGGTGAGCGTGTAGGCGTGGACGTAGGCATAGAGATAGGGTGTGGGCGTGGGTGAGCGTGTAGGCGTGGACGTAGGCATAGAGATAGGGTGTGGGCGTGGGTGTGCGTGTAGGCGTGGACGTAGGCATAGAGATAGGGTGTGGGCGTGGGTGAGCGTGTAGGCGTGGACGTAGGCATAGAGATAGGGTGTGAGCGTGGGTGCGCGTGTAGGCGTGGACGTAGGCATAGAGATAGGGTGTGAGCGTGGGTGTGCGTGTAGGCGTGGACGTAGGCATAGAGATAGGGTGTGGGCGTGGGTGTGAGTGTAGGCGTGGACGAGGGCGTGAGCGCGGGCCTCAGCATGAGTAAAAGGATAGGCGAGAACGTGGGCGAGGGCAGAGGAGCGGGGGGGGGGCGCAGGGGGCTGGTGCGGGCGTGGGCGTGGGCGAGGGCTGCGAGTGAGACCGTGCAGTGGAGTGGCTGTCAGTTGGCGGTCGGTCGGTGGCGTTCCCTACCGCCGCCGCCTCCGCCTCCGCCGGCTGCGTTGCCATTGTTTGCGGCCACGAGCGCCAAGCATCTAATTACGACTCGGGCAGCGGCCGGCTCCCCAACCACCGCTTGTCGCCACCCACCACCAAGCCCCGCCCAGCACCTCATTCAAGCCCTGCTCACCTCGCCCCGCCACGCCACTCCTCACCTCGCCTCACCCCGTCATGCTCTGACCCACCTGCCCCCTTTTGCCCCGCCACGCCCCGTCCCGTCCCGTTCCATTCCGTCCCGTCCCATCCCATCCCATCCCGTCGTCCCGTCCCGTCCCGTCCAATCCCCTCCCGCCCGCCCCACTACGCCCGCACATTTTCACTCTTTATGTGCTGCCACCTTAGCCTGGTACTCCCTCGTGTCCGTCGTATCGTATAGGAAGGATGTGCGCCGGAACACGCAGAGGGGGGATGTGAAGTCATGCCTACGGTCAGTTCTGAATACTCATCACGTTATCAGAAAAGATATAGTTTTAAAAGTACTCTTCAGGTCTAAACATCTGAAATTTTGTTTATTTTATTAAAACCTGGCAAGTAAATTTATTAAATTGGAAATGTATACACAACTGGTTTATTAAAGTTTGAAAAATGTTCATTCATTTATTACGTGGTTTTTATTCTGAATTTTATTTTCAGTTTAAGTGAACTAAACTCATTAGCTGTAACCGTTTAGTTAACCTTTCTTCTAAACATCGAAAACCCACTCTCTTAGAATACTTGTAGTGAAGAATAAAACTTTTAGAAATACATTCTTTATTAATTATTGCAAAAGTGATACTTTTCCTTTGATTTTGAGGCATGGCAATCACAAATTAGTGAAAAAGATGGAGGAATCAAATGTTCGAAATCACTCCTTTACTTGAGAATGTCGTTTGATATTTTCAAAATGTTGATTACACCAGACCTACAGTGTGTTTATTATGGTTACATATGCATTAGTCGGTTACATTAGTCGCTCTTGTTGACCGACTTATATATTGTTTTTTTTTAAATTTTTAATTAATTCATTTTTTAGTTGTTTATTTAATCTTTATCGTTGGAACTAATTTGATTTTTTTTAAATGGAGGATTTGTTTCCATAGTTAAATATTTAAAACTGGGAGAACAAAATTATTTCAAAACTAGGAGGTAACTTTGTGAAACACTGTATAATAGAAATTTTGAACAAATATTACATTTAGGTTCATTTTTTTGGTATTCTTACTAATTTAGAAATTTGACATTTATGAGAAAAAAACATGAAGAACATAATTAGTCACAATGAAACATATTAATTACAGCTACTACAACGTCACATAAACCTACTTAATTAGGTAGGTCTCGAAAGGTACTGCTAAGCAGTTCTCCGCTCTGAGAAAGGACGGCGTTTCGAGTGACTGAAGATCGCAGTGTTGGAGGCTGCTGTCGCACCTAAATCTCCTCTAATGAAACGCGGCTGCTCTCCCGCCTAATTCACCACTAATTGCGTCTCAGGAAGTCAGGGCCTCGTGATCGGCAACCATTTCCCCTCTCGCTCCTCCCCTCTCTTTCCACCACCCCTCCGCCCAAACACCCTCATTTCCTCTCCCCAGCTCCGTCACCCTTCCCTGCTTCCAT
This sequence comes from Gryllus longicercus, assembly GCA_038098605.1. Lineage (NCBI taxonomy): Eukaryota > Metazoa > Arthropoda > Insecta > Orthoptera > Gryllidae > Gryllus > Gryllus longicercus. The sequence continues at coordinate 201,640 of JAZDUA010000804.1, read as the reverse complement.
CTGCACCCTCACCTCCCCATTCGCCCACTCCCAGCGCTGGCGTCGCTCGCTGCAGCCCCTCCCCTTCAGCTCTTGCTCATCGGAACGTTCAGATTCTCTTCGAACATTCTAATATCTTGGAACGACACACTCGCGCATACAAAAATGACCAACATTAATTCCAGCGCCAGGCTAGGAGGTTCTAGGATTCAGTTCCAGAGGGTGGCGGGGTTTCTACATAACTAGGGCAACTTCAGCCACTGTCTTATAGGGAATAATTACAGACGGCGGCTGTTCCGATCGGTAGTTTTGCGTTGCTTCTCTGATCACTACCAGAGGAAATTTGGAACAGTACCTTAACAAATGGACTAAGAACCTCTTGCGATCTTTCCTTCTAACATGCCTGCACAACCACTCGTGTCAGTGGACCACTCGGAAGGGCAGAGGTTGTCCCTGTGGCTAGTGCAGTGCCCTAACGAGGAGAATTCTGGAGAGGAAAACACCCACCATACACGGTGGAGATCCAGGTCGGATCTTACATTGCATCGGGGAGGGATGTCGCCACTTTCATGGTCACAATATGCACCACACTTACTAGACTGATGATCTTCGTAATTGACAAGCCCAACATCACAAAATAATTAATGAACCAATAAATATTCGCACTGATTAAAGTGATAATGTTATAAGTACTGATTAAAGGGATAAATATATAAGTACTGATTAAAGTGATAAAGATATACGTACTGATTAAAGTGACGCAGTGTCTGTTATAAGCGTTCGATGGCGCTTCATCCTGTTTTTTCTTGACGTAAGTCGATATCCCTTACAGAATATTTTATTCCTGACTAAGGAAAAATAACACGAACGAGAGGACTCGAGACACACATGTAGGAATCTGCGTCGGCATTCTAAGCCGCCGTAGAGGTCGTCCATCGGTAGCCGCAGCGAATATAAAAAGGCTTCTCCTGCCCGATACCGCTTCCGCCAACGCTCTCCCAGGACTCGCCATCCGCGCAGCCGCTGCCGCCCCCACCCCCGCCGCCAGCGAGCCTCTTCGGACGCCACCCCTTCCGCCACCGCTGCTACAAGCCCGGCGCTGTTCACGCCGCCTCTCCGTGCGTCCCCGCCCGCACACCGCCCCCGTCCCACCGCTGGCGCCCCGCTACCGCCATCCCGCAGCCCCGCCACTACCCCGCCTCCACGCCATTCCCCCGGCGCGAATACAGCCGCCGCCATAGCAACCACCACCGTACAGCCCGTGCCGTCCCCGCCGCCGCCATCACCGTACCCTCAACGACGGCCCGGCCCCGCCCTCACTTTCCTCCCTGCGCCGCCCCCGCCATCTCCTTGCCGCCGACCCCATCGAACCTGGGTGTCATCACCGCTGCCTCCCTGGTCTCCTAAACCGTTCCCTCCGCCACCCTCGACTTGACCCCATACTATTCCTGGCGACGTGCCCGCCGCCGGTCCACCGTACCTCCGCCGCCACCTTCACCGCACCTCTGCCGCCCTGCCACCGCCTCCACGCCTACGTCTCTCCCCTTCAACCAAATTTAAGATCCCCCCTCGTCACCACTACCGACACCCACTACCGTACTACCCTCGCCGCCTCCTCCCCTACATCACTGCCTCCGTACCCCCTGGGCCGATCCCGCTATCTCCTTGCCGCCGACCCCATCGTACCTGGGTGTCATCACCGCCGCCTCCCTGGTCTCCATCACCGTCACCTCCACCACCCTCAACTCGACCCCATACTATTCCTGGCTACGTGGCCGCCGCCGGCCCACCGTACCTCCGCCACCCCCTTCACCGCACCTCCGCCGCCCTGCCACCGCCTCCACGCTTCCGTCTCTCCCCTTCAACCAAATTTAAGATCCACCCTCGTCACCACTACCGTCGCCAGCTTGTCACTTACACCGGATCCCTGCGCCACCCACGACGAACCGTCCCCTTCATCACTGTCTCCGTACCCCCGGCGCCGTCTTCGCCTCCGTTGCTACTTCGTCCTGAGCCAGCCTGGCGCCACCTGCGCCCTTTGTGCGCTTTCTCTTTAAACATTACTTCCGGTCTACTGGCCTGCGTGGCACTCTCTTGGCTTCCGGTCTTTTTCTCTTCAGTTGAAGGTTACTCTCAATGGCAACAAACCGATCGTTGAATCACTCGTACATGCTCCACCGCGTAACAACGTTGCTGACTATGATCGAAGATTTTAAACAAACATAACAGTTGGGCACAGGCCACATCCTTGTTCAATTTTTTCAATTTCAAAAAATCATTTCATTTCTTGTTTTTTTTCATTACGTAAATATCAGCTTCCAAGTGGTGGTAACATATATTCTTCACAGACAATTACTCGAGAGTTTCACGGATAAATAACGACACTACATGTACTAAATATACAGCTTGTCCTCCCCTCTTAAAATGTTACTACTCTAAATGTATGTAAATTCAGTGGTTAGGCGGAAGAGCAGGCCCTATGGCCTGAGCCTCGCCATTAATAAAGACATTATTATTATTATTATTATTATTATTATTATTATTATTATTACTACCATCGCGGAGGCATCGTAGGGAGACCCTGCAATTGGTTTCAATTAGTCTTCCGATAGTCTTATTTAAACGCAATTTTTTGGAAGAACTTTTAAAAATTCTGAATTTTCTTTTCTTTATGAAATCCAACGTAAATCTGGCGTATATTTTTTTGTCAAGAGAACTTCCGGACACAGTGCATTGCATTATTTCTTGACAATTAATTGATGGTTTCCGGGCGTAAGAACGGGCGATGCATTTATTCCCCTAAGTGCAGTGAATACTTTTACCGTGGGAGGGGGCGGTGAAAATCCTCCGCTAGATGACGAGATCCGGCGCTATCTACATGTCGGATATTAAATGACTATAGTTACAAAATAAAATTAGAGAACACTTTTTTGTGGAACTGTCATTATCTGAATTTCTGTTACTCCAAACCCCCGTTGGTTGCGCCTCTGGCTGTGGGTTATTATTACGTGTTTTTATCGCATATCACAATGGCCAATCGAAGCAGGCTCCACACATTCGGCATTCTGTGGAGACATCCGCATATTCGGCATCCCGAGCAACCAAAATGCTCGGCGAATGTTCGCTGCTTTGATGGATCCAAAAGATCAACACACTTCATATCGGGCGAATGATTGGTTGATAATTCAGGGTGCGTAAGGTCATTGGTCCAGAAAGTTTAATGTATGGTTTTATCGTGGAGCGGTGATCTTTTCCTAATGGCTGGTGAAATCCAGTTCCGATCCACAACGGCTTGTAAGAATTTTTCCCCAGCCAGGTATATCCGGCCAGCGTGACACCGTCCCAGTCCGAACCAGCACTAAGCTCCCGACCGGTCTCCTAGCATATGTAGTAAGTAGTGCATGTTTTTTGTAAGTGTGTGTAAGGTGTGAGGGGTAAGGGGTGAGGACAAGGAAGAAGAAGTAAAGATCACGCGCGGATCGTGATCAATTTGTTAGGGTACCGCTCCGGCGTTGGCCTGATGGTCATCGGAGAAACAACGGAAAACTACCGATGGGAGCAGCCGGCCGCTAGAATTCTTCTTCAGACAGCGGCTGAAATCGACATAGCTATTTAGCTAGTGTCACAGGCACTACAGTGACATGCGCTTTTTCTCGCTGAGCCTTTTGCCGGTGCAGGTAGGGTGAAAATAAAACGTTTGGTGCCGGCAAATAGCCAGCAACCCGACCCCACTACTAGGAACTCAGTATCAGGTCACTGGGCACTCGACTAATGCTGATGACCTCTTTGAGGGTCATGCCGAACGCTTGTGACAGGCATCGCACAGAGAGCCATGCAGACAGCTGCACCACGGCGACACAAGACTGGCAGAACTGACCACCTCCGCCACCACCAAATGAGCCCCCAGCGACCGCCCTCCCGCGTGGCCATTCCAAATATTTCGATCAAATAAATCGCCCCTTCGGAATGAGCGCAGTTTTACAAACAGCGCGGAACGTTAATTTTTTAATACCCCCAATCACCAACTCCATAAATAAAGCACGGCCCAACCGTGTAATTTCGTCGCAATCGCTAAGTGCAATCCCATCGCGCTTTCGACTGAACATTTAATTTTACATCAACCATGCGACCGGATAAAATCGTACAAAAACGCAGTCGCATGCGCAAGGGCATTAACCCCGTGGAGCGGACGGGGGCCGCGGACCATACGCAAAAAGTGGCGCCACCTCAATTACGCCCCGATCAAATTTGAATTCCGGCTCAATCGCACAGATGCCCGGGCAAATCAGCCGAGAGCTGCAGAGGGACCCGCTGCGGTAATAAAGTCCGAGAGCTAATCAACGCATCCGCATTAATCAATGAGCTCTGGCGATCGCCACTTGTGACGTATGGGCTTACAGAGCCGATCCGCCCTACACATTATAATCTTCTATTCTATATTACTTAATTGCATTCACAGAGAAGGTTAATCAGGTAATATAAAACAATTAGGGGAATCAATTCATGTGCTGTAACTAACTTATTTCATAAATGATGGCAAATCCATTGAGATTCAACTATTATTTGAATCGTCGCACTTTGAATATCTATTATTATTATTATTATTATTATTATTATTATTATTATTATTATTATTATTATTATTATTATTATTATTATTATTATTACTATTATTATTATTATTATTATTATTATTAATTATTTTTAGCCTAGTACATCCCGATAAGGGCAAAAATCTCCTGCGTTAGGAATAAATAATATAGATGTTGAAATTTTTGCAGTCAGTATACTATGTTGCAAAGAGATGAATGATATGAACTGAATACCAGTGTTATGATAGTATTAATTACTGAAAACAAAACGATATAAATATAAACTTGCAGATAATGTTTAGCATGCAGCAAGAGAAATGCTGCACAAAACAAACAATTTTTTTCCAAGAAGTAGCACGCAGACCGCTCAAGAAGAAATAAAATACTCTGGCATAACACTGTAATAATTTAATTATTTTAACAAAACAATCTTTACAAATGCAGAAGTAACATGGATTATATATACCAATAATAAAAATGTTGCTGTTCCATAATTATTAAATACGTAAATTACAAATATTTCAGGCCTCTTCCTTGGCGCATGACCTCAGCTCAATCATAAAAAGTGACGGCCTGCTATTCGAATTTAGTCGATACGCCCAATTGCTGCATGAAAATATATGGAATAACTCAATATTTGCATTTTTCAGTCAAAATCGAAATTGTTTCAATGTTTTTTTTTTAATATTTCGCGAGTTTCTTGGTATCTGATGAAATCACAGACATCTGTAACATGGAAGCTTCATAGTTTTTTAAAAAATTTCAATACACATTGGAAATTAGTAATATAAATTATCTGTATGGTTAGTAGATAGTATCTTAGTAATATGAACCAACATTAATGCAATGAATTGTAAAAAGTTAGGAGTGAAGAAGAAAGAAAATATGAGTGAAGAATCATCCGTTTTAAACAAAACGATATAAATATAAACTTGCAGATATTTTGTTTTATGGAATTGGCGGTAATGTTGTAAGTGATTAATAGTAGACAGCGGATTATTTAATTTCTGTATGAGACCCTGAGGATTAAGATCCGTCCACAGATTAGTGGGAGTTCGCAGATTACCGGAATGCCTGACTCCGCGCTATGCCTCCAAAGGGAAGCAGTTGTTACACTGATTCTACAGATAATTACAACGGATAGTTAAAATACACTTTTCAGAAAAAGTGTGTGTTAGAGTTTAATCTGGAGTTCGTTAAATAATTTATTCACTTGGTAATCGTGTCGAACTATCTAAGACTGATGTCGCGGAACGTATTTACACAAGTTCTTTATTCCATGTCCCATGGTATTTTTATACAACTATTCAGTCTAAAATGTTGCTGTATTTTGTGTACGTGTGACACAATTTTGCGAGACTGAGATGACTTTCTAAAGTAACTAAAGAAAGTAAAATAGCTTAAACAATATACAAGACAGTTATATAGTTAAGAAATTAAAGATTTATTTGAACTCAAGTGTTCTAATAATAATCCGCTGTGTACTATTAACCACTTACAACATTACCGCCAATTCCATAAAACATAAACAGTTGCTTCGTCTGACGAGAAATTACTGAGGACTCGTTAAACGCCGTATTTACGTGTTTGCAAGGTCGTTTTGTCTGATATCGTCAATACATTTGTCGCATTGTGAAGGACTGGTACTCTTTCGTTAACACCTTTGTCGATTCGTTGAACTTTGATTGTGATATTAGGGGTAGCCAAACGCGGAAATTTTATTTCATACTTTGCTTATTTTTGTCACTTGCTGTTTAATTTGCAATTTGTCGGGCTAATAAGTAACTGTAAAATTGTGTTCGATTGGTAAAAAATCTATAGTATAATGAAGCTATTTCATTAAGAAACAAGGTGGAGCCAACTAATTAGAGAATTATACAATGGGAGTAGAAGAAGATTATTTAGCAATTGTCTCACTTCGGCCACTATATGTGGAATTTTTTTTGAGCTCTCTGGGTTGTTAGCGGGAATTCCAGTTATTTCGTCAGCAGGACTGTTAAATAATAACGTTTGTCCATGCTCTTGTGGTAGCGAGCCGATTTCATTGCGCGGGGTACGTAAAAGATAAGAGTTAAACTCAGTAGATCAAATGCCGATGAAAATAGTTTACATTACACGGTAGCAATTATTTTTTAATTTAACCAAACACACTGTTTGGTATTTTTTATTCATAATGTAATACCGTACAATGAGAGAGTGTGGGCAGCGAAGTATGAGATCAAACAAACGTTCACAGGTTGTATTTTCTCTACATAAATACATTGAAATTGTTTTCATCGCAAATAATAAAATAAATAAGATGTATGTAAATATAAATAAAAGGCAATGTGCATAATGACTGTCGCATATAGACGCAAAACGCCCTTGACCAATTTCGTTGAAATTTTCACACTTTGTTCTTATTTTTATTTAGGTTTATATAATCGTGATTTAAATTAAATCGAACATACGGGGGCGTTTATTTTCAAAGTTAATCGACGAGATGGGCTCTACGCTGTTCCCAGAGGACCTTGTTTGAGGTGCGGTGTTTGGATATATTTTTTAACTGCACGCCTCTTTCGATCCGTAATAATGAATAACATAAAAATTGTGATATAGAAAGCAAAAACTTTGAATGAAGTGCTAGCGGTGCAGAACAATATTCATATATTTTATTTTTAAAGTGAAGTGTAATGTAATAAGATGTAGTTAATACATACTAGTTAATCATTATTAAATAAATTGATTGAACTTGAATTGTTTTTATTTAATACACAGCAAGATTGATATATTGTCGGGTCCGCCAGTAAATAATATACAGAATCTACAAAGTGAAGTTGCACAGGCAAGCCTATGCGCTGTCACAAAGCACTATGGACAGCAACCTCGCGCGAGGCGCAACCAAAACCCGGAACATTGATTCATTGGTGATTCCTGGCGCCACAACGGCAAAAGTCATGAGTCCCGAAAGTGTGGCGCATTTTTACTCTGGGAGGTGCCGGTGATCTTCCTGCGAGGGTTGGCGAGATTCGCCCACTTGCAGGGTTTTCCCCAACCAGGCATCTCCCACAAGCCGGGCACCACCGCAAGTCTGAACCAGCTCTAGCCTCCCAATCAGAGTGTACTGTAGTGCCTGTGAGTGTAAGTGCCTTTGAGTAAAGGGCGCAGACAGGATAAGGAAGGGGAAAGATCGTCCGCGGTTCGTGTGCCATTTGGTTACTGTTCTGGCATTCACCTGGTGTTGATCGGAGAAACCATGGAAAACTACTGATCAGAGCAACTGGCTGCTTGATATATTATCCAGACAGCGGCTGAATTCGACCAAGCTGACCAGCTACTACTACTAATATTAATAATAGTAATAATAATAATAATAATAATAATAATAATAATAATAATAATAATTTTATTTCCAAAAGAATTACATTGACAGTGTACAAAAACCATCACCATAAAATAAAAACAATAAGAAAGAATACCAATTTTGTTTGACTACTTTTCATAGTACACTTCAAACCCTCAAACAATAACAATAATAATAATAATAATAATAATAATAATAATAATGATAATAATAATAATGCGCGCGTGACTCACGTGCGCGGCGGTGGGCGTGGGCGCGGGCGGGGGCGCCGGGGAGGCCGATGGCGCGGGCGAGGGCGTGGGCGCGGGCGTGGGCGTGGCGGTGGGCGCGGGCGCGAGCACCCTGAGCGCGTAGCGGCCGCCCTGCGCCAGCATCCCACACGGCAGGCGCGCGGCGGCGGCGGACGCGTTGACGAGCGTCAGCGGAACGGAGCCCAGCGGCGCCCACGACGCGCCGGTGGCGGCGGCGGCGGCGGCGGCGGCGGCGGCGGCGGCGGGCGGCGATGAGGGCGACGGCGAGGGCGACGGCGCGGGCGCGGGCGAGGGCGAGGGCGGGTGCGCCTGCAGCAGCTCCAGGCGCGCGCCCGCGGGCACCGCCCCGCCCACCCACACCTCCAGGTCGCCCTCCAGCGCCGCGTGGTCGCTCGGCGCGCGCACCTCCCACGCTCGGCACATGGCGCCTGCAACACACACACACACACACATGGCGTATGAGCAAGCACCCGCTACCGGTGCGCTCACAAACACTCACACGACTCACCACATGCCCTCTGCCTTTTCCTACCCCCACCCCCCCACATTCACATTGTCTGGCTTCTCCCACGCCGGTACATGGCTCCTGCGGCACCCACCCACACGCGCACAAACACACACACACATACACACACACAGGGCTCATGGAGCACTCGCCCTCTGCCTCCTCACTCATTGGTACCTTCTATGTACGCAAAGGGCGCTTGCTACACTCACACACACACACACACGACGTATGAGCAAGCACCCTCTACCACTGCGCTCACACACATGCCCTCTGCCTTGTCATATCAGCCCCCCACACGCACATTGGTTGGCTTCTCCCACGCTCGGAACATGGCTCCTGCAGCACACACACAGGGGTCATGAGCACTCGCTCTCTGCCTTCTCATACACTCTTTGGTACCTTCTATGTACGTTAAGGGCGCTTGCTACACTCACATACACACACCTACACTCGCAGCGTGTAATTCTTCCGTCTTTTCATACGTATACACACGTTTTGGTGCCTTCTGTGTGTGGCACAAGGCGTCTGCAACATATCCAGACACACACGAAAAAACTTGCAACGTATAAGCAAGTCCCTTCTGCTATTTATTACCCACACAAACACATATTCTTGGCACCTACCACGCCGGAACAAGGCACCTGCAACAGACACACGACATATGAGCAAACGCCCTCTACCTCTGTATACACGCCCACACACTCATTGGTATCTTTCATATGTGGTACATGGAATCTGCAACATACACATACAACGCAAGATCAAGCTCTCTAATACGCACAAACGCACTCCTTAACACCTCTCATGAGAGGCATATGACGCTTACACCAGACACACACACACACACACAATACATGAGCTGGTGCTCTATGTATCTTCACCCACTCACACACATTCATTGGCTACTCGCATCTTTGACACATTGCGCCAGCAAATTGTAACACACACCTCACGAGAACGTGACCTGACAAGCACTAGTGCATGATGAATCACCTACCAATCAGGAAAAAAATGCCACATGTCAAATTTTCAACACATATTTATTGGCAAACAGCGATGATCGCTGACCTTAAACATTTCATGTCTTAAACGTCACATGTCACACGCCTTAAACATTTGTTTTATTCATTTTGAGACACATGAAAAACAAGTAATATTCGTCTGAAAAACAAGTAATATTCGTCTGAAAAGCAAGTAATACACAAGTAATGGATGAAAAGCAATTCTACTTCCACCCAGGTATGGCGAGCCCGCGTCCAATCAAAAGTCAACGTCCCTTCCGTCCGGTTACGACGCGCTCGCGCCCGCGGAGCGCATCCACAGAGGGCAGTGGCAAGGACGGGGCCTGGGCGAGCAGGCGTGGGCGTTAGTCGGGGGAAGACGGGCGCCGTTATGTGCTCAGTTGCCGCCGTGCGAGGGGCGAAGGGCGAAGGGCGAGCAGGGAGGGCGGGGCCGGCGTCGGATCGGATCCCTCGGCCGAGGGCGCGCGGCAGAATGTAAAGGAGGGCGCGGCTGCCCTGATGAGCTCGTCGCCGCGCCGACGGAGACATAAAAGTGCAACGAGCCGGGGGAGCCGGCGGCGGCGATGGCGGGGTAGGCGGGGGGGGGGGCGCTGTGAGACAGCTGTAAGTTACCTTGCCTCCCTCCCCGGCCCACACCGCGCCACGCCCACCCGGCCACACCTTTCCCGCCCTTGCTCTTCACCGCCCTGTCCCACCCCGCCCTGCCCTGCCCCACCCCGCCCTGCCCCGCTTCGCCCTGCCCTGCCCAGCCCTGTCCCGCACCGCCCCACCCCACCCCACCCCGCCCCGCCCCGCCTCTCTCCGCTCCGCCTCGCCTCACCTCGCCTCGCCTCGCCTTGCCTCGCCTTGCCCCGCTCCTCCCCGCCACGCCCCGTCACGCCCCGCTCCGCCTCGCCTCGCCTTCCCCCCCCCGCCCCGCCCCGCCCCGCCCCGCCCCGCCCCGCCCCGCCCCGCACCTGACACGTCGCTGCCGCAGGGGAGCAGCTCTTCCTCCCTGCAGGCGCTTTTTATTGGCAGCCCTGCGGGGTCGCAGCCCCCGTGCGGTGGCGCGCCGCGCATTTGCTCGGGCCCAAGGCGACCAAATTGGAAACAGCAGTCAATGGCAGAGCAGGGGAACTGCAGCGGCGTTCTTTCCTTTTGATATTAAGTAGCTATTGGAAACACACAGTTCAGCAGTAATATCCTACGGTAATCCGGGCGGCCTTTGCTCATTATTAAACATCTTCCTGCCCACCATTTGGGACAAACAAACTGTAATTACACCTGTCTCAATCATTTGGTTTTCAACTCAGACATTTTTCGACTTCTTCTACTCAACTCAGACATTTTTCAACATTAATGAAAATAGATAACAGAGAGGGTCAAAATTGTCTAAGCACATGTAAGTATAATAATATTAGTAAGCAATGTATCGTTACTTACGCAGTGTACGTGCCACCCGAGAGAGTTCGCGCTAAACGCCCCAGCGTGTACGTATTATTGCAGTGAATTCGTCATGGCAACATCACAACGCAGGTTTTTTCGCCGTTCATAATTTACGAGAAGCGTGCCACAATAAGTAAATTGTATCTTTGTAGACGAGTTTTTTATTTAAGATCACATCAACTTCGAGGTCATTAGCGACCACTATTGCGTGTAACGGTATGGTAACAATGAGGATGACACGATATGATGATGATACGAGGTGAAAGGACGAACACAATACAACCATGCCCTAGACGGCTCTCGAACCCGCGATCCTTCGGTCCGAGATCGCTACGGCACTACTGTCTTAGCGAATTAGACCATCCGGACCGGCTATAGACGGCTGTTTAATAATAATTGCCAATTTTTAAATTGCCGGAAAAAAATCGTGAACAAGAACACTGAAACGCTATCCTGATGTTTTGTCGTATTCATTCGTTTTAAAACATTCTACTAGGCTGAAAGGCAGAGAAAGCGACCCATCAAAACATGGAAATTGGAAGCACGTAGAAATAGGTCACGTGAAAAAACACAATCTTATTTTCAAGGGGAAAGATAATTCTGAAAACATAATTATCAGGTTATTAAAAACGATGGAAAAATTGCAAATGTGTTACTGGGAAGAGAATCATCGCCAGGGGTGCATCAAACGATTTAAGAAGAAAAACTGACATTTGCAGATTATGCCGTATTTTAATGATCTGCAAGAAACTCGCAAAACACATTACTTCACAACAGGCTTGACCATCATGATTAGCATCAAAGTCAGGAGTTCTAGACTCTTAAAACTTCTTTTTGATGACCATACACGGAACACAAGTTATTTTTTCTATACACCGCAATCTCAAAAAATGAAACCTTTTTTGCACGTTCTTCAGGGAAAAATTTAAGGAAATATTAGGAAAACATTTAAGTGCGCATTTGAGAAACATCTTGGAGAACAATTGGGTGAACATCCGGAAACATTTGGGGAGCACATGGCAACCCGAAATGATCGTGCGAGGAAACATGTAGAGGATTATAGGGGGGAAGAAACGTGTGGAGAATCATAGGGGGACCGTGCGAGGGTGCACGCGAGAGTACATGCCAAAAACATGGTGAACACGTACTAATCAAGCGATGAACAGGCGAGGGAACATGCAGTGATTAGGCGAGGGTAATACATCGGGAAGCGTTGGAGAACGAGGGTGAGTGGATCAAATGAATAAGCGAAGATTTAGCTCTTCTGGTGACTCTTACTACGATTCATAGCTGGTTAGAAATGTACAAAACTAGAAATCTATTTAAAATTAAATTGACTAAATGGACGAGTTAATAGAGTCATTATGTCTACCCCGCTTCAATGTAGAGTTCAAATTCTGGCCTGAAGTTGGAATCCAGTACAAAGCTGCATAATCACAAAATACTACTCGTATTTTTACTTTTAAAATAATTATTACAAATTTCGGAATGTTAGGAGTAGTTCTGCTGGACTACACCGTCTAAATTAATTACTTTTAAAATGACAAAATATTTGTTAAAGTTAAGGAATTTAAAGAACAATTACTTACTTTCAAATGGTATTATACCAGTGCAACGATCTTCACAATAAGGAAAATAGTAATACAAATAAATAGAAAACAAATGTAACTCAATTGCAAAAAAATGACTAAATGGTCAAAAATAACACCTTCAAACCAAGGTAGCAGCCTTATAGAGTTTTGGATCAATGGAATCTTATAAATAGTGTACAACTGATACCTTTCCCTAGCTTATTACGTACAGTTGTTTAAATATGTTACAGATTTCTATAACATGTAAGTGTTAGAAGATGATCACTCTTTGCCAGTCATCATATGAGAGTAATTTCATTTAACGAACTTGCAATTAATTCCTGATATTGTGCCCTTTAGTGGTGAGAAACGTTTCAGGAGCAACCTTTAGAAGGCGACAGAAAAGAAGACAGATATTGAAAATTCATCACTGAAATTTTTAGTTTCATGTCTCCGCTTTCTCTCCAAATTGAATTCGAAGTGACGACAATGAAGTTCGATTCATGAGGGCTGACTCCGCGTTCTGTCGCTTCCTATATAAAACACCTTGAGTAATTTTTTATTAAGTAGACTGCGGCTGAAATTTTCGCAACGAGATTGTCCTCCAAAATTGTTTACTGTGTTACGCAAGCCAGTCTTTTCGGCAGAACAATTCTTGCACATCTCATCTGCTTTCCGTAGTTTTGAAGTAAATTCTCAACGGGTACGTTCATGCTTCACTCAGTCCGTCCAGAAGAAATCGCAGTGGAACCAAGTGAAGCAGCGTTGGGGAGCGGAGCAGGGGGCTGAAACTCCATCGTCCAGTGGAGCTCACGCGCTCGCCCTCCGCCGGGCGAACAAGGTGAGCACAATATTTATAAGCGCCGGGGGCCTGGCCGTCTTCGCCCCCACAGCCAGGGGGGTGCGTCGGCCATTCGGAGGGCGAGGGCGAGGGCGAGGGCGAGGGCGAGGGCGGGCGCGGGCGCGCAATTGCAGGGCGGGGCCATTCCGTGCGCGGGGCCCTCCGCCCCAATCGCCCTCCCTCGCCCAAGGGCGGAGGGCAAGGAACACGCGGCATCAACGGCGAATTACTCCCACGCACGGGCTCGGCGTTGGCCGCTGCCCCCGCTGCCGCGCACACGACGACGCCTTGGTAATGGCCGTCCCCGGAGCCCATGTCCCGGCCTCGTCCGGTGCCAATTAGGGATGTAGGTGTCCAAGAAGGCGGGCTCTCTTACGAGCTTTTCTACCTTTTTTCCTTTTCTTACCGAGTTTCCTTTTAGCGCGTGGGTCTTCACTTACGCTAATTATATTTCCATGAAAACGGTTTACTTTAGCCGAATCCAAGTTATGGCTGAACCATGAGTCCTACAAGATGATTGCTTGAAAAGATTGACAGGTGAAATCAGGAGCATTAGCGAAGCAAACCTACTTTCAATTTTAGTTACGTTAATCGCCGCTAACTTTGAGACAACGTAATCTGTTTTTATAATAAGTATATTCATTGACGACTTTTTGATAATCTTAGAAAAACGGAAACCATTATTCAACATGTAACGAAATGTTATTACCTTCGTCAAACTGTCTTAATATTCACACTATAAAACATAAAATGAAATCTTAATACGAGTAAAATGATTCCAGGGAGCACGCTTTATTAATTAATGTTACATTGAAGTTTCAAAACATTCTCGAGAAGATGAAGTTATTAAACAGTAGCTTTTGGATGTAAGATGAAAAACTATGGATATGTTATTTGCATTTGATTAATTACATTTAGCTCCCAGCTCTTGCTAATGTAATTAAATGTGCTTGTAATATTCGGAGAAGTTTCTAGGTCCCCAATTTCACGGGATATGCATTGCTTTCCATCGAAGGCTTTGCTAAATGGCTTGCAGAAGAACTTGAAATAACCATCGAAGGAATCTTACAAAGCAGAAACTGAATAGAATATTTCAGAAATTGAGAGAACGTACTTTATTCTCCACAGTGATTTGATTATTTAAATAAAATGTGTTGACATGCTGAGCATATGTTAATTATCTTACAACACTCGACGTAGTAATCATATTCATCAGGTGACAGTATCAACAGTTCACTACAAAGAATTCACATAGAATACATGTTCATTATTGTACAACACCTTGCCAAATGACACTAAACGATTATATTCGATACAAAAGTTTATGTCCCAAGTACAATCTTTTCTGGTGCACAACTGTTTCTATACAATTAGAGACTATACCGAGCATCCAAGAGGAAAGTAATATTAATTTTCACAATTACATTTAATGTATTATATAACATTTGGATTGTATCATTGTAAATAACCTGTAACAAGTATTGTTCTTCAGCTTCTGGTCAATGACCCCCATCTCGATCAGGTTTTCGTCGAGTTTCCCTGATCCTCTAGCAAAAGCCGAGATGGACCCTTGTTTTGTTTCTGGACATAAATATAACTTGAAATTAACTTCTCCTCATAGCACGTTATACACAGTTCTTAGTTGTTTTTGACGTAAATAAATAAAATAAAATAAATAAATCTTTAAAGATTAATTTCAAAAGCTTTGAATTTTATTATACGTAACTACCTGAAAGTAAATCTAGAATTACGCCCGCAGCTCAGGTAAGCAGACATGTTTTACTCAAAAAAAGATTTGACTAAATTAATAATGTAATATTGGGGAGTCTAATATACATCATTGTTATGTAGAAGCAGGTTTCCGGAAGATGCAATATAAAAAAAACATTAAGTGGGTGAAACAGTTTCTCATTTAGAGTGTATTTCTGGGCAAAGAAGAAGCTCGCGCTGTGTTAGGAGGTATTATAAACAGTGCAAACTCTAAAATGTTTCAGAATATGGCCAAATTTAGAAGACAACGCAAACGTGAAAATATAAAAAAATTATGCGTCGAGTTTTTTGGAGAAAATCTTGATGTTAAGTAAATCGACACCCAATGTTTAGTGCATGTCTCCCATCATACTTAGTTTCATTATACACGAATTATACACGAAATATACATTTTTATTAAATGTTTTCTGATTACGAGGCTTGTTTTTTAGCGTTAGCTATTTATAATCATTAATTTAATAAACAATAAGTATCAATTAACATAATAATAATACATTATTGCCCAGAAAAAATGTACAACCGCAAGTTTCAGTAATTAACTTACTGCTTTTCAGACTAATCACAAGAAAAATACATAATGACGTAAACATAACATCAAAATAGGATAAGAATAAGTAATAAACATAAGAAAGCGTAAATGTAAGTACATGTGGATTAGAAATTGAAATTGGATCATCAGTAAAATATGATTGTAATTTTATAGACAATATAATAGAACAAGAAAACTTAAGTAATACAACATTTACATTAAGAAGTTTAAAAAAAAATATGAAATATATTGTACATTACACATACCAGACAGGCAACACATAATAGAGGACATTGAAATGTCAGGTTGCTTCTTGATACATTATAGAAACGATCATCTGGGGCTCTGTTTGATTTTAGGTGCTGAAGAGGCCAAAGACTGCGAGGCGAATGTGTGACGTCCGCGCCAGAAAATAAATAGTTTAGGAAAATTCTGGTAAATTAGCATGTTCGCGTCTTCTGGCGGCAGGGTTTTCCCCCTTCAGGGATTTTTCTCCAGCCGTACCTTATGGTCGCTTTTCCGCGGCTTTGACGCGATGGTGAGACCATTCGTGATGAGTACCCGAATTCGAAAGGATAGAACGCGGTAGGATGTACTTAGTGTAACGGCTTAAAGACCTACGGCCTATCTACATGGTTTTAAGTTATTTAATTTAAATGTGAATTAACTACTCATTAGATAAAAAATATTACAGTAAATAGAAAAGTCTTAAACAATAGCTGATTTGACGTTTTTTTCTTGTGTAAGTCACCGAGCTAATGATAGTTCAGACGTGATTGTTTTAAAAAAGACGTCACGGTTCAAGAAAGGTAAATTTCGAAGAGGGACACTATTGATCGTAATCCCTTACGCAGAAGTTACGTTTTCTATTATTCTTGCATACTAAGACGTCCGACTTCACGTCCGGCTTCACGACCGTCTCCACGACCGTCTCCACGACCGTCTCCACGACCGTCTCCACGACCGTCTCCACGACCGTCTCCAGGACCGTCTCCACGACCGTCTCCACGACCGTCTCCACGACCGTCTCCACGACCGTCTCCACGACCGTCTCCACGACCGTCTCCACGACCGTCTCCACGACCGTCTCCACGACCGTCTCCACGTCCGCCTTCACGTCCGTCTTCACGTCCGTCTTCACGTCCGTCTTCACGTCCGTCTTCACGTCCGTCTTCACGTCCGTCTTCACGTCCGTCTTCACGTTCTGTATGTTAAGAAATTTAAAATCCTTAGCAATGGGTTTTAACATCCGTAGTTACGTAAATAAACAACCATCGATTCATCGCGATTCAAAAGTTCATTAAGAAAACATGGCTATGTACAAAACAAATCAGATCCAAACAATTCGGAATGAAAGTAACTCATATTAGTTTTTGGGACAATTATTGTTAATTGTAATATTAATTCGACAGTTTAAAAAATGTATTTTAGGTAAATTAACCTCATTTTCCTGGCATTCCACCAAATGAAACTCTTCTCTGGTATTCATATTTACTGACTATTTGAAGATGTCGCCACTGGAAGTAGACGTGCCATCTTCCCCACCGAATATCATTTCTTTAGATATCTTTACGTTCAGGTTAATTATTTGCATTAATTTTTTCTCGAATCACGATATTCGAATATTGTTTAAATAGATATATCGCAAACAGTACCGCCAATATCTTAGTAATGTACCGCAGCAACAGAATTCATTTGTTTACTATTGCTAACTAGTAATGTAAATTTTCACATACATCGTGAAATTTAATGCTGAACATACCATGAAATGTTACAGTGTTATTACTGCCTCATCCAAATTAAAAATCTCGGCTCCGCGACGCTCCGCCTCCATTTTTAACTTTCGACATCGGCAGTTGTAACACTTAACATTTCTAGGTATGTTAATAGCTATTAAATCCATAAAATCTTTGCCTCGAATCAATATAAAGTACGTGTAAAACTTCCAACTGGAAGTTAAACAAATTGAGTCGTTACTGGAAATCAGATTTTCAAGGGTAACAGACGGTCTTTGAATCGCATCAGCCTCCAGTCTGTTGGCCTTGCGCTCCCGATTTAACTCGACATCCGGAACGTGGCACACGTTGGGCACTGGGTATTGGGCACGGGGCGAGGAAACGCGTGGCCTCGCGAGATAGGCGTAGGCGCGGGCGCGGGCTGCCTGACGAGTATTGGCACCCGGGCGGACAAATTGATTCCGCCAATGAAGATGGATTTCCGGGCAGAGCCAAGTGACAGCGCGCGGCGCCACGCGGCCCGAGTCTAAAATATGGACAGCTCCCCCAGCCCCTGGCCCCGTCCCCACAACCACCCTTGCATACCCCGTGCCCTCAATCCACCCCCCCACCCCCCACCCCCGTGCCCACGCCCCCGCCCCCGCCCAGCCCCCGGCGCTGTCCGACTCCACCCCCGACCCCGTCGGGCTGTCAGCCGCTGTCCCATTCGCGAGCAATTTGCTCGAGGGCGAGGGTGATTGCCAGGGCTTCGGGCGGCCGCTTTTAATTCCAACACATGTCCCATCAGCAGAGTAGCCTCGAAGGTTTGCTCTGCCTTCGGCATTGGTACAAGTGATGAGATGCGTATGTGGTAGGTGAATTAGCAATCTAGTGTTAGTGACGCTTAATATCATTTAGGTTACTGAAGAGTACCGTTGCACTTCTGGTAAATGTAAATTCATACTAATCAAATATTTTGTCTTCGGACGAACGTTTACGTCACACTTTAGCAAAGCAAACGCCAGATGAAGGAAAATTCAATTAATTGAAGGACTGATATGGAAGGAGTGATATCAACATCCGGTCATTTCTAAAAAAATCGAAGATTAATATGCTTTTTTCTCGTTTTCTACTCGAAGTATAGAGGAAGGTTCATTAATGCTGCCGGAAAAGTTTCAATTTTCGACGTAGAAAATTATTTTTTGAAATATCTAATGTAGTTAGTGTCAGCATGTTGTGAGTTCTTAGTATGGAAAATTCTTCCCTAGACGTCTGTCTCTTTGTTAGTCCATCCGTCTGTCACGCAGTCCTTGTAACTGTCAGGAGTCTTTCTGTTTGTCAGTATCACTGTTTGCCAGTCTGACCGTAAGTTTGTCAGCCTCTATGTCAGTTTGTAAGTTTTTATGGCTATTAGTACGTTGCAAACCATGGACCGTGCGCAATCTTTCCTTCATCAATCTTGTCCCCTTCCTTTCCTCTTAAATTTACTCACTCGCTACCACTTAATTCACTACTTTACCTCACATGACTAATCGGGAGATGCGACTTGTCTCGCTTGACCCGATTGCCGCGCTGGAGGAGATAACTTGAGGTGGAAAACCCCCAAGCCGATGTTTGGGAGGGCGCTGGATTGCACGGAACAGCCTAGGAGGGAAAACCTTCACCATCTGCTATAACGTACTGCACATATGAAGGCAATGGCAGCATAAATAACGCGTTCAAACACGTCCGCGCTAAGCAGCAAGGTCCGTATAGTGAATAGAAGAATTGGGAGCGAGAAATGACATTGAATAAGGCATTGATGTTTCACGCATGGTCACTATTAACAGTTTCTTGTATCACATTCCCAGGAGCAATACATTCAACATAATTCCCATCTGTGACCGATATTAAAATGATTGACAAAGGCACTGAGAAAGTTCTTCGATAATAAAATTAATACCAGCTGCGTTCACTCAGAGCAACAGTTGTCAAATTAGCGACTCTGACTGGGAGGTCCCAGAATTCCAATTGATTTCCAGGCGGAAATCAATTTTTCATCACTAGCTTTAGAGTAGTTACGTTGAATTCAGCCAGAATCTGAAAGAGACGTCTACCGCTGTGGTCTACCGGGCTGTTCACATCTGTAGTTTTCCGTGTTTTTTCGGGTGAACACCCGGTGAATGCCGAAACAGTGTGCTAACAAAGGGGCCACAGACCGCACGCAATATTTCCTTCGTCTTCCTTGATCTTTCCTCACCGTTATTTACACACTCTTATACTAACTTGCACGACGCTGCTCCCCTACGAGTCAAGAGACCGATCGCACGATCAGACGTTTTCCCGGCTAGGGCGAATATACAGGGTAGAGCTAAATCTTGCAAGCCGGTAAATGGATCAGCGCCGGATCTCACGTTTTAGCAGTGGAGGAACATCGCCATTTCCTGGATATATGGTTCGTAACACGTACGAGCCAAATGTAATGACTTCACTTGTTGTCGTGCTCAGATACTCATCATCCATCAATAAATAGTATGGACTTTTTTCTAGACATTTTATCCAGCCGACAGCCGTTACTATTTACGTCCCTACGAGGCGCATATTTCACTATACACTAGACACCAACACACTTGCGAGCTCCTCCGTTTTGGGGTCATAATAAAGCCAGGTCCTCCGCGACAAACCCATACATGAGAGACAACGGACAAATAACCATACTCAAGGCGGGATTCGAACCTTTGGACCCAAGCGTTGAGTCGGTACTCGCTTTGGAACCTTTGGACCCAAGCGTTGAGTCGGTACTCGCTTTGGAACCTTTGGACCCAAGCGTTGAGTCGGCACTCGCTTTGGAACCTTTGGACCCAAGCGTTGAGTCGGTACTCGCTTTGGAACCTTTGGACCCAAGCGTTGAGTCGGCACTCGCTTTGGAACCTTTGGACCCAAGCGTTGAGTCGGTACTCGCTTTGGAACCTTTGGACCCAAGCGTTGAGTCGGTACTCGCTTTGGAACCTTTGGACCCAAGCGTTGAGTCGGTACTCGCTTTTGGCCACCTCGGCCATCCAGGTTGGCGTAGTATTGACGTGCAAAAATTGATCTGCAGGATACTCCCGCTATTAAACCTACAAAAGAAATCATACTCCTATGGAACTATGGGTTTCTTCTGTACGGCGACAAAGGGAGCTAGTGGAGCATCTAATAGTACGATTTAGTTTTAGCACGCAGATGCTCTGAGCTGTTTTCTTAATGGTACTCAGGTTGTCACCCAATAGCAGAGATGTGGAGTAGTGTAAAAATCACCGAGGCGTCACGTCCGAAGAAGGTAGTAACGTGTATTGAATAATGAAAATGGGTGGTTTATTTTCCTAACCTAGCTAGCAAAACAAATCCTGAAAAAAATATTTAGATAGTTTTGATTGTACATTTTTTCTGATTAAGTACAATAATTAAATGATCTAGGGAGATGTATGTTGAGTATGCTTTTTGGGAAGAAAAAAATTGAGTTATGCCTCTACAATTTTATTTACCTCAGAAAACAATTGTTTAAAATAATATTTTTCAGCTGAACTGTTCAATGAAATTTCTGGAACGTTTTGAGAGCAATTGGTTTAACCTCGAAATGATTGATGACCATTTCTTTCACAGAAATTCGAAGTACACGATTATAAGAGATTGAAGGAAAGGAGTCCCAAGATGATTTATAGACAGACACAACTCTTCTCAATTTGGTTTTATTACATCTCTATGTTACAATTACTCGATTGCGCAACAGTTTCGGGGACATATTTTCCCCATCCTCAGGCAAACGAGTCAGGAGCTCATATCATATTATCACTTAAACACCATCTAGTACAAGCTGGTGGACGTACCCTATTGTACACGATTATAAGTCCTGGACGCAGCTCCAACCCTTAAGCAGGGCTCTTTTGTGTCCCTTCGTCCTGCTGTCACTCGCCCACTGCGGACATTAGCACGCGCAATGTAATCAAGGGACAGATTCCAATTTGCAATAACTTCGAGGGAACACGCCGGCGACATTTAACGGCAACAGGAAGCAGGTGGGCGCGATGAGAGCAGGCGCTGCCAAAGAGGAGGAACTTCTGGTTGCGTCGCCATTACGCCTCTCTCTCACACGGCAAACAACCTGTCTGCATAGTCAAATATGGCCCTTTTTTCTCGTATCAGGGACCAGCGTTAGCACAGGCATCGAACAGTCTGTGAGGATCCGCGTTCCGAGTTTTCACATTCCTTCCCCCGCGTTTGCTTTTGAGGACGTTTCTCAGATCATTCTTTGCATCCCCTCATACATTTCTCCTTTGTGTTTGAATACTAACGCAACCCACCCTCTTTGTTAGTGTAAGCGAGTTGATAAAAGAAATATCTAATCATTCAAAAGTGACGTGTATTGATCTAAACTTTCCTGAATAAAATTTTCATATCTATTGTGTTCCCTGAGTGATTATTTTACAATAATGTTTCAAATATTATTGGGTTTTTTGTTTTCAATTATTTTCAAATCTGGGCACTTGTTAAGAGTATATAGTCCGAAAAAAAGCTTAGTTCTGAGTACACTTTCCTGTGCGGAGTGTTCACAATTATTGGTTTTTAAATTCTATGTTTTAAGTGTACCACACTTAAATTTTTTAAACAGCCATTATTTTGTTGATTACAGTATGAAATAATGGAAGTCATCTTTGTCGACGTATGTTTAATAAGAGCTGGCTTTCGATAGCTTTGTCTTTATCATCAGTCTATCTATATGTGACAAAGGTCGGGAGACAAAATAGAAGTCGACAAAAATTATTTCCATTATTTCGTCTTTGATAATGTCAACAATACCTCATCTGAAATTGACAACTGTGTCAGAAAACATGTATGATACGTGTGACAAAATTTACGATTTAACTATATAATAGGAAAGACCTAAATTTTAAAAAAAGCGCACTCTCGTTGTGGAGAATAACCAACTAATATAATACCACTTAGAACTGCTACTGTTTATATCTTTCGTTTAAAAAACAAGGATACATTGGGACGATATCACGCTTACTATTTCAAAAATTACTTATCAGAGAAATGAGGGAAATCACTTATTTCACATAAATGCGAAAGTTTAAATGAGGATACAACATTTCACAAACTTTTAATCACAAATAGTCTCAGGGTTTGAATTTGAAGAATTGAAGAAAAAATGTCACGCCTTACATGAGATTCAAACTTGTATCCACAATGTCTATATAGTCTAGACAAATTTATAAAAATGATAATATAACTAAAAATGACACTTTTAGGTATATTCGGCATTTAATGTACGTTACAACATTGGACCTACGAATCTAAATGATTTTTACACCAATCGTTTCCATAGCAAAATTGCAAAGAAAGTTACCTTAGCATTAAAACCGATCAATAATCGCACCCAGGTATGAACAATTTTCTCAATATTATTGTAACACCTAATATTTATTCTATGTATGAATTAACGCAGCAGTTTTTAATAAAATATTATGTAATATTTATTCTTGGAGTAATTGTGTTTTGTAAACAAATATTTTAATATTTTTCATTTCTTCCGTTCTCTAATTGTAAATTAACACTTTAGACACTTAACACAAATGAGTAAAATGGAGCGAGAGAGTGTTATATGGAGTGAGAATATGTCAGACTCAATTTCTTCACATACACGCATGTATCGTTACTGTTTCGTTCTTGCACAAACAGCGAGCATAATGATCCTAGCAAGTCTTGCTTTATCAAAACGATTCATTTTCGTTCTAGTTGCTCGCTGACTGTCTTTGCATAATTAGTGTGGGATTGCTTTATCGAGTATTGTTGATACGTATTGTTTCGTTTGCTGGGATTTAGTGAATGGTGACTGTGTCGGGGAAAGTTAATATTTCAATAGCTACATATTAGGGAAAAATACACCGGTAGCAACCTTTGTTTATCTTATTGTTTGCGTGAGTTACTATGAAATGATTACAACGATAAATCTTCACGGGCTGATGTGCCATTCCGTGTGATCTTCATTTCCGTGTATTTCGCATTTTCCAGCCATAGTTTATGTTTACATTTGAAAACTTGGCTAAAGACATAGGCATTAAAAATGAAGAGAAATAGAAACGTGCATGTGCCCCCAGGTAAATGCAAAACTGCTGAGGATGTAGAATGCAGAATCCTCGGGCGCAACTAAGAAATGTCCTGGAAAATAAACGGTCACCTGTGTAAAAGATAATGATGATACAACCGTTATCTCTTCAAGCTGAGTTTGGTGAACACGTGCTTGTCGAGTACAGTGGACACTTTTACTCAGGGCAAATGCTCTCAAATTTTGACGCATTAGGTGAGGCCAACATTCCAAATATGCAAATCCTAAAAAAACCTTGATTGTAGTCTAAGGTCGAAATTTGGTATTCCAGAAATCAAGTGAAGAGTAACCTCCACATAAAATAATTAGAAAATCTAACGTTTTCTGTAAACATTAAACCTTCGTTCTAAAATGTTAATACATATGGATAGAAAATGATTGATTTGCATTTTCATACATTCCCTTAACTTAATATAGGTTAAAATTATTTTGAGATGAGGCGAAAATGTACCACATTAAATTCTCTATTGATTAGAGACTCAAATATTGCATGGTACAATCTTGCCTCACTTGATGGGTTGAGATTGTGCCAGAAATAAATATCTATATCTGCCATCTCACCAGAAGTACAAAGCTTATTAAAAAGCAAACCAAAAGGAAAAGATAACGTTACAAGAAAATATATGAAAATTTCGAGGTTTTATTTCGATAATTATGCCTTCTAAACTTCAAGAAATTAATATACCGCTCATTTGCACCCCGTGTGATGGTACTTGCAATACTAATAGTAATATAAGGAATAACAGGGTAGGAAAGATTGTGGTATGTTGCACATTTAGTCTTGTTTTCTTAATATTTATATTTAAAGATTTTAAAATGTTACCGTCAAACGTACTGCTAACGTACGTTTTCTTAAAAAAGATTGAATTAAGTTTTTTTAACAGATTTCAAAATTGTTATATTCTCTTTGTCACAATGAATTTCCTCGATCTTATTTTTATTACATATATGCTAGAAGTTTACATTTTGTGGCTGCATTACTTACATACCGAAATTAGAAATACGATGCCGGTGGTATCATGTTACAACCCATTTATGGGTTTCCTGAGAAAACACGTTTTCCGTTTGATAGAAAGTAATATCCGCTCGATCGAAAGAAGTTGGCGCACGAGCGTGTCTTTCTAAAGAAAACTGGTGTAAAATGGAGTATTTCTGCGGAGATAGAGAGTGCTTTGAGAGCGTCGGTCTCCCCTCCCCCCCCCGCCATCGCACCTCACGGGCCGTCTATGGCCACCGCGCCCACGAACCCCGCCCGTTCCGCCCCCCCCCCTCGAGAAACCTTTGGCCATCCTCGCCCCCCCAGCCTCCTACGCCTTTCGCACGCTCTCGCTCAATTCATCTGTGGAGCACCCGGCCCGCCCTATACTGCCTCCCGACGCTAGCCCCTGCTCACCTCTCCACCCCTGGAGCTTCACCCAACCTCGCCCTTTCCCCTCCCCGCCTATCTACCACGCTCGCTACTTCCTGAACACTGACCTCCCCACCTCCACCTCCATCATCCCCGCCCTCCACCCGCCCCTCATAACCCTCAACACGCCCCACCCCTCCCATCCCCACTCTCTTTACCACCGCTCCAACACACCTTCCTTCCACCCACCCCTTGATGCTTCGCCTTCTCCCTTCGCCCCGTGCCCTTCACAGCCCTTCCTCCTACCCATTGTCCCACGACCCGCCCTCGCTCACTCCCTGACCCGCCCCCGCCCCGCCCCCAGCCTCCCCTCCCGAAAGAACGCAGCGCGGCGCGCTCTATTCATGGCGCAACGCCTTCAGGCCCCGCGGGAGGCGTTTGAAGGAGGCGGTCAGAGGAGGGCGCCTCGCCTGGCCTCGCTGCGTTCTCTCCGCGCGGGTTTTCTTCCTCGCCCCGCCCCGCCCCGCTCCTCCCACCCGCTCCCGCTTTGCTCCGCCCCGCCACGCGTCCTCCACCCCGCTCCATCTCGTTCCGTCTCCGGCCCCGCCCCACCCCGCCCGCCCCGCTCCATCCACCCGCGCGGCGGCCGGCGCGGCCTTTACGGAGCGCGAAACAATCTGGGGAAGCCCCCGGGAGCGCTCTCCGCAGCGCCACAATGACGGATCGGAGCGCAGCGGGGCGATAACGGCGAGCGGGCGGCGAGCGGGCGGGGAGCGGGCGGAACAAGTGTCGCTGCTGAGAGAGGCCGCGGAGGCGCTCGCGCGAAGGAGGAGCGAACTGGGCTGGACGGGGGCGGGGCGGGGACGGGACGGGGACGGAACGGGGCAGGGCGGGGCGGGGGTGGGGCGGGGTCGGAGAGTGAACGGGGTGGGGCGGGGCGGGGCGGGGCGGCGCGGGGGCGGGGAGGGGGTGGGGCGGGGGAGGGGCGGGGGTGGAGAGGGGGCGCGGCGGGGCGGGGCGTGGGTAGGGGCAGAGCACGGCCGAAGCAAAGGCCGAGAACACCTTCGAGTCAACTTCACGCAAAGATTGATTGATTTCTTTTTGGAGGCGACAATTGCTCTTGTCTTAAGTTTCATAAGTGCATGTTTTATCCTGGTACGTGACGATGTTCGGTTTAGAAGGAAACTTGAGATTCGGGCTAAACCTAGTCTTTGGCTTGAGAAGTTTCCCTTTTAAGAGTATTTGCTAAGGATGCTCTATCCCCATCAACGTTTGGGTCAAGATTACGACTGGTCGCCCGATATGTGTGGTGATGTAGATCATGTAAGTGTACAAGACAATGAAATATTTCGCGCAGTTCGTGTCTCGTTTGTTACCTATTGTTCCGACGTTTCCCTGGTATTGATTGGTGAAAACATGGAAAACTATCGATCAGGGCAGCCAATCACTAGAATTCTCCTCCGTAGAGAAACTGTATTCTACCCAGCTATACATCTAGTGTCGAAAATTCGCCTCGCCAGTACTTGAATGCTAGGATCAGCCCGTAAAAGACGCTGGGGAAATACAATGGATCCTGCACAAGAAACAGAACGATTCAAAATTGCTTTCCGACCTCAAAAGAGAGGCTGCGATGAGACGGGGTGGCAAGTCATTTGCAATTTACAGTTCTTTCAATATCGTAAGCGTATTACAGCTTGCGAAAAACAATAACATGCTCCATGGTTTCAAAACTGACGGTACACTCGGCCACAGGCTGTCAGCTTGGCGGCACAATGGGGAAACGTGCCCTTTCAATGCGATGAACCTGGAGAAATGGTGAAAGTGACGCACTTAAGATTGTGACTGTGCAACATTCACAGTTGCATAATTCCGGATAATACGTGAGAATACGAAATTTCATAATACGGGATTTTGTGAAAATGGTATGCTAAAATAGTTTGAAACAATCATTTTTACGTAGCAAGTAACGTAGAGGTAAATGTAACAAACTTGGATATTTTGTTTGATTACAAAGAAAACAATTCAGATTAAAACTTTCGTCGTGCAGAGCCAATGTTAAAGTACACTCTTAAGAGTCAATCTTAGTTACAATTTATACCAGTATTACTATTATCATTATTGCAAATCTAATTGTAGGAATGACAATTGGGATTCAAGTCATCAGCAAAGTATATCTTGCGAGTTATATTGATTTCCTTTCATAAAGACGTTTCGTCGATCTTTCCTTCAAACTTTTCAGATTCCTCGTTCGGTGATACAAAATACATGTCTCCAAATCAATAAGACTTGTTGCTGCTGCTTTGAAAATGATATCGAGATTGAAACACATTACACGACTTGAACAAGATACAAACCAAAACAGACATTATTAATATTATAATGCGAACTGCCAGAAGCACACCGGCACTTTGCTATTAAACATTTCCGTGTGTAACCCAGTGAAAAATATTTTCCCCAGTTGGACGTTTCAAGCACTATGAAATGCAAATATCATCATTATACTCAAAACAAAGCGGAAAACATGGTCACTAGCAAGAGATTAAAGAAAAAACATACTGGCGTCCAGTATCGCACTGTCATATGTTACCAACAGAGCTCTCTTCATTATGAGGAAAAACAAAACAAACGGGAAACCCGCGTCTGAGGGCTGTTTAACGTGGAAAAACGACCTGCTTGTTAATTCGGGTTTCATCACGTGTCTCGCCGCTGTTTCATTTTTAAAGCAACGGTGTAACGTTATTCCGGCTCCCGAGAGGGAAGTACGTTTCGTAAACAGTCCGCGGGGGGCGCCACGCTCCATTTTGCCTCCGCGACCACAAAAATAAAAAAGAAACACAACGTCGTGGAACATTTGCCGATCTCTTTGCCGCCCTCAAGTTATAGGCCAGGGCGGAGAAACATTCATTCGCAGAGAGACACTCAAAGACTTAAAACCAGCCAGAGTTTTATTTTACAGGAGAGCACGCGATTGGTTGAAAAATAACGCTTCGCAGTAAATGAAGTATTATGAATACTGAACACGCAATAGTGGGCGGAGGTGGGGTGGGGTCGGAGAGTGAACGGGGTGGGGCGGGGCGGGGCGGGGGCGGGGCGAGGGAGGGGCGGGGGTGGAGAGGGGGCGGGGCGGGGCGTGGGCAGGGGCAGAGCACGGCCGAAGCAAAGGCCGAGAACACCTTCGAGTCAACTTCACGCAAAGATTGATTGATTTCTTTTTGGAGGCGACAATTGCTCTTGTCTTTAGTTTCATAAGTGCATGTTTTATCCTGTATTATGAAGTATTATGAATACTGAACACGCAATAGTGCTTTTCTTTAGACCGTCTCGTTTATATTCGAACACATTTGGAGTGTATTCGTTAACTAAACGCTTTTTGATGAAACTAGTGAAGTAATGTACTCCTAGCTAGGTTATTAGGATTAAAAACCATTAATGATGATGACAATAACTACGCATTTTGTATGTTTATATAAACTGTGTAATACCCATTAAGAGTCTTAACGAGTCGTTCTAAAACAGCACATATTTCATTTCCCGTAATTTCACGCAAAATTGCGGAAAAAATGCTCCAATATTCGAAAAATTGTACATGAGCTTATTTGAAAGTTTGTCTTTAAAGATCAGATTTCATTAAGAGGAAAACCTATCTTCAATTAGGAGGAAAAACTATCTCCAATATTTTAGTTGTAGAAATATAAAAAAATGTACTTTCCAATTTTCGAAAAATGAGAGTTTTTAACGAACATGACACCTACACCATTCTCTTAAACGATTTTTAGATCAACGTTTTTTGATCAATACCAACATTTAATCGAAAATAATGGAGAAAAAGTTTTGTCAATATTTGAAAAGTGTCCCAGGAGCTTCATGCAAAGTACCCCCCCCCCACAACTTTAAAATATCGGTTTAGAATTGAAGGGGTCGCGACATCAGCCAGACCGATTGTAGGATATCAATTTCGGAGAAAATCGGCTGATCGGTTTAGCCGCTAGCGTTGTTCTCACACGGAAAGACACAGGCAGACAGACAGAAATACTAACATACAGACGGACGGACAGATAGGCAGACACACGTTTTGTCGTCATTCGATTTTTCGGTATGATAGATCCACAGAAAACATTGATTCTGGGCGTTTTGATATGAGATATTCTGTCGATAATTCGCCTTCTTTCGCGCAGTAATGCATAACTTCCTCTCTACTCCGTAGCGAGTGAGTGAATATTTCTGAATGGGTAATAAAAATAAATATTATATATACATATATATATATATATATATATATATATATATATATATATATATTGAAACGCGGAGCGTTTCTTCAATTAATTAGAAACACAGAGCATGTTATTATAATTACGACCATTTTGAACTGCGCGGCAATAGCCGCGAGCAACGAACGGGGACTAGGGAACGAATCAGGCGCGAAGGTGGCGAGAGCGGGCGAGACAACGGCAGTTGGCAGTGTGGCAGGGAGCGCGAGAGAGGTCGGAACGATGGTGGTGCGCGCGGTAAAGAGGACTAAATTAAGTGGACTAGTGTAAGAAAAACTGTCAGGAAGCGAGTGAAACGTTATATTGGCAAATGTTGAACAGTGCAAGCTAATGATCGTGTTCATGGTATCAGAAACAGTGGAGAAAAGGGTCAAAACTATAAATCGTGTAGCTGGTATCTGCATGGGTGGCGGCCACGTGCTCGCATTGTGCTAAATAGGAAAGTGGAGGAGAATCAACGAACTGTGTTACAATAAAGCAGCGAGATATACTGCAAGGATTAGACGAATAGTAAGCTAGAAGCAGTGCATGCTCCAGTGGAACGACGTGTACAACAGTCGGTATCAAAGCAGAGGGATTTGTGCAACCGCCGCCGTGGGCCGACGACGCGGGAGCCCGCCTTGCCAACCGCCCGAAGGAGCGCCGAGCCGCACCGAAGGTCACCGACCGTTGCGGCCGTTGGAAATCATCAGAGAACAAACGTATTCGGCGACCCCGAGAACGTACGGCGTATTCTCGGGGTCCGAGGTATTGTAGAATCTGAAATTGTAAACTGAGTTTTGGTACCAAAACAGGGAATAATTGTATTTAAGGCAATGTAGTGAATATGTGATTCTAGAAATAAATCGTGTTTTTGTTCAGACAAAATTATAACTTTGTTTTGCGAATGTGTTGCCGAATCCTTAAGAGACCCATTCACAAGACAAGACACCCGTCCTTTCCAAATTTATTGCAGTGAAAAGTACCGCCAACCAGGTACGTCACAATATATATATATATAATTTATATATATTCTATATATATTTAAAGAATTATTAATAATTAATTTCTTATATATAACATATGAACATTCTATTAAACACACTCCATCAAGTTAAAAATAAATAAAGTGAGAGAGAGAGAGGAGCGAGGGCGGAGCGAGGGCGGGGAGGGCGAAGCGGGGACCGGGGGAGTTCCCGGAGATACCTCGTAAGGCCGGCCGTCGTGAAATGCCCCGGGAAGCGCCAAGGAAGCAGCTTCACGACGCGGAGGCGGCGCGAGAAAAGATTACGAGGCGGGAGGTTGCGAGACAATGGGCGGGGCGGGGATGGCCGGCCGCCGAGCGCGCCTCCTGCGGGGGGAAGCGGAGGCGGCATCGGAAAGCTCGCGACGCTCGCCGCGCGCACGGGTGGGGAATCGCCCGTAATTTGTTATCTCCTCCCGAGATAAAAAGTTGAAAGCGCCTGCGCAACAACCGGTTCCCTTTCCCCTGCCTACCCGCACTTCAACCGCCTGCACTCCCCCTGCCCGCCGCGTCTCCCCCCGCCCCGGTCGCCTCCAGCCGTCTCCGGCCGCCACCGGTCGTCGCTGGTCGCCCCCGCTCGTCACCAGTCGTTCCCGGTCGCCCCCGCACGTCACCGGTCGCTTACGGTAGCCCGCCGGTCGCCCCCCGGGCGCTCCTGGTCGCCCCTCCCCGGTTCACCGCTCGTCGGCCGCCCGCCCGCGTTCTAAGGAGGCGATTCCGCCGCTATCTCCCTTCCACTCCGCAAGAAGTTCGATAATAAGGCTGTTAAAAGGCCTTTTGTTACTGCGGACGGATGGACGGTCGGTTGCGCGCGGGCTGATACCGACGGAGAATTTATTTTTTTCTTCTTCTTGCCTTTATGTGCACGGGAAAAGTCGTATTCCGGAATCACTTTATGGAGAATTTCCAGGAAGTTTGCGTTGAGACGCGAACCAGCTTCGCGACTGTGCGGAAACACTTTGCTCGAAGCACCGGCTGGCTCAAGGCGGGGGAAGCCAATAGACTTCGACGTCGCACAAAGCAGGAAGCAAAAGTGTCTTGGATATCCGCTCGTTACTTGACTTCGATGTCTCGAAAGCTCGTTACTTGACATCGGATTCTCGTTTTATTTCTTTTACGCTTAACCCACTGGTAATAATTAAACGATTCTTACAATTCAGTTTGCCTGATACTGAATGTTAGAATAAGGTTACTACAAATATTGTAAAGTATATTTTTGCCACGCTTATTTTGCGAGGTTCTCAAATTGCTCTTTTCATGAAATCGCACATGCAACTTTAACTCACTAAATCATTTATGAGTTTTAGATAGAATCCCTTCATAAAAATTAGAACTTAAAAACGGTTATCCAGGTGTAGAAAATTATAAGAATATATGATAATAAAGAAGCTAGCACATCGCGAACAAAACGTTCTCACTTTTCTAAGAGGCCTGTAATGATAGCTGTGTTAACAGTAGTTCCCCATTAATTCAGTTGACATCCATTCAATTCCAGTTAGTTTTTAAAATTTCAGTATGATATAACGAGTTCAGAATTCATTCGGCTTTGAATCAAAAATTCAAAATAAGACGTAGAATTGCGGTAATATTGCGTACTACATACTATTACGTAATTGCAATAATACGCAATAAACCGTAATATTGAAGCCAAATAAACTCTCCCTATCCAGAATTTAATTTTTTCAACTTAAAATATTTGGCATCCAATTGGCAAGGATTTAAGAAAATAAAATCAACTAATATGTAAAAAAACATTGAGTTGACATTTCAGAATACGTGAAACATTAAATATTCTTTGGTATTGTCCTGGGTCTGCAACACTGACAAGACTACAACAAATATGAATTTTGAGGTATGATAGTTATTTTAGGATTTTATAATTTTTATTAACCAAACTCTTATGATGACCTTTGGTAATGCTCCCTCTACAATGCATCTTTTATTAAGGGTGTGATGCCTGAATTTGAGCCATCTGCACAATCTTTAAAACCTCGATCTCAAAGATTTGCAGTATTGTAGCCTATTTACAATATGTGCAATGCAGTACGAGAGTCTTAAAAAATCAACTACGATACAGTTGCTAGAGATAATAGAATTTTGAGTAAAACATATACAAATATAAATATGTACATACCGTGCATGCATTCACATACTGATACATACACACATATGTACAGACATACGCAAGGAGTTAAAAACACTAAACACTAAAAAAACACGAAACAACCATTACACATTGTAATCACTCGCCAGCTCGCTTGCAACGCATTTCAGGAAGGGGGGTTGCATCACAGAGAAACTCACCTGTAAAGAACGATAGCAATATTAATTAAAATAATAAGCCGATTAATAATTATATGATACAAATACACATTACTTAAAATACAGAATTATAACTATAATGAAATTCCACGTGGGCGTATAATTCACGTCATAAAGTGCAGCAAAAAATGCAAAACCCAGAAGAGATTATTGCCGACAATTTTCTCTTCATTCACGAAGAGAACCACTTGCCGGACATAAAAATTGAAGATATTTAGGAAACATCAAGGAAAAAACATAATTAGGTAGTTTTTAAAACTTACATAACTAATCCGTTTAAAAGTTATGATTAAGTTACATCCATGATAAGGAAGAATGATGATGAGAAATTGAAAGGACAGTCCATAAGACACATGGTAAAAGACAACCAAAATTGCAAAATAAGAAGTAAACAACCTTCACAACTGAACCTAAAATATGGTAAATAAGCAATCCGGTTGATTGAAATCTCTCTACATGAATAATTCCGCATGCATCTTTACGTTCAGCAATTGCGCTGTGGATGTGAAATTTCGCGCCTAGTGCTTTCGGTGTCGTGCGGGCGAGTGTGACGTGACTTCTGCACGGTTACAATGAGTCGCTGCCCAATGAGTCACTACACAGGGAGCCGAATACAATGAGTCGCATCGAAGCGATCCGCCGCTCAGAGAGTCGCTGCGCAGCGAGCCCCTGGGCAGTGAGCTACTGCATGGTGAGACTCTGTGTAATGACTTGCTGGGCAAAGATTCGTAGTGTGTCGCTATGCAGTGAGCAGCTGTTAAGTGAGTCGTATAGTCTGTTGCTGCGCTGTGAGCCGCTGTGCAGAGAGACCCAACGTGTCCCTGTGCACCGCGCAACCGATGCGCGAGCCACTTTGAAATCAGCGTCTATTCAATGAGCCGTCGAGCAACACGATAAGGAGCGTTGCGGGCGATTTGTGTTACGTGGCGTCGTATGTATGTGTGTGTGTGTTAGGCGGAGTCTATTATTGCTTGGGAGGCCGCTTGTCACCCCTTGATGTTCCGAGAAATGTCATCCCCCCAATTCTCTCCACCCAGCGCCCACGCATCGACCATCAGAGGGGAGCCTCATGCTTCTCTTCGTGGGGCATTACCGTCCTTGTTTCTGAGTACAATGCTAATAAGCTCTCTCATGAATCATCAACACTGGAAGAGCCTAAGATACCATTTTTTCTGTTGTGTGTGATGGTTGCAAGCAACGATGTAAACAGATTATTCAAAAGACAGGAAATCACGTTAACAGGATTATTTCTTTAAATATTATCACTTTATATTTGAAACAACACGTTGCAAATTTGGTTGCGGCTGGCTTATCATTTTTTTAAAGTTTCTTCGGCACTTTTGTGTTGTTAGACACTTTGTTCTAAGTATACTAAGTTCACGACATTTATATGCAATGATAATTTACAATCTGCGTATTCAAACAGAAACTTTTAATTGTCATATTCTTCCACATTAATCTGAGAAAACACTTTTTCGTAATAAGGTGCCACGTTACAGCAGATATGTTTTTTAATAAACCATGCACGAAACACGATTTCTCGGGCTTGTATTTTTTTGCACGATAAATTATTTGTTTAATTCTAAGTAGTAGAGTTACAAAGCGTGAGCAAATAATTCCGAAATAAATGCGAATCATTTTTATTATGCGCGTATTAAAATATTTATGATGAGTGAAAATAAACATTTTGCGAGTAGGAAATGTCGCAACACGAGGCCAATAACCGAGCAAAATAAAAATACTTTTACTACGTGTATTACACTATTTTTAAGACAGTTTTACTGACTTTTATTTTCATTTATTTGAGTATACAAATCACTTAATGTTATATAAATGTTAGTAGTAGCTGACGCGACCAGATGAAATTATTTAGTTCCCTTGGTTCCATCCACATATTTATCTGAACAATTGATATCGTGTATCATTTAGCACCAGAGATAGAATATGAACCTTTAACACGTTATGTTTATCCTGAAAGGACAGATTTTACTAGTGGCTGTCGAAATATTATTATATGAAACTCGTACGCGAGATGGTTCCTTCACTGATATGTAATTAACTATTCTATCACCGACTGGTTCCTGGGTGCACTTAATCGTAGTAGATAAACGTAGGACGCCATTGTCTAATAGTAATTCTGGGAGGTTTCGATACTTCCCCTCTGCAATCAGAAGGTGAAGGTCGCTTATGCGCAAATCCAACAACGAACCTAGATCTCATGACTTCACTGTCTTATTGGTTCCACCCCATAATGAGGAATATGTTCTCCACAATTGTAATAATGGTCTTGGCCAACACCTGATACAAGCGTTTCACACGTGCAGGGCCAACGCAATGGATGAGCCTGCAGCGAGTATCCATGTGGTGTCTGGCGGTTGAGGGGCAGGGGGAGGGGGAGGTAATTGGCGTCGTAACTTGTGCGGCGCCGGGAAATGAGGTCGTCAAGGCGGCGCTGGAAGCAGCCACGGAACCCGCCCCACCCCCTCTCCGAGCCACCCAACCACTCGCCCTTTCCCTGGTTCCCCCAACACCCCACCCTCGGCACAGCCCAGCCACGGTCCATTTTCTCAGCACTGCTGCCACCGTTTGGCTGTCCCTGCTCTCTCCCAGTCCCGACCAGCTACAAACCAGCCGGCGTTTTTGCTCGCCCCTTCTCCCCGCGCCTTCTCCCGTTCCAGTTTCAGCTTCATAAGCGACCAACTGAACCGGTACAGGTGGCAACAGCGGATGTCCCTGCAATGTCTCTGACAGGGAGCTTCCGGATTGGGCGGTGACACGCTGGTGGGAGTTTCCTGGATGGCGAAAATCTTCGCAAGTCGATGTACGTCGGTGCGGGATCTCGTCATCCAGAGTAAGGAGATCACCGTCACGCGTCGCACACATGCACTTCACTTATGGGACTAATGTTCTTAGCAGTTTTTGCCCGAAATCACTAATCTAACTGAGAATCTCACTCAGGCATCGCGAATGTTCATCGGCCCAGATCCTGTCCCCTCCCACTGACCCGCTCACGTCTCTGCCCCTGCTTTTCTGCACAACCTACCCCTCCACAGCTCTCGCCTGCCCCGCGTCAGCCACCTCTCCCCTGACCCAGGTCACGTCACGCCCCGCCTCCGTCATTTGTCCAGACACTGACCTATTTCAGGTGGTCACCCATACTTGTTCCTCCGCGGGGCATCCCACCGTCCAGGACACTGCCCATCCCCGTCCCATGCCCACTGCTTCCACCACATTCCAGCCGCCTCCTCTCCCCTCCCCGATACTCTGTCACAACACCACCACCACACACTGCCTCGTCCTCGAGCCCACCACAGACGTATTACCGCCCTTGACCTGACTCCACTGTTCGTCCCAATACCCCTCCTGCCTCATTCCTCCAACCCCATGACAGACCCGTCCCAGTGCCACCCACGCTGTAGTCTCTGCCTTTGAGCCACCTCCAGCCCATTCTGGTCACGGTTCTGTCCCTGCCCCTGCTCTTGGGCCAGTATTGTTGCCACTTCCACAAATCACACGCCCAAGTCGCCCCGCCCCACGTCGCCCCGCCCCACGTCGCCCCGCCCCACGTCGCCCCGCCCCACGTCGCCCCGCCCCACGTCGCCCCGCCCCACGTCGCCCCGCCCCACGTCGCCCCGCCCCACGTCGCCCCGCCCCACGTCGCCCCGCCCCACGTCGCCCCGCCCCACGTCGCCCCGCCCCACGTCGCCCCGCCCCACGTCGCCCCGCCCCACGTCGCCCCGCCCCACGTCACCCCCGCCCCACGTCACCCCGCCCCACGTCGCCCCACCCCACGTCGCCCCGCTCAACTATCTTCGTTCCAAATCGACCCACCTCAAATCTCCCCGCCCCAACTCCTGCTACGACCATGCCCGCACACACAATCCACCACGACCCCGCCAAAAACCCCTCTACAAACCACCCCGCACCTGCAATCTACCCTTACACCGATCCCCTCCACCCTCATCTCGGCCTCACCCCGCCTCCCGACCCACCTCTCTCCTACCCTCACCCTCCACCGTTGACAGTGCCAGATAGCTCCCGTTGCCTCCCAGGGGAGCGAGCACTCTGGTGATGGAAATCACTGCGTTTTTTGCGTTATCCTTCCTCTCACATTCTAACATACGACTAAAAACTTCACATTTGCTTATTTTATCTTACTCATCCTCTCATTTGTTTTTATAAAAAAAAGTATATTCGGTCCGTGTGAAACGAGGAAGACGTAAGGAAAGGGAAAAAGAGCAAATGAAGGCGCAGGGAGGAGCGTAATTACGCTCGGCGCGCGAGCGTGCGCCCGACGCTAACGCTCCCTTAATTAGCGTCGCGCATTGACGTTATGCATCACGTGGTGCCGCGACCGCAGTCCCCGCTGCCCCTCGCTCCCCGTCTGCAGCCCCCCTTCCATTCATTCGCGCGAATTGCGCCTGATACTGCACAGCCGTTGCCTTGCTTCGTAATGAAGCGCTCCCCTCTTCGAGACACCAAACGCGGGCTGAGAGGTTACGCGAAAGCGCTGCCGAAATCTCACGAGGACGAAGAAAAAGCGAGAACATGAGACTGCATATAGTTGGCCGATCTGTAATTCGTCAACCAGAGCTTAAATATAGTCATTAAGTAAATAAATGGCAGAGGAAATAATAATTGACTGTTTTGTGTTTCCGTTTGCGTCAACTGATATGGTAATTAGTCTCGTAAGCGTAGTGCACGCTGTATTTCAGCGAGTGGCGGCGATCCTACTCATGTATATACTAATATACTATATTTACTAATATACTCCTACTAATATATTTTCAGCAAACGCCGTTGTCTATTACTACAACACTCGACGTTGTAATCATATTCATCAGGTGACAGTATCAACAGCTCACTACAAAACATTTACATACAATACATGTACATTATTTTACAACACCTTGCCAGATGACATTAAACGATTAAATTCGATAGGTAAGTCCCAAGTAAAATCTTTTCTGGCGCACAACTGTTTGTATACAATTAGAGACTATATCGAGCATGCAAAAGGAAAGTAATATAAATTTACCAATGACATTTAATGTGTTTTATACCATTTGAATTGTATAATTTTAAAGAACCTATAACAAGTACTGTACTTCTGGGTCAACCCCCCCCCCCCATCTCCATCAGGTTTTCGTCCAGTTACCCTGATTCTCGAGCAAATGCTGAGATGGCCCCTTGTTTTGCTGCTGGACATAAATGTAACTTCAAATTAACTTCTCCCCATAGCACGTCACATACAGTTTTTAACTGTTTTTGACGTAAATCAATAAAATAAAATCAATAAAATAAAAAATACTCGCTAGTACGCGAGATCCGATTTCCATCTAAACGTGGACTGCGGATTTCTCTCTCCTGATATCCAGCGGGTCATGGGTCCTACCGAAACGAGCCCTAAGGTCACAACTGGTCTCCCCATTTATGTGGTGTTGTAGCGCGTAGAAGCAAGAGGAGAGAGAAGGACAAGGAAATATCTCCCGAACCGTGGAACGTCTGAGAGTGTACTTCTTTGTCATTTGTCTAGTATTGCTTGAAGAAACCATGGAAAAAACCCGATCGTCGCTAGAATTCTTCTCCAAATAGAGAGTGAATTCGGTATCACTAGAGTGCTGAGCTTGGAAGGAAAGGTAGAAAAAATGTCACCATATAGCATACTCGAACCTTACAACCATCCTGTCAGAGAAAGTGGAACATCTGTTCTGAGCTATCGCAATTTGTAGACTATACAAACTTTTCAATAAGATTTTCTCATTAAAACGAACAAAACTACTTTAATAAACCATCGCATTTATTTTAAACAGTAGTTATATGAAGGTCTTTATATTATTCAGCTATGCTGTATATTCATAAATAAAAAAGACGGTTAGTTCACTCTATCAGTTGCCTACACTGCCACCACAATGCCACCTTCAAATCGTATCAGCCTGCGTTATTGACAGCACACACAAACGTTTCTAAGCTGGAAATTGTGCTCCAAAATCGACGCAGAAAAACTTATACCGTTGGAATTATGTTCATAACGCAGCAGAAATACTGTATTGTCGTGCAGTGTTAAGAGAAGCACTGTGTTGGAGTGCGTGGTATTACCGTGGTGTTTGACGTTGAGTGAAGCCCTTCGTTGGCGCAGAACATCTTCTGACCTCCCGCGTGGAGAACGCCAGGTGTCCAACTCGCTTCATAACCCCCACCATACTACAACCCCTTCCCTCTACCCGCTTGTGTCATCGTCGGCAAAAAACTGTGAAGAAGGAATCTTAGAGGAATACATTGAAGGATACTTCTCACAGGAATTTAAGAGAAGAGTACGTTGTTTTCGTTTGTGTTTAATAAAAACAGGATTTCTATTTATGCGTCAATTGATTCTTCTCTTTCAATTTTGTTGTCTTTGATACAAGATGCCACATTGGTAACAGCAGAGCAAAGCACATTCTAGAGACTTTCAAAAGCATATTGAGAATTTTTGTTCCTTCTGCTATAAAATATGATAAATTGCTCAGGCTTACAAAATGATTTCTGCCTGGAAACACACAAGTGTTTTGGAATGTGATCCATATTTTTTGTCCTCAGATTAAACTGTTCGTCTGCTCTGTTATTAATCATTTGTTTCCAAGATAAGAGACTATCTCGTCGGCGCAAAGCGTACGCAGGAATATGGTGAGTACTGGCACAAGCTGCCATATCGTCTTCTTATCTTTCCGTGCCAACTACTCGAATGGGTGGCGAGAGGCATGTGGGGAAGAGCTGAGGGTCGACGCGCAGGCCAGGGGCGAGGAAGTGAGAGGGTGAGGCGAGGGGGCGAGTGGTGGGCGAGGGGTCGAGGGGGTGATAGGGCGAGGGGGTGAGGGGCGAAGGGACGGGGGAGGTGGAGTGGCGAGGGGCGAGGGGAGGTGGAGTGGCGAGGGGACGAGGGGGCGAGGGGGGCGAGGGGGCGAGGGGGTGAGGGGCGAAGGGGCGGGGGGAGGTGGAGTGGCGAGGGGGCGAGGGGGCGAGGGGGCGAGGGGGCGAGGGGGCGAGGGGGCGAGGTAGGCGGATGGCTTCACTCTGCGCCGAGCTGTGCCGCACTAATGGGCCTTTCATTCGAAAGGGCTCCTGATTTACGCGAGCGAAAATGAACTTCCTTACAGGGCAAACTTCATTCGCGGCGATAAACGGAGAATGAAGTCAATTACCGACAACTTCTTTTCAAATAATAGGACGTTGTTAGTTCAAACTTTTTACTCATATTTTAGACTAATTTTTCTTTCTGTGCCAGTAAAAAGTCAACATTGGGTATTTATTGATCATTCCATAAAAGTAATAAATTTAACTTTTTTCCTTTTCGTTTGTCAGCCATCATGGCTTTTTTGCGTGTGATAATCCAAGAAAGTGGATATTGCTAATATTGTGTGGATTTGATAAAGTACATTCATGTCAGTATTTGAAAAAGATTCATATGCAGTTAAAATATTCTCAATAGTCCAGTCAAATGAGACAAATCGACCGAAATAGTTCACGGAGTTCTGAAATTTTGCATTATTGCTGCTGATACCTTCAGTAAACACATTGAAAGTCATGGAGAATGGGTTATGGGCTAGACGTGGGAAAGGTTTAAGGGTACTTTTTACATGTTTTTGCAAATAATTCCGTGATTACTAATTCTACAGAAAATTATACCATACGCAAATGACTGTTGACATAATTTCATACAAAATATCCAATCATATTTGTTATTAGATTAATATTTGTGAACTTTTGAAGTGAGCAAATATCAGCAATTAAAAAATTATGTATTAGAGATTTTTAGAAAATTTCCGGTAATTGTACAAAATGTATCTAAATAACCGACAGACTCAAACTTCTTGTTCTTGGAGCTCATCAAGTTCATCGTGGTGTAGAGGTTCATTTTAGCAAGCTCCCTTACCATTACCCCACACTGAAGGATATAGGATACATTATACCAGGGTTAAGTCTTTCACATTGTACTCGACATCCAGCAGTTCATTTGCCAAAATTGTCTTCAAAATTGTGTCAGAAGATGTTGGGTCTCTTTTGAAATTTTTCTACTGGTATTATACCACATCCAACCCAATTCCTCTGGTGGCATTTGATTATTCAACCAGAGATGCTCATGCAAATAAACAGTAACAGCGTGCTGCAAACCAGGACTTCTGGTTGGCGGCAAAGATGAGCAATCTATTTACAGCCCCCGTTTCCACACACGGCCCATTCCGGCGTGCCATTGCACACCTCCGCTCGGCTCCGCTAATCTCGGCTCGGCTCGGCTCGGCTCGGCTCACGAGTCACTTATTTACAACCGACGGCACGGCGCGGAACAGCACCGGGCGCCACTTGTGCCAGTAGCGATGGCGTCCTCTAAAACCTCTGGAGTTTTCGTTTGTTACCTCTTTTTATCTGGCAAAATTATTTAAATATTTTTTGTTAGAATTATGTAATTATTTTTTTAAATAGTATTTAATAGTATCATATAGTATACACTACAAAAATGAATTAAAATAAAATAACAAACGTGTATTTTATTTAACAAAGATTTACGTTCCCTCCCACCCGGAGAGGGCTGGAGAACGCTGGAAAGGCTGGAGAACGGGGGAGAGAACTGGGGTGGCGGGAGAGACTGCTGGGGAGGGTGGAGGCAGGGCGGAGGCGGGGAAGAGAGCGAGGGTGTACGCAGTGTGAGGAGAGGGTGGGGAGAGGGAGGGGGAAAAAGGCGAGAGTGAGGGCCGGGATTTGGGTGGGGGTGAGGGTGCGGGAGGCGGCGAGACGGAGGGTGGGTGGAGGGTGATGTGAGAGGGAAAGGAAGGGGCAGGGTGAGGCCGTGTAAAGGGTGAAGGCGCGGGTGACGGCGGGGGTGGTGTGGGGGAAGGGTTGGGGAGAGGACGGCGAGGCTGAAGGCAGGGGGGGGGGGCTGTGTTGGGGGCTGCAAGCGCGCGACGCCTCCGCCTGCACTTCCGCCGTCGCGTGCATCGCGCCGCTCTGCGTCTCGGAAAGACTTCGCGAGGCGCCTTCAATGGAGCATCCAAAATACCGATACGGCCCCTCCTCCAGCAGCCTTTGACTCGCAGGCGGACGTAGACGCGGGCACGGCTCACGACGGGGAAGTTATAACGAGCGCCAAATGTGTTTTGGCGCTCGGATTCACTCAATCTTCCCGACCTCGTATTTACAGAAAAGGCTGTTTCTTCTACCTCAGCCATCCCAGCAATTTCCTTACGTCCTGGGCGGGGAATATATGTTGCAAATATATAGAGGGTGTATCAAAATAACAGTAAAGCGTGGAGGTCAGACCTCTCAATAGAACAGAAAAAGGGAAAAAAAGGCCTCTCAAAAATGCTTCGAAGTTCAGAGTAACGCAATTTGACAAGCAGTATTTGTGTGAGGTACGTCGACTTGCAAGACTTATTGACATAATCACAGTATTGTTAAGTGAATTCCCATTACACGAGCACGTGAAAAAGATGTTTTCAAAATTATATCTTAAAGACTGTCTTTAAGACAGTTATATACTTGCCTTTACATTGCTTACTGTGACCGTGGCGGAGTTCGTGACCCGGTTCGGGGCCAAATGTAGCCGCGGACTCTCGTCAGAAGGTCACGGGAGCCGCTGGCATAGTGACCGCTGCCTTCGGCGGCCTACCTGCGGTGGATCTTTGGCGATCGAGGCAAGGATCGCAGTTTGCTCGGAAGCTCCACGGACGCAATCCCGCACAGATTTGAGAGCTCGAATCAGGGCGGGTTTATTTCGGGGTGGCTAGGCTACCGAAATGCAAAGGGGCTTACCTTGTTTTCAAATGACATCATGAAGTTCAGTTCAAGCACATTTATTAATATACGAGAGAAGTCGGCTAGGCACTCTGACGCCGCAGTTACATTGGTTGAGTTTGCCCTTGCGAAGTTGCGCGTCGGTTGGAAAGCGTTGCAATGGGCCAACGCCCTTCGTCAGCTGGAACAGTTGCGTGAGGCGTCGCCGGTAGGCCTGTGACGCTCCAAAGACACGCGCCGGCGCAGTTTGTTTACAGTGGCGCGGCGCCACGAACAACTGGAGTGATTAGCTTCGGTCCCGCGGCCACAGTTCGATTCCCAGCAAACGCCTGACTTTTCGCACACGTCTGACTAGTCGCACAGGTCTTCGGTCTCGTCCGCGTCTTTCTCTCCCGAACACGTCTGCCTCCACTCGCTACCCGCATGATTCTACTCCGTCTCCGGATTCACCTCTTCATATGTCTGCCTCCCTCTTGACTGTTCAGTCTAGTCAGTTTGAT
Source organism: Gryllus longicercus (assembly GCA_038098605.1). Lineage (NCBI taxonomy): Eukaryota > Metazoa > Arthropoda > Insecta > Orthoptera > Gryllidae > Gryllus > Gryllus longicercus. Next base: position 158,758 of record JAZDUA010000804.1, on the reverse strand, counting down.
AGGGTATGTGTCGAGTGAGGTCGTCGTGATTCATCTGTTTGGTCACGTGCACGGTGAGTCCCAGATTTTTACACGTCTGAGCTTGCGTTGTTCCCTGTCGATATATCCTGTCATCTAAGGGATTTCTTCAAATGGTTTGTCGCCGCCAGAGTCGGGGAAGTCTCTTATAGTTTATAGTCTGTGCCAGAGTTGGTAGATACCCTTGGCGTGGAATCTGCTGTCTTGTGCGAATACCCTGTTGCCCCGTTGGGTGTTTCTTCACCTTAGCAAGAACGATTAAAAACCTTCTGAGACGTGTTCTAATTTGATTGTACTGTAGTAATTGCCAAGATCACGTTAAATAGGCACATCATTCAGTGTTATAATTTGGTTTATTTTAATATTTTAATAAAAGTAAACCCAATAAACAATATTATATTAGATGATGGAAACACTTTGAGAGTCAGTAGTGACCGTTACGAAGATGGACTGCATTATGAGCGCCTGATGCATCGCATCTAAACGTGAGAGCTGAGGAAGATATTTGTGGGTGCGACTGCGATAAACTGTGGTGTGGGTCGCGAGTGAGCCCGCCGGCTTCGCGCTGCCTGCCCCAGAGCCTTCGCCCCATCCCCAGAAACACAGTGGCCTCTGCCCGTCGATCGACCTGCAGAGAGAAAGGACGCAATAGCTAGATGCGAGCGAATCACCTCCACAATAACACGAATGATGTTATCGCAGAGCCTGGCAATAGCTCCTCAATGGGCCCTTCAGGCAATATTAAAATATGGACTCCTGCTAAAATAGTTTTTGTGTAATTCAGTCAACGATTTTCATCCGCGCTTTGGCTCAAATGGCAGCATTTTTTGTAAGTGTAGCCTTAAGAGACACTAAGCTCAGGTAGAAACTTACTTCTGGCCATGATTTTTTATTTGGAGTCACTAAACTATAAATTTTGCCTCATTCAATACCTTCATTCATTTTTAAACAACAACGTACGTCCATCTCACTCAATTGCAGGTGACCCACTGCCCCCTGATCTAGTCGACAGGTAAGGTAAGACAGTTAAAAGTGACGTATCGTACTAGATATAAAGCAGCGACACGAATTCTGTGCGATTCAGTATTGGGAGAGAGACGGAGGCCGGACACTTGTCGTTCTAGGAGAAGAAGTGAAGAAAGTGACAAGGAAACTCGGTTACGATCATCGACTTGCGAGAAACAAATCGAGTTAGAGTTCCCAGTGGCACCTATCGAGCAAGCGATAAAGTAAAAGATCCGAGAGAGGAAAAGGATATGCGGAAAAGAAAGGAGCAGAAAGCAGATGGAGGAATGAGGTAGAAAGAGAAAATAAGAAAGGAAATCAAATTGAGAAATAGAATATAAACAGAATGGGTGATTTCCCGAATGCAAAGTTTTTGAAAATTCTTGATGATGGTACAGATGATAAAAAGAGTGGCACGACATATACGAGTTCTCTTTTAGCTATAAACGTAACAAGTAAAGTAGAAAGAATTCTTCAGATTGCGATTATTCCCGTTTAGATTTTATCTAATTGCTGCCTATGTTACTTTTATTTCTGTATTAAGGATGAAACTTGTACATTAATATTCCCAAATATTTTTATCGTACGGAACAATTAGAAAAACACTTAGAAACAAAACACAACGAGAAACTCAATTAACTTTTACAAAACACAAGCAGTTCCATTAATAACTTACAGATGTAAAATTTGTTCCTTAAACAGTACAGGAAAAAGAACAATACAATGAAGCGAATTGCAATTTCGGCGAAGTTTTGCTAGTTATACGTTATTAAATTATAAGAAAATGTGAATGAACGACAATTAAATATTTTTAATCTCCCAGAAAGAGTTCAAAAAGTGAGAAAATTGGTACTCCTTTATACAGAGAAAGGGGAACAGAGAGGGATAGGGACAGAGAGAGGCAGTGACAGAGACAGACAGGCAGTCATAGACAGAGACGACGGTCCGAGAGAGACGGGGAGAGAGAGACGGGGAGAGACGGATTGATTAGAAAATCGGGCCTACGCCAGGTATTTTGCTAGTACGTACTCCGAATGGATGTTAGACTAAAAAGCACTAAATTACCCCCCAATTGGTGGAGGAAGAGTCGGAAAGGCAAATTCAAGATGGTTCGATGACGTGGACATCGAGGACGGAACAGGCTTACAATCCTAGTCCTTGCCGTAGTAGAAGAAAAATATGTTCTATCTTCCTTCGATACGTTAATAGATTTTATATACTATATTAATGGAATACCAAGGTTTAATAATAAAGATTCGTTCCAGTATTGCCAAAATCCTCCATCGTATGTCATAAAAACGTAATATCTTAAAAAATAGATTTATTCTGATCTCACACCAGTACAGAGTAACCATACACAATCCAGATCGAACAATTTTTCTGAAGATGTACCAATGTATGCCAAAGTCACCGTTGCCCAGGGAGATGTCCAAAGTTAGTAACCCTAGCGCCGAAGTATCTGTCCGAGAGAGAGAGAGAGAGTCCGTTCACTTTGCTGTTCCGTCAACACTTCACAATTCACTGATGCACTCGATACTGCTGGTAGGCGTTAACTGCCCTCTTCCCGCCGGGGCGCTGCTTTATAGCCCGCTGGGGCTGAGGGTCCGCTGGCCAGCCCCCGGATGCCTCCTTTTTCGGTGCCTGGTCGCGCCTGACGGCGCCGCGGCTGCTGCTGTCGTCGCCCTCTTTTGAGCGGCGACGGTACTAGGTTCCGGCAATTCTTTCAATGGTGCGCAATCGACTACTGCACCATCCTTTCCCTTCAACTGACACAAGTAAGCATTGCATCAATCTCAAAACCATCCTGAATGGATTAATAAAATCGCTGAAAAAAATTTTAAAATTTAATTCAATGACTCGTATGATGAAAAGGGTCAAAAGCTGCGCCCCGACAATCATACCGGGCGCTTTTTTTCAAAATGATGTGTCTCTCTGGTACTGAGATGATGGTGGCTACTACGAGGCATACCACCAGGCAGGTATTTTACTTTCCCGTGTACGTACGTATATGCGGAGTATTATACGTAATATAGGGAGAGTTATGTAATAATTCTGGAAACAGATTTTGATATTTCTGCGGAAATGCATGATTTGGGGTACCCTTACACCGAAAAAGTCGTATTTTTCAAATCGTCCGTCTGTCTGCCTGTCCATCTGCCAATCTGTCCGTCTGTCCATCTGTCCGTCTGTCCATCTGTCCGTCTGTCCATCTGTCCGTCTGTCCATCTGTCCGTCTGTCCATCTGTCCGTCTGTCCATCTGTCCGTCTGTCCATCTGTCCATCTGTCCGTCTGTCCGTCCGTCTGTAAACACTACTAGCAGCTAAACAATACGTAGGATTTTTTAAATTGAATAAACCTCTGTCCATCTGGCTAGAGTTGAATCTTTGAGATTTTGAAAAAAAATCTTTAAAATTGGGGGATTCTTTACATAAAGCCCCCCGGACAATTTCAATTTTTTTTTCAAAACCGGCTTCAAATTGATTCTTTAAATTTCTTGTAACAAAGGACTAAAATACACTTACAAAGATGACACACGTCCGATATTCCTGTTTAACTCTGAATTTTCGAAAATTTCAAAATTTCAAAATTTCACAACTTTTGGAGCGTTTTTTTACTACCACAATACTGAAGATAGACATATACTTCAAATAAAATTTGTTCTACGTAATAAGTTCTTTCATTATGGTCATGTACATTTTTTTGAAAACATTAGTAGTTTTCGGGCATTATTGCGAGCAATATGTTCAATTTTAAAAAAATTACACATTTTTTAAAAAATTTACAAGATTTTCCCAAAAACGGATCAAAGATTTTTCTTTAAACTTTTTAGTAGGAATACTATTAAATGTATTCTATAAAATGACAGACGCCATATTGCTCTATTCTTTTGTTTCTTGCAAATTGACAAAATAATGTTTTTGACTTGTTTATCATCTCGTAAATATTTATATTAGCGGCAATTTGTTCACAATATTGTATTTATGAGGACATGTGCTTTAAATAATGTCAAATAAAGTTTCAGGAACTCAACAGTTTTCTGTTAAAAACTGCCTCAAAATCCCGCATTTTAGATATGCTCAAACGCTGTTTTTGCAAAAAAAGCTCCAAATTTTTTTCAAACTTTTTGAATGAGTAGTGCTAATTTGCACTCTTTAATATGACGTAGAGTTCATTGTGGACTACTTTTCAAAACTTACACAAATATAATTTCTTTGAAAGATCTCTGAACGTCGCTATTATGCATATTTACAGCAATTTGTAAACACTATTGTATTTGCGAGTTAATGTGCAAAAAAATGACTTCGAATGGTTATTCTAAAACTCAAACATTTTCCGTGAAAAAAGCTTCAAATTTCAAATTTACAGTGGCTCTCAAACGCCAATTTTTTAAAAACGGCTTCAATTTCGTTCAAAGAAAATTTAGTACGAAGTTTTACTGTTAATTAATATTCCTAAAATAACATTTTCGTTCTACTATTAGGACACAAAAAATTAAAAAATGTCAAAAAATGTACTTTGGTCGTGGCAAATCCGAATAGATGGCCGAGCCCGAAGGAAATAGAAAACAAATTCGAGAACGTCAATATCACTATATCTTCTGTAGCACCACTAAGTTTTAAAATAATAGAAATACGAATAAAGAGGTCAGGAGAAATGCATAAAAAAGAAATAAATGAAATGACCAAAAGAAAAATTCAAAATACCTAGAAAATACATGATCGTGATGTCGTAAATCAGACACCTCTAAGCCTCTAAGCCACCCGCTAAGCCAAAGAACGGTTGAATGCAATGGCGAAATGCCTGAAAAAAATGTCATTCGAGTCACAACGTAGGCTTTCAATAGAATTGAATTATGCGTCATTTTATGTGACGAGACCCAGGCCATCAGGCTGCTCTTCCACGCGACAACGCATATTTCTTTTCCCTTTTTTCTTCTCCTAGTAGCTAAAGAACGTACCACTCGATCTACGAAACAGACGATTAGAATACAGCTCAGAGGCCTTTTTAGGATTGAGGGTCATTTATCTGCAATAAATCTACCACATGGGACATTCATCTTCGAAGAAGAGCCCACAATGAACTTTTTAAGAACTTAAAAATAGTCGGCTTTAATCGAATTTGTACCCGCTAACTTGGATAAAATCAGTCGCGAGAAGAGCTCACAGAAAATCTACAACATGGGACAGCCAACTTTATTTTCTTTCCGGATGACAGCACACAAAGGACTTTTTCTTCCTGAAAAATTACTGGATTCGGATTACCGGATTTGAACCAGGTAACGTGTATAACTATCCGCTACACCAACGAAGCCACGAAGTTTGTCTTATTGCTGGGGCTGCCAGCCCAAAGTTTCTCGCTGGTTCAGCGAATGGACCTCTGGCGTCCGCAGCTGCTTCAGCGCGTCGCCGCTAGACCGCGCCAAGACAAAGCGAGCGAACACCGGAAGCGGAAGTGGTGCGGAGGAGCATAATGGCTGTTGCGTTCTGCCCGCGGCCGGCCCGCGCCGACACAATGCCCTTATTGCGAATAATAGACGGAGCAGCAGATTCGATCAGTGTTTTCTGGGACAGAAAATGCGCCGCTTTGTATGGGATAGAATGCGCGCCATGCGTTAACTCGCGTTTCGGCTGAATAGAGGCTCGCATCCGCGGGATTTATAACGCGCAGCTCATTGCAAACAACGGGGCGGGAAAGAAGCGGAATAACAATGAAATACGGGTTCACCATCAATGACGCTCTTCAAACACGCCCAACGGGACATGGATGCAAACCACAACAAGGCATATCTTGATGCCACCAGCCATCGTATACGTTGAATCCATTATGCATTGCTGTATGTCAGCCGTTGACTTGCGGCCAGTGTTTAACTGTAAAAAACCTCTCATCAACGAACTAACACGCAAAACGCCTGAAAAAGCTATGATCAGAGCAGCCGTCCGGTACAATTATTCTCCAACAGCGACTGAACTCAACCTAGTTCTCCTAGCTAGTGTCTAAAATCCTGTCACCTTCGGGATTTGAACCTAGGACCTCCGGTGAAGGCACTACACCTTGCCAGCCAGACCAACACTTACAACATGATATCGGATAACGTAGCTGAAATGGCCCCACCGGGAACCTGAGCAGTTCCCCACAATCAACAAAAGACAGGCGAAGATGGACTTATGAGCTTCTTCAGAAAGCTAATAAGAGGGGGATCATAAGCTGACATTAATTGGGAGTAGAATGGACTATGCACAGGAAGGGGACGAGTTTTGTCCCTTGTGACGTGCTAGATAGGGCAGGGTACTAAAGAGCTGGATCCAAAGATGTGTGTACAATGTACTCTGTACATAGATGTAGTTTCTCAGCAGTACCATAACAGAACGCTGCAGTACCCTAAAAAAGGACCACGAACGTGGTGCGTGATATCTCCTTCCACTTTCTTGTCCAATCCTGACTCCTTACTTACAAGCATCTACACCAAGCCTACAAAGCATATTGCACTTTTAATGATCTCGGGAACCGCGCAAGCAACTTCAGTGTTTTTTTTTTTCATTATCTATGTTCCAACCAAAATAATCTCATTTTATCTCATTTTTAAAAATCGCGAATACTTTCTGCTCTAATTTTCGACAAGAGTACATTATATATTTCTAATTTCAAATCAACGAACACTATTTATTCATAATCTTTTACGGCATCGTATACAAATTAGCCTTCTGCGTTCTATTTAACAAGACTCACGGTGATATTATGATTTTCCGTAAAATATTGTTACAGGTTTGCTTGTTGGTATCTCTTAGTCAGCTTCATAAAGAAAGAAAATTATCACAAATATATGGGCTTCCAAACATTGCTCTTATTTGATTTGCATATATTTCATTTTTATGTGAATCTCGATGTGAGTGACTGCTCTCAATTTCCTTCGTTTTCCTATCATTCGGAGGTTTTAACGTGCCTGGTAAAAAATCTATTATTAAATCGTACATTTTTGTTAGTTAAAATTACATAATTAATTTTTAAAAAAGGCTACTGCTTTAAAATATGGATGATTTATAACGAGCATACAGTAAAAAGAAATAATAAAAATATGTCGCTACATAGCTGTGCACAGAAGATCATAAACAGTGATACGTGACCGTTGGCTAGTAGCCTGGGAGCTAGAAATACGGTAGATTGCCCATTTAAAGAAGTGGTGGGCGGTGCTCCCCACTATGTGCACTTAAGTATTTCTTTCGGGCAGATGGCTGGCACGTAAGTGCAGAATGCCCACGGGAGCAGGCGCTGTGCAGGCCTCACTTACACTGATGTGCACTACACTTTCACACTTGATGGCAGACCTGCCGGGAACTTAGAGCTTGTCCTCGCTGTGGCGGTGAACGGATTGTGGGAGATACCTGGTAAGGGAAAATCCCTCCAAGCCGGCGCCGGATTTCGCTATCCAGAGGGGGAAGATTTCCAGGCCTCGTCTTTACGCCCGCTCCCTCTGAGATCCTACCATCGGGCTTTGAAGAAAGTGTGCGTGAAGGTCATTGGCGACCCTGAGGACCTTGTCAGATCCTTGAGATATTTATCCAACATAATGGGTTTCTGCGAGTACTAGCCTCAACAGTCGTCTGCCCTTCTCTAGAAGGGTATAGTTTGTTATCCCCTATGCTTTCGTTGTAGCTCCACATATCTCATCAAAGTTAAATATAGGGCCAGCAGTTCACTCGTGTATCATTTTCTCGTATCAGCTTGGTAATTAACGCAAGAAATTGTGATGCAATTATAATTCACTAGAACAGTTATATGAAACAAACGTACTTCAATTTCAAATGAACTAAATACACTTAAAGAACGAATACATATGTTTGTAGTGAAAACATGCTATAACTATCACGAGCTGCTATTGCTTGTACGAGTGGTACTATACTATTATATCAATTTAACGCAACTAAATTATGGAATAAAAATCCACTGTTAACGGCGTCCATTAAGGATTTTTCTGTCCTCCGTCCGTTAAGAACAAACAAATGAGTTGTAAATAAAATGGAGGAGTTTTTCCACTCCAAGAAAAGGTATTTCTTATTTAGATAATGTTTACTTATAAAGAGGTAGTGTCATGTAACGATGCACAGCCGATATCACAAATAACGGACGATTATTTGCCCTACATCATTCTAATGATGTAACACTGAAATGCACTGTAATATGAGATATCTACATGTATTTATTTTCATTAGGTGTTAGTTATGATGTAAGTAGATTTCAAAGGTGATTTTCATATTATATTTTCTCGAAATAATATTGTTGAAGCAAAACAATAGTATTTCCTTAATAATGCAATATTAAGCTGGGGAAGGTTCAAATTGCTTGTGGAAATGGAATTGGGAGCATTTTGCACGCTTGTAGGTGAGGAGCGCGATCTATTCTGGGGCTCCGGCACAAAGCGGGTCAGTGGTGGGGAGGGGAGGGGAGGGGAGGGGAAAGGGCGGGAGTCGCTGAATATTAAACAGGCAGCAGCCGTCTCTTCAAGGTAGAGCGGGGGCGGGGAGAGGGCGAGGGAGGCAAATATCGAGGTCGGGGGCGGGAAGAGCAGGCAGGTGGCGGCGGGGCGGGGCGGGGCGGGGAGCGGGCGCCGACGGATGCGTGATAAATCGCCCGGGCCTCTCCGTCGTCGTGCCATTGTCACGCAAATCGCGCGCCGTGCTCCTGGCCTCGTCAGCACAGGTGGGGAGGGAGAGGATGTGAACGGGTGGGCGGGGAGAGGACGGGAGAGGAGGTAAGTCGCAGCGGTGAGGAAGGGAAGGAGTCGTGGCCCACCTCCACCAAGCCACTACCATGTGCGAAGCAGCCAACAATACTCAGCAGCTTAGGTGGTATAAGGGTTACCGGCTGTTATACCTAAGTTTGCGGGTTCAAATCCAATCCAAGCTGCGAATTTTTAAGGACGAGAAAATCCTTCGTACGCCTTCATTGAGAAGGGAAGCAAAGGAGGCTGTTCCATGTTGTAGATTTGCTGAATATAAAAGACACTCAAACCTAGAAGAAACCTCAGAGCTAAATTCAAAACTGCCTGAATCGTCTTTGCTAAATGGTGAAAAGAGCGTAACATTTGCGTGTCAGATGGAAGAGCAGATTCGATGGCCCGAGCCCCGCCACGTAAAATGAAGTTTAATTGATTGATTGATTGAAGACTGTGCGTAAAGGTGGTGTAATGGCAAGCGTGTACGCCTCACAAAGCTGGGGCTCGGGTTCGATTCCCCCGTAGAATTTATGATGGACAAATCGAGCTCCCGGTGGGGTTTCTACGGGTTCTCTCGTACCATCGTCAGTAACGCTATCGTCTCTCTGTAGCTATCGCTTTGAGTCATCATTATCGCTTTCTTCTTGCAATCGCTTTACATCTGCACAATCGCCATCGTCTACTCATTAGGTCAATGCTTTTGGCAGTAGAAGGGTCCCTAAATCTTCACACGACCTTCGCCCATACATAATTTACGTGGCGAGAGGTCTGATTCCATTCGCACCATCGCAAAGTTCCAATTGCGCATGGAATGTGCCCATTTCCTTTTCAGAACTTTACTTCGTCGTTGGTGGTCTGTTATGGAGCGCAATATTTCAGCTCACAAGGAACAGGGCGGTCAAGGCTGAGTCATTTGATGAGGAAAAAACCACACTACTCTCGTCTCATCAAGTAGAAGAAGAAAAGGTTCTTATATCATCTTACTGAGAAAAGCGTCTTCACTTAACGGCAATTTTTTTACTATTTTCCTCTTCGGTAGTTCGGAATGTTATTGAAGTGAGTAAGAGCGCAAAGTACTAGTATAGCGTAGTGCGCATGCATAGAGCATGGGAAGAAACTGTGAAATTGTAACAAAACACTTTCTACGGGTTTCTATGTTTCTGAGGTCAAAATGGTTTAGCAGTTATTTATTGATATTAATATGTCAAACAATGTCACAATGCTGGTGTTCTTCGCATTTCATCTCACCCTACATAATATGTTTATATAAATAATGATAGTCTTAGTCGTATAAGATTGAGGAACTGTTTCGAATCTTCTAATCTTTGAAATTGAAGCTCGGAATTGAAGAGCATCTCTCTGGTCAAATTAGGTCACGGGCACAACTCCGGGTGGAGTGCAATAGTCTTCCCAGCGATATTTTATTATAGTAATAAGTGCTGCGTATACTGTACGTTTATATCACATTGGTAGTTAGACAGACAGACAAGGTCATCTGAATATAATTAGCACCAGTTGAAGTCTCAATTCACTGGAATATAATTCCTTTTACCCATTTGTAAAATTAATCATATTCTTTTTTATTCCGTGAACATAAGACTAATTACAATAACCTCATTCAGAGGGTCTGTCAAATTCACAGTCAATATCTCTTATTCCTCAATGCGCACTGGCTCTCAAATTGAGCTGCCTTATCAATGTGGTAATGAAACGGAGTAATGGCGTAAAGAAAGTCAGCGTATTCTATTAGGAAATCTACAATGAACCCACTTTCTCCCTCGTAAATTCTACATGAAGTGTACGGGAGTTGAATGTTTGTACCCAAAGGTAGGAAATGAGTCGCTAGACCACTACATCACTGAGAATACCACATACAAAACGTTGAAGACAATATTGATACAACAAAATACAACTAACTTGACCTGCTCCAGCATGAAATGATTAATTTTTGTAAAATAATTTTAGTGAAATCAAGTTGTTAGGGGTTGGTTAGTGGAGAAGAAAAAATAATTTTAATGGTTTAGAATAACATTTTCAACTAAACCTTTTCTAAAAAAGTTTTAAACTAAATAAATAATTGAGCTGTCAAAATTGATTCGTATTGTAATTTGTAAAAAGCATGACCATTTTAAGTTTAATCGCGCAAAATAATTTTAGGGTTAAGTTAACTAGCTTCGCTAGATTATTTACGAGCTCAAAGAGAAGTTCCATATTTCACATTTTTCATTAGTCTACGTCTTACGTTTATGCAAAGAAAAAATTGCCGTACAATTCTTTATTCCCTGTACATGACAAGATTAATTACAATAGCCTGATTCACAAGGCTTGTCAAATGGCCTAAACATTTAATTTCATCCGCATTGTGAATTGAGGTATCATTACATCGGAAGGCTGTTGTTTACGGCACCGCAAGGGATTAAAGTATAAGATGCGATGGTTTTGTCATGAGGATCTAAGTGAGATGGAATCACTCGTAAAATGCTATCCACTTCACAGTTTTAATTAATAATTACTGAACACGGATTATGTGTAATAATTTTGGTCAAATTTTTAAATGGCTTAGTACTGCAGCTGGAAATTAGATCTTCCCATTAAAAAGTAAAATTACAATATATTAGGAAAAGTAGACACAAAATTAGAAGTGAGGACATAAATAATTTTAATGAACTTTATAACAACTATCTCTACGAAATGTACTATGACACTGTCGACAAAATGTAACAACTGAATTGACCCGAAATTTATGTTCTAGCTACGTTTTTTTTCTTTTGTGATCAACTACTGTTACAAATTCAGAAAATAAAATTGCCCAAAATTGTGGTCCCAACGCGACTGACAATAACATTTACTACTGAACTGAATGTGTATTGACATTGGCTACAACTACATTTCTTTTAATAGCTGTTATAGTTCCTTTTGTCCCTCCTCAGAGGCAGAGTGGTTCTGCACTAGTAAAGAACACGGGTAAACAGTGGAAGGAAAATGCCGCTCCTTTCATTCCCGTTTGCACAAGCATTTCATGCAAGTGCTTCAATAAATGTAGACAACAGGTACCAGTGTTAAGAGAACCATTACTAGTTTCTTCAGGTTGATTTGTAAGAAACGTAATGGCTAATGATAGCGACGAGTCGGTTGAGTTTAAACTCAATCAAATAATATTTGAGCAGAAGAAAACAGAAGTGTCGAAAAAGGTGAAACAGAATGAAACAGAAGCGATATAAAAAGCCTCAGCGTCTTCATGCAAAAGTAATTTGTACTTTATTCATTTACATTTGCATTCTTGCTTCTGTATTTGCATTATTACGACCCTACGTAGGCGGAATTTACTGCTAAGGCTCCCGCCTGTATATATTCATTGCTAAAGAGTTTTGGAAGTTTGAGAACTTTCTGAGAAGATTGCTATTACAATGTTCAACTTTACAGAAACTTAAGAAGTTTTCCTGCAACTGTACCTCTGCTTCGTACTAAGAGTTTAAGCTGTAGGTTTGTATACTTCATCAAATTGGGAAACATAACAATGATATTTGAAACGCTATTGTGTAAAGGTTAAAATGTCGTTGCTTGAATGCAAAAATCTTTTTTTCTTTTATTCTAGATGTAGATTGTTTAAATTATTTGTAATCATTTGAAGTGGTATTTTGTAAAACGAAATATAGTTTATGTTTTTGATAAACTAGGAAACCAATTGTGTTTTTTCTCTTACCTCAATTACATATGGTATTAGATCTTCCTCCTGTGATAGTTTTAAAGTTTTGGAATCGTTTATTTCTTTCACGATTCAAGAAGAAAGTAAAAGGTTTCGGAAGAGAAAATATTGAATGCAACAAGGACGTATCGCAGGAACTTTATAAGAAGTTCTCTCATTCTTCACGCGATGAATTGGTTTTTAGGCAAGGAAATGTAGGTCGGCTGTAGCACAGTCTATGCATAGATGAATAGTCCTTGTCTGCGGAAGCTCTTTTTCTCGAATCCAGCAAGCAATACGAAATATTTAGAGCTGATGTGAAAGCAGTGACGGCTCGTAGTCGTGACATTAGGGTGTGCAACGTTTCTCTTCTCTCTCCCTTCCTTCCCCCCGTCTCTCTCGCAGCCACATACATACCCATACACAAAGGCATACATCATATGCATACATATATACTCATTAACAAAAATAATGGCAATTAAATACAGAGCATCTTATGAAATCTGATAGCATGCTGAACGACATTCTTCAATAGCAGTGAAGGTTGCTCGTATTTATTTTTTCAGAAATTTTTCTTTTGAAATTCGGTGTGTGAGAACACCTCGCGACGAGAACTTCCATGGTGCAAACCAGACTTCAATACGCCTATTAGTTTCGGAAATACGCGTAAAACAAATATTAGAAAAAATATAGAAATTTGGTGAAAATATGAGAAAAAAACTAATTTCATCGCTTTTTTCTGAAATTCGGTGTGTGAGTACAACTCGCGACGAAAACTTCAATGGTGCACACCAGACTTTATTCCGCACATTAGTTTCGGAAATACGCGTGAACAAATATTAACAAAAAAATAGATATTTGGTGAAAATATGAGAAAAAACCTAATTACATCGCTTCCTTCTGAAATTCAGTGTGTGAGTACAACTCGTGACGAGAACTTCAATGGTGCAAACCAGACTTCATTCCGCCCATTAGTTTCGGAAATACGCGTGAAACAAATATTAACAAAAATATAGAAATTTGGTGAAAAAATGAGAAAAACCATAATTTCATCGCTTCCTTCTGAAATTCGATGTGTGCGTACAACTCGCGACGAGAACTTCCATGGTGCAAACCAGACTTATATCCGCCTATTAGTTTCGGAAATACGCATGAAACAAATATTAGAAAAAATATTGAAATTTAGGTGAAAAAAATGAGAAAAACCCTAATTTCATCGCTTCCTTCTGAAATTCGGTGTGTGCGTACAAATCGCGACGAGAACTTCCATAGTGCAAACCAGACTTATATACGCCTATTAGTTTCGGAAATACGCGTGAAACAAATATTAGAAAAAATATAGAAATTTAGGTGAAAAAATGAGAAAAAAACTAATTTCATCGCTTCCTTCTGAAATTCGGTGTGTGAGTACAACACGCGACGAGAACATCAATGGTGGAAACCAGACTTCAATCCGCCTATTAGTTTCGGAAATACGCGAGAAACAAATATTAGAAGGAATATAGAAATTTTGGTGAAAAAATGAGAAAAAAAACCTAATTTCATCGCTTCCTTTTGATATTCGGTGTGTGAGTACAACTCGTGACGAGAACTTCAATGGTGCAAACCAGACTTCAATCCGCCCATTAGTTTCGGAAATACGCGTGAAATAAATATTAGAAAAAATATAGAAATTTGGTGAAAAAATGAGATAAACCCTAATTACATCTCTTCCTTCTGAAATTCGGTGTGTGAGTACAACTCGTGACGAGAACTTCAATGGTGCAAACCAGACTTCAATCCGCCCATTAGTTTCGGAAATACGCGTGAAATAAATATTAGAAAAAATATAGAAATTTGGTGAAAAAATGAGAAAAACCCTAATTACATCTCTTCCTTCTGAAATTCGGTGTGTGAGTACAACTCGTGACGAGAACTTCAATGGTGCAAACCAGACTTCAATCCGCCCATTAGTTTCGGAAATACGCGTGAAATAAATATTAGAAAAAATATTGAAATTTAGGTGAAAAAATGAGAAAAACCCTAATTTCATCGCTTCCTTCTGAAATTCGGTGTGTGCGTACAACTCGCGACGAGAACTTCCATGGTGCAAACCAGACTTATATCCGCCTATTATTTTCGGAAATACGCATGAAACAAATATTAGAAAAAATATTGAAATTTAGGTGAATAAAATGAGAAAAACCCTAATTTCATCGCTTCCTTCTGAAATTCGGTGTGTGAGTACAACTCGCGACGAGAACTTCCATGGTGCAAACCAGACTTATATCCGCCTATTAGTTTCGGAAATACGCGTGAAACAAATATTAGAAAAAATATTGAAATTTAGGTGAAAACATGAGAAAAACCCTAATTTCATCGCTTCCTTCTGAAATTCGGTGTGTGAGTACAACTCGCGACGAGAACTTCCATGGTGCAAACCAGACTTATATCCGCCTATTAGTTTCGGAAATACGCCTGAAACAAATATTAACAAAAATATAGATATTGAGTGAAAAAACGAGAAAAATCCTAAATTTATCGCTTCTTTCTGAAATTCGGTGTGTGAGTTCAACTCGCGACGAGAACCTCAATGGTGCAAACCAGGCTTTAATCCGCGTATTAGTTTCGGAAATACATTTGAAACAAATATAAGAGAAAATATTGAAATTTGCTAAGAAAAAATAAAAAAAATAAAATCAATATTATCGCTTTTTTTCTGAAGTTAGGTGTGTGAGTACGTGTCGCACTCTCAACTCAAGAGTCTTAAAAGAGGTCAGTAGTATAGGAATTTTGAGAGATTTTAAAATGAAACTATTAAACTTTGGATTAAAGCTGATGAACAGGCTGACACACTTATACGTAGGTGCTTTATAGGGAAATGGCACGGAAGCGACCATCGCTACTGGGCGTACAAAATTATATGGCTGGTTGACCGCGCAGGGTGTGGAGACGTCTCTCTGGAAATGGTGGGAGATAGGGGAATCCGTGAGATAGAACGGCTGTTTTCCGATAGACTTGCGGATATTAAAAGGCAAGAGATCTGGGCATCAACGGCTGAAAAACGTTCGCTAGTAGCTCAAATCCATGCGAGTTTGTTATGGGGTTGCGAAAGTTACGTGCCTACTCTCAGAAAGGACGCAAGAGGGGGATACGCTTGGTTCAGGGTTTGGGGTGGGTGCAGCGTAGACTAATGAACGCAAGTGGTAATGGCATCTGTGTGCTTTGCGGTGATAGGGAAGACTGGATCCACATTCTCTTAATTTGCTGTGCAACCGAAACATGGAGAAGAAAATAGATGGGAATGGGAAATTACTACTTCCTAAACAGGAACGTAACGCTCGCCCAATACATTTCAAGTGATAAAAGGTTAAAATTTATGAAAGAATTAGGAACATTTTTAGGAAAGGTTCGGACCACTAGGGATACTGAAATTAGGGAGTGGGAAAACAGCACTGGTTAGCTTGAGCGGAGCCTAGACTGGAGAGAAATAAATAAGTCAATAAGCTAACAATAAGTAAGTTAATCAGTAATTTTATGTTAAGTTAGTAAACAGTTAAGAAATAAGTCATAAGTAGTAGTCAATTGATAAGTAACAGGTCAATATAATAAATAAAATAAAACTGGCATAGTAATAAGCATATTAAGGGGTGAAGGGAAGGGGGGATCGAAAATGTAAGGGCAGAGGTGTTGGTGCGGACGATCTTCTGTGGCGCTGTTTGATTTCAGGTACTGAGGAGGCCAAGCACTGGAAGGAGACGGCGGGACGCCCGCGCCAGAAAATTAATAGTTAAAATAAACGTCGGATAGATTAGTATGTACTCGGCTTCTGACGGCAGGTTTTTCCCCCTTCAGGTTTTTTTTCCTGAACCGTACCTTATGGTCTCTTTTCCGCGGTTTGATGCAATGGAGAGACCATTTGGGGTGAATACCAGAATTCGAAAGATTAGAACGCGAAAGGATGTAGGTATTGTAATGGCTTAAAGGCCTTCGGCCTAGCCACATAGGATCAAGTAAGCTAATTTGTTTGTAATAATTACCTATTAAATAAATAAATAATCTTCAATCTTTCGTAGAATAAACAGTCAAATTTCAACCGAAATTATACGTGAAACTTTGGCAAATGGCTCAAACGTTTTACAATATTCGTACATCGTAACATCTTATGTGTAAAAGAAATACCTATTAGGACTTTTCATATGGTGCAGTCCGCTTAGCAACGTGGTGGAAGTTCACGAGCACGTAACGTTACAAGGGTCGTTGACTCCAGCGGACGCAGGCAGCCGCCAGGCTAGCTCCCCGCCACTTCCCCGCCTCTGCGTGCTAATTAGCGGCGCCGTGCCTTCCGGCCCTCCCCGCCACGCCCCGCCCCGCCCCGCCCCTCCCCGCCTCGCCCTGCCCCGCCCCACCCCGCCCGCCCCGCCACGTACGCCCCGCCACGCCCACTCCGCGTCCGAGCCCGCAAACATTGTCAACCACTACGCACATAACGAGGGCGAAGCACGGAACAGCCAGCAGGCCTCGCCCAATACAATTATTCATATTTCCGCCAATCGCATTAATAGTTATTAATGTCATTATGCTTACAAATTTCAACTGCGTCCGTTATTTGTGTTATTGGCTGTTCCCTTTATCACTTTTTGTAATGGCACCTTTTAAGATAAAATCATAGAAATTTCTTTGCTTTGAATAGTACTTACACACCGTCTTGTCCGGCAACTCATGTTTCCATTGTTCTTATTGAATGGCGTCTTTTAAATCCTTAACGGACGGTGGCCATTAAAATCTTTAACGGACGGCGGGATTTCATCTCTGAGTTCAATTGAATTGTATTGGTATAACAGTACAGTATTATCAAAAGTACTTGTGAGATTAGAAAGACAATAAAGAACTCCCACGTGAGGTAAGGTACAAAACGTTTACAATGGCGTGCGACTGCGTGCCATTAAAACCTTGTCCCAGGAAAAATTCTTTGAAACAACTTTTTATATAAGTTTGAAAGACTCTTACAAAGAGAGGTGACGTAAATTAAATTTTATTACGTCGATTCTGGGGGTTAGCTTATATTACACGAAATTGAGTAAAAAATATTCTGGGAAACTGTAATTCAGAGAATATCTATAAAGAGACTAAGATTGCTGAAATACCTTAATTTTTTATTTCTGTTGCAATACCTAGATTCAAATCTCTCTCCTAGCGTCTTCATACCCTACTTTCCTTCTTGCAAAATTCGGCGACGTACGATACGAAATGCATGCTAAATGTTAAATAGTGGACATCGCGGTCTGCTGACTAAAGATTTGTTTTCGCAGAACAGTTCCCTCACCCGATCTCGTATCTCATATTTGAAACATATTAGCAACTTCTTTCCATTTGCGGTGAATACCAGAATTCGAAAGATTAGAACGCGAAAGGATGTAGGTATTGTAATGGCTTAAAGGCCATCGGCCTAGCCACATAGGATCAAGTAATCTAATTTGTTTGTAATAATTACCTATTAAATAAATAAAAAAATAACTTCTTTCCTCGTCTACGCAGGTGATTTTACTTTCGAAATTACTAATGGCATTTCATTTTGATTGTCCTGTTCTTCGCTCCTCAGTCCGATACGAGCCATGACCGACCAGCAGTGGCCCTACCTATCGGCCAAGAGAAAAGGGTTAGCACCAAGACATCCCCCCCACCGTATACACTGGTCTTCTTAACGTTAGGAGGGGGCTTTCTCATTATCACACAGCAATGGATACTGGCACATTTGGAAGGAAACCGCACAGTTGTAATTTTGACCCGATCGGGAATCGAAGTCAGGGTTGTGTCGTAGAAAGCTAGCACGCTAACCAACGAGTCACTGAGGGCTCATTTTGGTCGCTTACAAAATAAACAACAAAAATTAGAATTGATGGAATTAAATCCTGATTGATCCATTAAAGCAGCCAGTATATCCAAATCTCAACTAAATAGTCCGGCAAATCTTCCACAATCCGTGTTTGGGGGTAGAACCTCCCGTGATACGAAGCGATGAGTGGGAGGGAACGCGAGTATTTTTCGACTAACGGCATACTCTTATAAATTGAAAGCTAATAGAATTTGCAGAATAGGAAGAGGTGTATCAAAAGCTAAAGCGTCTAGTTGGCGTATGCCGCTGCAAGGCGAAACAATCACCGATTTGATACAGCCAAATGAACATTTAACTACTCAGGAAGCGAAAAAATGCACGTAATAGTGACGAGTAACTAGTTTTTGAATGAGTGCTACGTATCTATACAGCACCTTCCACGCGTGTTTTATTTACCCATATGATTTAGCTGTAAAAGAAACACCGAAGGACTCCTGGGGCGGGGGGCATGTCGGAGCGGGACATGACGGAGCGTGACCCGCCGAACCGTGGCGTGCCGGAGCGTAGCATGCTGAGCGTGTTCTGTCGGAGCGTGACGTGCTGGAGCGTAGCATGCTGAGCGTGTTCTGTCGGAGCGTGGCGTGCTGGAGCAGGGCGTGGAGGAGCTGGGCGTTTCGGGAGGAGGGGTGATGGGACAAGCCGTGGTCAGACGAGGGGGGGGGGGCGTGAAGGGGATCGGCGTGAGGGGTCGGGGAGTGACGGTAAGGGGTGTGAGCGGTCGGGGCGTGACGAGACACGTCTTGATGGGGCGGAGTAGGGCGGGGCGTGGCGGGGCATGACGTGGCAACACGGCGTTGCGTCACGGAGCGCTGTAGGGGAGTATGTCGTAGCGGGGGTGAGGGGTTTAGCGAGTCGGGGCTGGTGTGGCAAGGAGGAGAGGGGCTGGGCGTGCCGTGTCGGGGGCGGGGCGGAGCGGGGCGGGGCGGGGCGCAAAGGGGAGCGCGCAATATGCGCTCGTGTGCAGCAGTGAGGTGGCTTCATTCGGGGACGCACGCAATTGGAGGCCTCGCACTGCAGCGCTCCGGTGGCAACGCGCAGCACTACGCACTCCGCGCAGCCATAGCTCGGGACACCTCACTCGGAAAATCCCGTTTTCCCCCCTTTTTTTCTCTTTTCTCCTCATATATCAATAGGGGTACGGAGTCCACCAAATGGTATTTCAAATTCTCATTAACATAATGAGCTAACCCTTAGACTGTTTGGAGTCATATCTGACCCTTGGTGCAACTAATGGTTTGCAACACTGAAAAGTATTCACATGAACTTCTCGTAAACTATTGTGAAAAACGTGTGGGATGAAACACCCACCCACTGACCCAAACCAGAATTCACGCGAGTAGTGGAGAAACAGAGTTTACGTTTTCACTTTTAATTCGTAAAAACTATTTACACTGTAAATTGTACCTCAGCATTTCATTCTAACTCATTTGCTGCGAATTGAGGACCAGAAGACGTACAGGTAAGTTACCCGGTTCTGTAGTACACAGAGCAGAAAGTTTTACTGTGAAACTAATGCTTCAACAAATATCAATAACGAAAATAAATATTTTCAGTGACATTTTTAATTGTGTAGTCCTAGCTTCTAGAGTAAACAAGTTAAGTTGCTTCTTGTCATTTTAATCTTGAAAACAGATTTACAAAGAATGATGTAGTAGTATCTACGTTAACTGAATTTCGCTGACAGACTCAACAGCAAACTAAAATCATGCGTTTGGACAGTAACAATGGAATTCTAATTCACCGAATCACGAGTAATTTTCATTTCCCTGATTGGCATCTTTGCTTATCAGAATTAAATAATAGAATTAACAGTGAACAGCATTAGAAATAGTAAGATTTAAATGCCATCTGCATTGTAAGTCGCGAATGTTTCGTAAATGTGGTTGAAAGAAAAGATTTTATGATTTTGTTTAAATTGGTAAAAATAAAATACCTTAATACGTACGTTATCAGAACACCTTCTCAACACGATTTTTCAAAAAATGTTGGTGATATTTATGTTTTTAAATACTATTTTTCATAAGACAATAAAGGAGAAGTTCCTATTAATGCAGACAAAGTTCCTAAAAACACCTAAACTTACAGGCAAGAAGCGTTTCTTGATAAGCACTGGAAAACTTCATCTTCGAGAAAGTTGACGAGTACAAGGAACGTAGGGAGTCTGTTGGTTGCAATGCTAAGTGAGCGCTATGCATCGGCGTTGGGGCGTGATTGAGGGCGCTGTCACCTGCACGGGTGCTGTGAGGATTCGCCTGACTAGCGCGCCCCTAGCGGCAAGTGGGCGAGGCGTGGAGGGGTGGGAAGAGAAGGCCGTCGCAGTGCGAGGCCACACGTAGGGGCCGAGCAGAGTAGAGCACAAGTAAGCGGGAGAAAGCAAACGGGCGAGGGGGCGAAGCGCAAGGGCCGGTGTATGGCGGTGTGGGGCCGTGGGAGAGCGGTTTGTGGCGGTGTGGGGTCGTGGGAGAGCGGTGTAGAACGGTGTAGAGCGGTGTGGGGAAGTGGGAGAGCGGTGTGAAGCGGTGTGAGGTCGTGTGGAGCGGTGTGTGGCCGGTATTGGGCAGTGGGAGAGCGGTGTGGGACGGTGTGGGGCGGTGTGGGGCGGTGTGGGGAAGTAGGAGAGCGGTGTGAAGCGGTGTGAGGTGGTGTGGAGCGGTGTGTGGCCGGTATTGGGCAGTGGGAGAGCGGTGTGGGGCGGTGTGGGGCGGTGTGGGGCGGTGTGGGGCGGTGTGGGGCGGTGTGGGGCGGTGTGGGGCGGTGTGGGACGGTGTGGGACGGTGTGGGTCGGTGTGGGTCGGTGTGGGGCGGTGTGGGGCGGTGTGGGATGGTGTGGGGCGGTGTGGGGCGGTGTAGGGCGGTGTGGGGCGGTGTGGGGCGGTGTGGGGCGGTGGGGCGGTGTGGGGCGGTGTGGGGCGGTGTGGGGCGGTGTGGGGCGGTGTGGGGCGGTGAGGGGGCGGTGTGGGGCGGTGTGGGGCGGTGTGGGGCGGTGTGGGACGGTGTGGGGCGGTGTGGGGCGGTGTGGGGCGGTGTGGGGCGGTGTGGCGCACTGCGGGGCAGTGTGAGCAGTGAGACGCAGAGTGGAGCAGTGTGGGACAGTGTGCGGCACTGTGGGGCAGTGAGGGGGAAAATGGAGCAGTGTGGTGTGGTGAGGGGCGGTGAGAGGCGATGTGGAGCTGTGTGGGTTTTTATAGGGCGGTGTGAAGATGGGTGATGCGAGGCCTGGTGCGGGAAGGAGAGAGAAGAGACAGGTTAGGGGGCGGGTGCGGAACGGCCCAGGTCGGCGCGCGCTCTATGAAACTTTGATCGCGCTGTAATGGCGGGCGGCCGGGCGAGCTGTCGCTCCCGTCGCCATGGCAACTGCTCGCCCCGCCACGCAGTGCAATGCCACGAGGTGCTGGCGGTGGCTCCCCGCCCACCAGCACTCGCTGGCTGTTACCTGCGTTGTGCTTCCGCATTGCCTCGCTCTCCTCTCTCGGCTGCGTTTGCGTTTCCATTACGTGAAGCCCCCACCCCCACCCCCGCAACTCGCCGGTCGGAATGTAGCAGGCTGCCCTCAGATGGCTGGCCATCTTGCTCAGTATTCCGTTCGGATGGTAACCAGAAAAAAGGACGGCTTTTTTTTGGACGGAAGGTTTACGAACGTAGCCGGCATTTAACACAGTAAATACTCGAATATCTTTTACTTCAGTAACACTAACAAACTATTCCGGTGATTAATTATTAAAATCGAAATCTATCAAATAGCCAGTCAAAAACATTGAAACCAAGTAGATAGAAATCGCCTTCTGGATAAAGCGGTATTAATGTAATTTGCACATTATTACTTAACAATGGCTTCTGAGCACTACACAGAATTCTGATTGAAATTTTAGACACTTTTGCGGGAAATTCCAAAATCTATTAAATTTATTGGTATTCGGGTCGTGCATAATTTGTTAGATCATTTAAAAAACACATAAATGAGAGTCATTATTTACCGGGAGTAGATAATTGACTTGACATAATCGATTATTTCCAAGCGCGGTGACATCGTCGTACTATTGCTCCGAAGCTGTGACGCCAAGTCGTACCATGTCGTACCATTGCTACGAAGATGTAGCCGCGAGTGAAGTAAGTCGTGAAAGGTGAAACGAGGGACTTGTACTGCGAACGAACTCGCTTCACCGCCACCTAGCGGACGTCCTCACCGACGTTCTCTACATCAGCCTTTGTCTGGGCCGTGTCCGAAACCTTCGTGTAGAACGGTTTTCTTCGCGGACGAAACGTACTTCTTGTCCGATTGGTTGGGGATCCAAGCGCCACCCAGCCGAGTACATCCTTTTCCTACTCAGAAGTTCCGTGTCCTCGTGCATCTCAATAACAGCCAAAGTGTTTATTTCCTCCGTCGGGACACTTACGTTTAAATACCGGTTGATCTCTGTCGATGTTTCGTGGTATTTTACTAGATTCTCTCATTTTCCGCACCTGTTATTTCACCGCCATTCTTATCATCATTTTAGTGATTATCCACTGATATATTTATCCATACCGAGCGAAATGACTCAGGGCGTAGTGCGCTGACTTCGCAATCGGGAGGCCCGGTTTCAATCCCTCTGCCGACCATCCTGATCGAGTTTTCGTGGTTTCCTTCTGTCCTCCAGGCGAATGCTGGTATGTCTCCGCTGAAAGGCCACAACCGTCATTAACCGAAGTTGTTAACTACAAGTCACAAAGGTTATGCGAATTCAAGACATCGCTGGTTCGAGGTTGGGTGACCGACAATGTGAATCTAACAGCCGAGGGCCAATGCCCTGTATAGGACGTATTGGCTAAATGCAAGTATATTGACTCATACAGAGATCGTTGTAAGGCCCAGAGATTGAGATAATAATAAATAATATATTCAATGCTTCTTTGGGGTGATAAAATGATGTTTATTTGGCACTTGTACATATGAACTCCGAATTGACGAATATGTCAGGTCATTATATGATACCGACACCAGAAAAAGCCGTAAATTCCAGACAATGTCCCTCGCCTAGAGCTCGCCTAGAGCTGCCCGTGGGCTGCGGTGGGCGTGACGCTTTCAAGTAACAGGACTTTCTGCAGCTATGAGGCCCTTGGGCCGTGCATCTCAGCATGTAAAAGCACTGCACCAGCCAGCCCACTCCCAGCTTTGTTATTCGTAGAGATCCTACTTTTACAAGGTGGCAATAGACTGACTATTTTTTGCCGTACGCTCCTAATTACAAAGACAATAGCTCCAATTTCTCTAACAGAAAATCTATATACATTCAAACGCATCAAAAATAACCGTATTTATTTTTTTCATTAAATAATAAGAAACGTGTAGACTATCGAAAGGACTCAACTGATATTTTGTCTCTTATTCAATATTTACGATAGAAAGCGTAAACACAGAAATTAAAATAAAGTTGCTTCTACACAATTAGATATGTTTTATTAACTCGTTGCAGACGATCGGGTATTTGAAGTTCTCGACCTCCACTTCGTAACTATGAGCCAAGTGTCCAGCGCGTGCCTGCGATGGGCGCGCAAAGTGCAGGACAGTGATGGACCTGCCCTTAGCGCCACTCCAGAGAGGGAGTTGTCAGGCACTGCAGCACTTGGGCAGTCGATCCATCAAGGGGCTGCCAGCACCCGCGTCCCCGACGCTTCCTCCGGAGAGACAAAGCAGCTCATCCACCGCCCCCCCCCCTACGACCAAGGGCTCTCAATGCGTGCTTGCGTAAGCCACGTTTCTACATGTTTCGACACTACGTATTCTTGTAACCGGAAACTGCGTCAAGAGAAACCAAAAATTGTCTACATATCGTAAAAATGTGCAGTAGTTTCTTCTTAAAAAGAAGACTATCAAATCAATTATTTTTTAAATTGATTTCGCATTCTGTTTTTGACGCTAAAGATCGATTTATAAATAACTTCTTTAGAGTCTCTTCCATTTATTTTATTTGATTATTGTTTACACTATTGATTTTGTTTCGCCTTTATCTCAGAATACCTGATGACGCGATCACATTGTGTAGCAATGATTTTAGTGCATAGATACCAGTAAAATAATACAAAGTTAATTGATTTGATTGTCTTTAATGTATGATGATACCAATGCATACGAAAGCAATATAACTTTGATTTCTGGTGCAGTTCAAGGCGTAATAGCTATTAACACTGCAATGCATTGACATAGCTTCTTACATTTTACACACATTAAAAAATATTTTAGAAATTTTCTTCAAAAGCTTTTTGGGAAAATGCTTTCTTGAATGAAACTAGTCATTTTCTTTACAAATTCGCTCATTCTAGAATCCATTTCAGTTCAATATTTACTAGAATAATCCTTATATTTCCAATTTGCAAGAAATAATCTCCTTCCACGATGATATATCAAAATGCACCACAAATGTACCAATCCTATAAATATAAAATAATTGTTTATTCTGCTGACAGGAATTATTTAAAAAAACTTGCAACATTTAGAGGTCACGTTTCAACTAAATAATTATTACCTTTCACCCCTACCATCACGATATCATGTCATCTTCACAGTTATCATACTGTTACATACAATAGTGGTCGCAAATATTATGCAATAGTGGCCGCTCTACGCAATAGTGTTCGCCTAGATATTGATGCGACCTTATATAACAAAAAAAAAAAATTCAACCCAAGCAAATTTCTCAGGTAAATAATTCTCAGAGATTTAAATTAAGAAATTGCCACTTTTCACTGCATCATTATGAGACATTCGTGTACCACGAATACGATAAAGGAGTAATCAAAGAAAACAATGACGTGTATTTCTTAAGTGATAGGTTCAAATGAGCTTGCAGGGCGGGACGTGGTGGTAGATGGTGAAGCTGGACTGGCCTGATCGGGGTCGGGGCGGCCGCTCAGAGCAGCACGGTTAAGGTGGAGGAGGGACGTACAACAGGGCGAGGTTTATTCACAGCTAAAGCAAATGGATAAACGGAATGTGTAGAATGCACTATGTAACGAGTGATCATTCAAACCGATGTTCGAGTTAAGGTAGTTGGGTCAACGTGAAGGTGCCGGGAGTGGCGAGTCGTGAAGGAGCGGGGAGTGGCAAGTCGTGAAGGAGCGGGGAGTGGCAAGTCGTGAAGGAGCGGGGAGTGGCAAGTCGCGAAGGAGCGGGGAGTGGCGAGTAGTGAAGGAGCGGGGAGTGGCGAGTCGTGAAGGAGCGGGGAGTGGCAAGTCGTGAAGGAGCGGGGAGTGGCAAGTCGTGAAGGAGCGGGGAGTGGCGAGTAGTGAAGGAGCGGGGAGTAGTGAGTCGTGAAGGAGCGGGGAGTGGCAAGTCGTGAAGGAGCGGGGAGTGGCGAGTAGTGAAGGAGCGGGGAGTAGTGAGTCGTGAAGGAGCGGGGAGTGGCGAGTCGTGAAGGAACGGGGAGTGGCAAGTCGTGAAGGAGCGGGGAGTGGCGAGTAGTGAAGGAGCGGGGAGTAGTGAGTCGTGAAGGAACGGGGAGTGGCAAGTCGTGAAGGAGCGGGGAGTGGCAAGTCGTGAAGGAGCGGGGAGTGGCAAGTCGTGAAGGAGCGGGGAGTGGCAAGTCGCGAAGGAGCGGGGAGTGGCGAGTAGTGAAGGAGCGGGGAGTGGCGAGTCGTGAAGGAGCGGGGAGTGGCAAGTCGTGAAGGAGCGGGGAGTGGCGCGTAGTGAAGGAGCGGGGAGTAGTGAGTCGTGAAGGAGCGTGGAGTGGCAAGTAGTGAAGGTGCGGGGAGTGGCGAGACGTGAAGAAGCGGGGAGTAATGAGCCGTGAAGGATCGGAGAGTGGGGAGTCGGGGAAATGCGGGGGGTGGTATCGAAAGGAGGAAAGGGCAATGGCGTTGCAGGAGGGGGGGGGGAGGGGGGGGGGAGGGTTGCAGGAGGAGGGGGGGGTTCGGGAGGAGAACGGGAGTGGCGGGGAGTGGCATGTAAGGGGTGCCGGGGATTGTTGAGACGTGGAAGACGCGGGTGAGCAATAGCGGGGAGTGACATGCTGGGATGGAGCGGGGAGCTGCGTGTCGGCGGAGAACGGGAGTGGCGAGTCGGGAAAGACCCGGATGGGCAAGAGCGGGGAGGGACATGCCAGGAAGGAGCGGGGAGTTTCGCGTCGGCGGAGAGTGTGCAATGGGGAGTCCGGTAGAAGCCCCAAATTGCGGCGTTAATGTGATGTCCGCTCCACGCAAAGCGCTAAAGTAGAAGCTGAATATTTGGCGAATGTGGACGGCGCAGTTCTGCCATATGCATTGCAAATCTGTTTCATTGCAGCCACCAGACAAGAAAAACACAGTCTTTTTCTGTCCTATGGCGTTTAAAATATTTGCACAAATTCGATGAATACATGAATGCAAAGCAGCACTCATGACATTCCCAAACTGGAAGCGAGTCGGAGGATCTCTCCACTGAGCATACGTCCGAGAACAAACAAAATTACGAAAAAAAGTAACAGACTTATATACATAATGGTTTTAGAAGTTTCATTTCAGATGCAAAGATAAAAATGTTTGCTCAAAATTGCAACTGATGGGCATTGTCGCTCGTAAATTCTCTTATAATGTGAGACCGTTTTCAAATTCACGAGAGCAGATACAAAATCCCTGATATTAAACATTTTAAGTGTCACATTTTCAAAACCAGATCTTTCCTTCCATTACCCACCTGACTTTTTCCTTTTTAAAGAAAGGTTTCCTAGAACACCTCAGTATGGGAATTACACAATGAAAATAACAGTGCTGATTGCTGTAATGTAATTAACTTATCTTTGCTTATTACAAAAGTTACTAAAGTTCACTTAGAAACAACATACTAGTATCAGTAAAATAAGTACAACTTTTTGGTTAGTGATTCCAATGCATGTCAGGGTGTTCTTACGTAAATCATTGCGGCCAGCGAGCGCGTTGCTCATTTTGAAAAATGAAAGATCACTAAAATTTTAAATGAATTGTAAATCACATTTTACTATTCATTAGATCGTTTCATAAAATTACATTATTGGCACACATCATTACGCCAATGCTCCTTCTGCACCAATGGGTTCCCCATTTGATACGTTTGTAGTTATGGATGATAAAATGCACTAAATGATAACTTCCATGATTCGCAATAACTAAGGAGGGTATGCCAATTCCATTTCCAAATAATCAGTATGATATGTTTGTCAATCAAATATTACACACATTAGAACAAACATATTTTGCAGGAACAAACGTAGGTTCACATTTGCTGCCTTTCAGCCTTTCAGCTTACAAAGAAAATACTTCGCAAATAAATATTAACAACGATATTTTGAGGGAAACGAATCCATGGCTTTTTAATCTATCCGCACACACAATACTGTTCCACAATTGATACCATGTACTGACACGGAGTTTCTTAGCACTTATAATTCACATTATTCCTACCGGAATTCTAAATGAAGTCGTAGGCTTCCGCGGCCAGAGTCATGTGCGTGATCTGGGCTGTCCAGGTGACGCCGCGTCGAAGGCTGTGTTGCCGACGTTTTGACCATCCTGTCGGCAACACAGCCTTCGACGCGGCGTCACCCGGACAGCCCAGATCACGTACCGGAATTCTAGATACAAGAAATGCATTCCCATAACATTAATCTAAAACATGAAACTGCACTGCAGGAAACTGCCCAGTCTAATCAGGTTTACCAAACCTGTTTGGTAGTAAATTTACTGTATAATTATTATAATTCCCAGTAACTAGTGTTCGACTATTCCTGAGATGAATGGTTCGAAGTGCAGTTGAGAGACATAGTTGGAATGACGATTGTGTCTTAGAATGATGGGCAGGAGAATTCCGGGAACACCTAGCGCGATCTCGCTTTACCTACCACACATTCTAAATGGATCGACAGGGATATGAACCCTAGTACCGAAAGGTGGAATGGGAGCCATCTGAAGAGGTCGCTCAGATAAATAATTTCTCCGTTGTCGTGTGTGTGTTTGTGCGTCTTGCGCGCGGGGGCGGTATATGTGCATGCGTGAGTTTGTTCACGCCTGCGTGTGTGTTTTTGCATGTGCGTGAGTGTGCCGCGTGTCTGCTAACGCGCGCGCGCGGGTGTGTGTGAGCGTTAGTATTGTTGCATGCATATGCGTGTATTTACGTATGTCTGATCTGTATGCATACATGTCTGTAATACAGTTTGCGTGGGTGTGTGATAGCATGTACATGCGCGTATGCTTGTGTGTCTAACATGTCCCTGTGCGTGGATCAATTCAATTCAATTCATGTCTTATTTTACACGGAGAAACTCAGACCATCAGACCTGCTCTTCTGTCTGACCATGCAAATTTGGCTAAGTTGCTTTTACAATCTTGCAGAGAAAAAATGAGATTTGGCTGATGAAACAGGCGATTTTAATTTAGCTCAGAATATTCTTTTAGGCTTGAGGAATTTTTACTAACAGTAAATATATGTGTCTATATTAAAATAAGTTCACTGTCTTATAGACAATTACATTATACAGGTATTATCTTATTAAAATGATTTTATTCAGCTTTTTACAACGTTTTGGAGTTCATGCTGCGTCTCTATCATCAGGTAAAATAACCACTAGAATAAATTAAAAATATGACAATATAAATACGAAAAATAAACAAGTACACATGATAGTTAAAATATAATGATAAAATTATTTTACATGGATACATATTACTTTGTAAAATACGGCGTAGCAGAAGGCACAAGATCAGGTAGCATACCTTAGCTCTCATATGAAAACCATTCATGATCACGCAAATTCCATACAAATGATGTTACGTCATAATATGAATTATACTAAAATAATAAAATTCATAATTTACATTATAAGAAAAAAATCATCTCAGAAGTCTGAAAGAGCCAACAAATGAGTTGGATCTAAGCCGTATAAGAAAATTTCAATTATGTATGTTAATTTTAATTAATATTAGCAAGCGTCCATTGTGTGCCCGGCGGCCGTCTGAGAGATTGTGAGGGCAGGATTGTGAGGACGATGAAGAAAGACGGGGGAGGGTAAGGGGAGGGGGAGAAAGAAGTGGCATAGGTAACGTGGCGCAGTAAACGTATATGGGACAACCGGCTTTACATTCTTTCCGAAAGAAGGCGTATGAAATACTTTGGGCCTTCAAAACGGGTTGGAACTTTGGATTAACAAGAAAGTTTATCTACAAGAATGATAGGGCACAAAAGATGTCAAAACCTTGCAAAAGGATAAAAAAACAACTTACAAACTAAGTAGTTATTCGATTCCTGTTGTCATTAGTTGCGAATTCTTAAGTTTCATAATACACAGTGATTTAAGCTGCGAATAAAAAGTAAATTGCATCGTGAAAAAAACGTCGAGAGCTCTACATTTTGTAATGCGGACTTTGAGAAGGCCAATTGCAATGTTAAAACGCTAGCTTCCCTATTGCAATGCTAAAACACTTCCCTTGTGCGCCCTATCCCACAATATGGGGCCGTGTGCCGGTACCCCAACAACTATGCCAAACTCACGAGATAGACAAAATTCAGAAAAAAATCATTGAGTTCTCTGGTAACCAACTCACTAAAAATAAAGTAATATCGCTTTCAAATTACAAAAAGGTCGCCAGGCTTAGCGCTTTATTTAAGGCAAAAAATCCTGGGTTCGATTCCCAGCCGGGGCAAAATTGTAACTGTGCGCATTCCTTACAAATGTTCCAGTATCTATTCCGGTGTGACAGTGAGAAAACCCCCTCTACGGTTAAGACGACCAGTATCTACGGTGTAGGGAGCTCTTCGTACTAACCACACGAACTCCTTACCTCGTGGCCGAGACGGTGGTTCATCGCTGGTCGACCAAGGCCCTTAGTGAGCTGTCGAGCCAAGAAGAGATCAGGAACAGCCCGATACGCTAACCGTCCTACCACCGGAATCGCCGAAGACCACACCTCTCGCCTCCAGAGGAAGGGTCCGCACCCGCAACGGTGCGTAGAAGCCCGACGGGACGGTGCGTAGGGGTCGGAGGGGGGACGGAGGGGAGGGGACGGAGGGGAGGGACGGAGGGGAGGGGACGGAGGGGAGGGGACGGAGGGGAGGGGACGGAGGGGAGGGGACGGAGGGGCGGGGACGGAGGGGAGGGGCCGGAGGGGAGGGGCCGGAGGGGAGGGTATGGAGGGGGGACGGAAGGGAGGGGACGGAAGGGAGGGGACGGAAGGGAGGGGACGGAAGGGAGGGGACGGAAGGGAGGGGACGGAAGGGAGGGGACGGGGGGAGGGGACGGGGGGAGGGGACGGGGGGAGGGGACGGAGCGTAGAGGGCGCTGGCGCCCGCAGCCCCTTCCGAACGGAAGCCGCCCACGCTACTTCCGGCCGAGGGGTTCCCGGAGCTCATCTCACGTTCACCTGATCCCCTCCCCCGCCCCGCTTCACTTCCGGGAGGGGCGGCCTACGAGGTAGCGGTCTAAACATGAATAACAACGACATAAAAAAGACGGCCCCGCGCGCCTGAATTAAACTAATAAAGAGAAATGGGCTTTTCTGCGCGGCAGGCCTGCGCGCCCCTGCCTTCCGTTGTTTCTTAGGAAGCGCCTGCCTGCACAAGAACAGTCGCGCGCGGGGAAATATATAGCTCCAAAAAGAAAATGACTGAAGTGAACAAAATATGAGGGTAGCAGAAGAGGAGGCACTAGTTGAGAAAATAATTGAGACGTAATGTGAAAAAATCTGCGCTAGTTGCGCAAACAAATGGACGTATTGTTGACTGATGTCAGATATTATAAATTTCATATATGCTACAGAAGTTATTTACTCGCACAAATCTATACGAATATTATAACTAACTTGAGATAGTTGCCCTTTGGTAGATTTTTAAAGACTAATCAGTGTTATTTGGCGTTAAACACGAAATATCCAGGGTGAAGTTAATTTACTACAAATAAAAGCAGCACTGTTTTTTTCAATACCTAGCAAAAGAAGCTACAAAGGTAAAGAGAGATCACATTAAACGAATGATTAAGAACTTGAGAATTAAAAAGGGGTTGAGGACAACACAAAATCCTGTTCTCGACTCTTTAAGTGCGTGATGGCACTGTTCGTAGTTTGCTCGCATCAGAAATCTCTATGATTTCAAAACCGCCCATTTCCATATTCCAGGCAAATTTGTTGGGCCAATTTACAGGCAGATATATATTTGTGAACACGCGGGTCGCCTGGTCCTTCTATCACTGGCAGTCGCTTATCACACGGCGGCATCGGAGTTTTGCGGCCACGATGCATTCGCTCGCGGATTCGCACTCGCCCTTGCCAATCAATGGGTGGGGTGTGGGTGGGGGGTGGCGGGCGATTCAATACAGCCCAAAAATTGGATCCCGCGCCACACCGCGCGCTAGCAATTTCCGCAGTAAACAAGGCTGCATATTGTTCGCGTTCCGTGCGGGTCAGGGCCTGGCTTCGACGACGCAGCCGACGCCTAACTCATGAGTACGCGGCGCGTACATGCAGTGCGTTTCGAATAACTGTTGCTCAAATACAGGACACCGGAAGAGGTTGCGCAGGGCATAAATGAATGTCAATGCAGTTCCTTTGATCGGAAGTTTGTGGGTTTCGAGTCGTGACAGCGGCAGGATGGTCGACACTAACCAGAGAGCTAGGTCGAGTTCTGTCGCTGTCTGGAAGTAAATTCTAGCGGCTGGCTGGTCTGATCGGCAGTTTTTCCGTGGTTTCTCCGATCAATACCAGGCAAATGCCTGAGCAGTACCCTAACAAACAAGCCACGGACTGCGAGAAATCTTTCCTTCCTCTTCTGTGTCCTATCTTCTCCTATTACACACACTTACACTCACATGCACTACAATAACACACTTGTTAGGAGAATGGTCGATAGCATAGAGATTGTTGCGGCTGGGGCGGTGACCCTTTGGTGGGAGGTACGTGGTTGAGGGAAACCCCCCTAGCCAACGGTAAGTCGGCGTTGGATCTCAACCTCACCTCCACCTCCTCGAGAAAAATAATATACTACACTTACAGGACCAATGACCTTCTCATTTGGCGCCCCCGGAATCACTAGTAAGAAATCAATCACACACAGGTCCCAAAAAGGCAGCTTGGACAGTTTCGGCGAAAGAAACAAGATAGCAAACCAAAAGAAAAGAAATTGTTTGAATACTAGAATTAAATCTTGCATATTGAGAAAAAACGGAAATGAGGCGTGATGCAATAATGTGCTTTCCACACTGAGCATTCATTCCGGAGATATCGTCTATGAAGTGTTCAGTTAAATGTCCAACTAAAATCAGGCTCTATTATTGCCCAGTATGTGCTCGTGTAGATATTGTTGATCTGCACCGTGATTAGATCACGTGCGCGTAGAGAAGGGTGGGAGATTGAAGGTTAACCGAAGTAAATTAGAATATAAATTTTCATGAAATGAAAGTACTCTAAATTTAATCCTATTGAAATACCCAGCCCTGTGTGACTACACTCAATACCCACCTCGGGGCACGTGTAAACCAGACTGGACTTTGGAATCGACTTCCTAGGCGGCAAGCGCCTGTGGAATGTAGGCAAGCAACTAACTAGGGAATACTCTTTCATCAAGTCGGAAACTTACTTGATATTTAACCAATAATGATGGAGTTCACATATGGTATGTATTGAAAATTTTAGCCATCAAAACAAGATGTAAATCACTGAAAACCTAAAAAAATTAAAACTTTCGTTTTTAAAGCCAACCTCAATAGACACAATAAGGTCACATAGGCAAGTGTAGGGTCAGGCGGTAACTTTTGAGGACTGTCTAATTTCTCCCTGTTCGCCCAACTTTAAATAAACACGATATTAGTGTTTTTTTTTTAGAATCGCACCTACATTGCAATTATGCTATTTTTGTTTCATTTCAAGTACATTTCTTGTTCTAAGAAGTACTTTTTCAATAGAAATCGTGTCTACTTTCCATTTTACTACGAAGTAGTAGAGGGAAAGTATTTAAGTTATGAAATAAATACTTTGGCACAGAAGGTTCTTGGATCCAAAAATGTGGTTTCGGCAATATGCCTCTCTGGCCGAAAATACATGAATTACCCATTTGCTTTCACCTTGGGCAGAAAATCATAAGACTCTCTTTCATGTTATCGATCTCTCCCCTAAGTTGCCACGCATCGACAGCTTTTGTTCTTGAACTTTCATATTCCAGATTTGTTATGGAAAAGAACGTCACTAAATATTTTTTATTCAGTTCTCTTTCATTTAATATTTTGTTGGTGTCATTGACCCAAATGACGCGCAATTCGTATTTATCAGGAGAAAGTAAGTTACTTCTAATTATTTCAAATTAAATAGTCCTTCATTCCCGGCTATACATACAGAGCCCTCGCCCATAATGGTATTTTAATTGGCTAATAATAATAATAATAATAATAATAATAATAATAATAATAATAATAATAATAAGAAGAAGAAGAAGAAGAAGAAGAAGAAGAAGAAGAAGAAGACGAAGAAAGAATTGACACATTCGTAAACCTTGAGCAGTAAATTTAAATTATGGATCTATATTAACGCCAAAACTGTTCGCAGTTGTATTGGTTTAATTTTCCCGCCTTTCTATTGAATGTTAGAAGGACGGCGATTGTAGGGCTCTGGATGTTCTCACCGTATGCCGTCTTAAAAAGATCAAGCGTTGTCAATATGTTTGTTTCATCTACCGATATCTCAAGCTTCGAGAAATCACACAATTTCTCCAGGGGATAAAATGCCAGTTTATATCTGTTCGGTACCCGAGACTCGTAATCAAACCTCTTTTCCCTTGCGCGAGAAAGCGTATTAAAGCCGTTGAAAATAACAATATTGGCTTTTATGAGTTACTTGGCACATACAGCCAGTAAAGCTTTTCTATTATATCTTGTGGGAGCTTAACATCTTCGAATTAAATTTCATATGTGCTCTTAATAAGAGTGATACTTCATAAGTAATGGTATTTTTATTATATATATATATATATATATATATATATATATATATATATATATGTATACATACATCGTTTTAAAATTAATTTAACTCTGGCACCACTGACTATAACTGACGAAACGCCTCTTTAACCTCAATAAATCATTCAGCATCAGTTCGCAAACAGCTTCGCAGCACCGTATCAAGATTGTTTGCATACGTCAGTAATTGTGGTCCGTTCTCAAAGACCACAATAAACTACCGTAGAAGGTCACAGTTAGACCCCTGGGGTACCTCTTAGATGAATTACAAAATGGTTTGATATCCTGCCTCACTAATCATATGTTTCTGCTCAGTAAGTAGTAATTTATTATACAAAACGTTAATAAGTTTTATCTAATGTGATATTTTATTTCAATTTTCAGTTACTGTTTCTTAGGTTTTGTGAGGACAAATAGTTCGGTGAGGCGACGTTAGGAACGTTGTTGCTCAGTTGTTGCTCAGTTGTTGCTCAGTTGTTGCTCAGTGTGTTGCTCAGAAGAGAATTTTTAAAAAAATCCCGCGATTATGAAGCTCCTTATAAATACAATAAACAAATTACAGTTAATTGCAGGTCCGACATGACACGGGAAACCATTCCCTTGTGCTGTGCGCCAAACACCCACCCCCCTGCCTTCTCCCTTCCTTCCCTTTTACCGGGCGGGGCGCACCCCTGCACATAAATCCACGCCGCGGGAAAGGCAGGCGGATTAAACCCCGCGCGCCTATTACTCGCAGTCGCACGGGCGAAATATGAACCAAAGCATAATTCTCGATATGATTTATTATTTAATTGTTCCCCACGCAGCTCCCCAGCAGGTAGCGCTGGCGTCGTTCCGCTCCTTCCGGCCTCTTCGGCTCCTGTCTACTTGCGGTGCACAGCTTCCAACGTTGCTCACGGAACTCGTTGCACAGATAATTTCCCGGCTGCATTATTTATCTCTGTTTATAATCACAACAACGCGTTACGCGCGTGAGCGATGAGCAAACGAGGCTTAAGTAAATTTCAGCAGTTTTAATTCCGCAGCGCGCGCCTAACGCACGTGGGCAATGGGACGCGAGCGCCGACGCGCGTGCAGGTGCGGGGGCGCGGACGGGCAGCGGGCGGGGTCAGTGGCGCGGATGTTTCGAAGGCTGCCACCGCCAGCGCCCACGCGGCCGTTGAGGGTGGGGTGAGCGTTGAGGGCGATTAACGAGGTGGGATGTGCCGGAAAAGGAGCGGGAAATGGTGCGGGAATGGGAAGGTTGTGGGAGTACGGAGATGTTGGGGTGGGAAGAGTCAGGGATGGGACGAGAGCGGGGTCGTGAGCGGGGTGGGGTCGGAGAGTGGATGGGGATGAATGTGGGGGTGGGGATAGAGGTGAGGGTGGGGCTGAGGAAACGACGGCCAGACGGCAGGATACGAGGGAAGGGCGGGGAGATGAAGGAGCGGCGGAAGGCCGGGGTGAGAGGGATATGGAGCCGTACACAGCGTTGGGTGAGCGAAGCAGGGAAAGGGTTGGAAATAGAGAAGGTGATGCTGATGATGGGCAGGCGGGCGGCGGGGCGAGGGGCGGGGCGAGGGGCGGGGCGAGGGGCGGGGCGAGGGGCGGGGCGAGGGGCGGGGCGAGGGGCGGGGCGAGGGGCGGGGCGAGGGGCGGGGCGAGGGGCGGGGCGAGGGGCGGGGCGAGGGGCGGGGCGAGGGGCGGGGCGAGGGGCGGGCCGAGGGGCGGGCCGAGGGGCGGGCCGAGGGGCGGGCCGAGGGGCGGGCCGAGGGGCGGGCCGAGGGGCGGGCGAGGGGCGGGCGACGGGCGGGCGAGGGGCGGGGCGAGGGGCGGGGCGAGGGGCGGGGCGAGGGGCGGGGCGAGGCGAGGGGCGGGGCGAGGGGCGGGGCGAGGCGAGGGGCGGGGCGAGGGGCGGGGCGAGGGGCGGGGCGAGGGGCGGGGCGTAGGGCGCAGTTGGATAGGATCCGGGCTGGAGGCCTACCTGGAGACGGGGAAGGGTGAGGCGGAGAACGGCAGTATGGGGACCCTGGCTGTGGCGGGGTGGTGCGCAGGTCAACGCCCGTCGCGTGTAATGAGGTCGGGGAAGAGCGATGAGACAGCCAGCAGTGCGCCGGCGGAAACCAATGGCCCAGTAACACCGTGCGTTGGCATCCGTTTTCATTTGGCGCAGTAATTTTCAGTTTTATTCGGTGATGAAAATCCTTTCGATGACATATTATCGTTTAGTTTAAATGTCCGGAGGAAGGATCTTAGAAACATTCTTTAGAACTATTGCATCTTTTGGAACTATTCCATAAGACTAAAGTACGTATTGCCAAGCAAAGACAGAAGCTACTTCGCCACTGTGTAAGAGAAAAATGACAAGCAGATCTTCAGAAACCACCAGAATTAAAGCCTTAGACAGTAATATCGCAGATCATGACATCCTTCTCTGACCTGACAATTATATTTTTGGAAAATCAGTTTGAGTATTATTGAATCTTTTTAGTTCTAATTTATTTTCGGTTTAGACACAAATTTTAAAGAAGGCTGTAATTTACATTGCTTATGGAAGAAAAATAGCCAATATAAAGCAATTTAATATATACAAATTTGTACCTCAATTCTGAAATACATTCTCACAATCAATTCCAGCACCATGTTATTACACAAGAACATTGCTATTCAATCTAATCCTCAAAACTCTCTGAGGGAGAATTCTAGCGGCTGGGTGCTCCGAACGGTAGTGTTCCGTGGTTTCTCCCGTCTACACCAGGCGAATGCTAGAGTAATACCCTAAGAAACGGGCCACGGAGCGCGTGCGATATTTCCTACCACTTTACTGTCCTATTCTCACTCCTCACGTACACACTCTTACACTCACATGCACCTACACCATCATACTTGACGGGAGCTTATAGCTTCCGACTGGGGCGGTAACCCGCTGGAGGAAGATACCAGGTTGGGAAAAGCACCGCAAGCAGGCATAGGTCGACACCGGACCTCGCCAGATAGCAGGCCAAGCTACCTCCAACGAAAAAAACATGAACCATACTAACGGGACTAATGACCTTAGGAGATGCCCGAAATCACTAATCAATCAAATAATTCTCAAAACAGAGTTAGAGGGAAATAGCTTGTTGTAAACCTGATACTGAATACTACAACAGTGAACACAATATTCTCACATAGTATGTACGTATTTTCTCTACGTGCTAATCTGCAAAATCATTTTATTACATATTGAAGGTTGGAACGGAGCTTCAAATTTTACTTCATATATAAAACAGCAGAGATCAAAACGAAAAGATCGTTAAATCAGAAACATTCTAGATAAGAAAAACTGTGCTTTTTCCTTGTATACAAATTCGTTTAAAGATATTTAATGTCAGAAGCATGTATGTCACCGACATATTTTCCAGTCATTATTAAATGTAATATAAAAGTGATGTGTGCACCTGCGAGCCCATAGCCCACAGTTTGGGAAAGTCATAGACTGATGAGGTGGTAGTGTCATACTAAGTATGAATGTACTTGGTGCGACAGCCCGTAAACGGGCTCTGACCTGCCGACGACGTCCCTGCCTCGCGGCAATGGGTTAACGGTCCCGTCTGGTTAGCAACTAGTCATCTCCTCACCTCCAGCCTTCTCAATCTCAGAAGTAATTTTTTTCATCGTCACTCAGCCACATATAGTGTGACATTGCAAGGAAAACGCACATTATAATCTTGCTTGACCGAGAATCGAACCCAGGGCCACTTAGAAGAAAGCGAGCACCTTGACCAAGAGCTAGACACGAGACTTAGTGTCAGAGTGTGTCAGAGAGGCTTTGTGTAATTTCTGACACCAAATAGTTTATTTGCAAAAGAAAAAAAATTGTACTACAATAGCAAATTCTTTTGTAGCAATTTGTAACAAATTTATGATTCTAAACAAGAATCTGAAAATGTGATTCTATCTAGCAACAATTTTTTTTCCTAGCTTGAAATCGAACTCTTTCTTACAGATATGAAGCAATTAATTGTGTAGATTTCATGTAAAATTACGCGAAAACTACCCATATTTTTGTAAATTATACACGCATTTGTTTATAAAGTTGTCTTTGTAGATCAGTTTTATTAACGAAAAATCTCTATCTTCAATATTGGAGTCGTAGTAAGATGTAGAAAAAATAGATTTTTTGCAACTTTTGAAAATTCAGAGATTTTTGGAATTCTGATTTTAGATATCAATTTTTAATCATCATTTACAATATTCGAGAGAAAAGTCATTTAAAACAATGTGGTGCTAATTCTGAGAAAAGTTTGAAAATGCTATACAGGCTATGACATTTATAACATCCTCCATAGTCAAACAGTCAGTTTCAAACTCACAGTTTTGGCCAGCTCTACCGGCGAATAAAAATTTTGAAATCATCTAAACGATATAGATGGTAACTTTGACCACAAACGGACAGATATACAGACGTACAGACCTTTGGCCGGCGACCAATTTTTGAGGATGAAGGGTCCAGAAAACGTTAATTCTGTTTACTCAATGTGATTAAAGAAGTAATTTACTACACATAGGATCAAGGTTTATTAACTTTTTTTGATACCGAGTTAACGCAATATGAGTTTTTCTGTTGAAAATCTCCGATTTTTTCTGCATCTACAAAATACTTTCTCTGAACTAGGTAAGTACGTAGAAATGCGACAGAGTAAAATGTGTTTACCACATTCCCAATTCTTAATTGTTACATTTGTACACATTATTATTGTCAA
Source organism: Gryllus longicercus (assembly GCA_038098605.1). NCBI lineage: Eukaryota > Metazoa > Arthropoda > Insecta > Orthoptera > Gryllidae > Gryllus > Gryllus longicercus. Next base: position 119,816 of record JAZDUA010000804.1, on the reverse strand, counting down.
TAGGATTATATATTTCCTTTACAGTCTAATTCGTTTTAGTTTATCCAGTCAGTTACTTAACATGCAGATACATGATGAACGCAGAATCAAATAATTTGTGTGAAGCCTTTGAAGTATCTACATTCTATAAGCCCACTGAGAAGTAAGCACGTAATATATGAATAGAGTGGTGAAAATCAAACGAGGGGACCGATAAGTATGGAACAAATAGATGGATTAAACACACTCGGCACAAACGTTTTAATTATGAATCTAATTAACGGGTCGAACAATCTCGTTTCGCTTTTAGAAAAAATGAACGCTTCAAGTAAATTGTAATCAATAAGCGACACAAAGCGAGCAGATGTAGCCACAATTTGCAACAAAATTATCCATATACAACATTAAATAACTGAAAACGAAGAAAAAAACAAAAAAGAAACTACATTTGTCTTGTTAACATTAACTCACACAAGGAATTGTTCAGTGCCTTATAAATATTTTATTTTCTCAATTTTACAGCCAAAACTTTTGTAGATGCAAAGTAGAGGACTTTGCATACCACACTTTAGTGGTCACGAAAATGATTTAATCGACATTCCACTTCTCCTTGGGATTGTCTACGGTGTAACGCACCTCAAACGATCGTAACGTATATTACCACAACTCATTTTCTTGTCAATTGCATTCTAAGTGTGGCAGGAATGTAATTACTCTGTCAAACCATCACACGAACCATCAACATTGCGGTCTGTCACTCTACAGGGAAGCTTAGAAAACAACCAGTTCGAGTTCTTGTCTGGACGTCGTAGCGAGCGGACGTGTCTTGGGGATCGCTCTCTCTTCCAGGTAAAGAGATAATGGGCTGCGACCTGCAGGCGTACCGGGCCCGCATCGGCGGCTGGGCCGCCCGCGTGGCGTGCGTGCTGAGAAGGGGTAGCGTTTCTGCTCCTTCTCTGGACGCCTTTGCGTTGCTTATTATAGCAACATTATTAATTATTGGTGGCGTCGAAATGAATCCTGGCCCGGTGTCCACGCGACGCGGCGCACCAGTAGACGTTTCGTGGAGGTGCGTCGAGTGTTGTAACGGCGTAGGTGGACTGCGCGATGAACTGGCGCGTCTTCGACAGGAGTTCCTGAAGGTAACGGCGAAGCTGGCTGCAACTCAAAAGGAGCTCCAAAATCTGAGGGTAGCCACAAGAGTGCATGAGGTGGAGAGGGCAGCAGAGTCCGCAACGGTGACAGTGCAGCTGGCCACAGCAGACCGGCCAACGGAGGTGACGGCGCCGGCCCAGGCGGCCGCGCCGGCCCTGGCTGCCGCGCCGGCCCCGGGCCCGGCTGCCGCGCCGGCCCCGGCCCCGGCTGCCGCGCCGGCCCCGACGGTTTCAACGGCGACGACGGCAACAAAATCCTATGCATCGGCTGTGAGGGGCCCAGCGGCAATGAAACTTCGAAAAGGGACGAATCGCAAGATGTGTGTTGTGTTCGGTGACTCCATAGTGCGACACGTGGGTCACGAAAACCTACAGGTCAAGTGCTTCCCGGGAATCCGCGTGGAGCAACTGAAAGCGCAGATCGAAGCCAGTGAGGTGGAAGCCCCGGAAACTGTTATCATTCACGGAGGCTCCAATAATTTACGGGGATGTCGCTCGTTTGACCACCTCACGGGCGAGATCTACGATCTTGGGGTAGCAGCTAAGAAGCGCTTTCCATCCGCCCGCATAGTGCTTAGTGGTGTAATCCGCCGCCGGGATGTTTGGTCCCGTAAAGTCGCTAGGGTGAATCGCGACATGGACTATGTGGCAAAAGCGCTCGGATTCATCTTTGTGGATCCGAACGGGTGGATCTCGGAGAGCGCCCTAGGCCGGGATGGCGTCCACCTCAACCGGAGGGGCGTCGCGGCGCTCAGTGGCCTCTACACCAGAGTAGCTGAGTTCTGCGCACGCCCTCCTGTCAACCGTTGACGCTGTGAATGCCCGCCGATCTTGCACGCTACGGTTGAATCGCGGGCTGTGGAGATAGGAGCGGAAGCTGAGGGTCTCGCACTGGTGCTGGAAGCTTCAGCGGACATGTGTGTGATGGCGGAGACGGCGGAGACGGCGGAGACGGCGGAGACGGCGGAGACGGCGGAGACGGCGGAGACGGCGGAGACGGCGGCGACGGCGGCGACGGCGGCGACGGCGGCGACGGCGGCGACGGCGGCGACGGCGGCGACGGCGGCGACGGCGGCGACGGCGGCGACGGCGGCGACGGCGGCGACGGCGGCGACGGCGGCGACGGCGGCGACGGCGGCGACGGCGGCGACGGCGGCGACGGCGGCGACGGCGGCGACGGCGGCGACGGCGGCGACGGCGGCGACGGCGGCGACGGCGGCGACGGCGGCGACGGCGGCGACGGCGGCGACGGCGGCGACGGCGGCGACGGCGGCGACGACGGCGGCGACGGCGGCGGAAACGGCGGCGGCGACGGGATATATTCAGGTGAGGAATGGCTTTCTAAGATTGTTGCAGGTAAACTGTCGAAGTATAGTTAATAAAACCATTGAGTTTTGGAACCTAGTTGATTCGTGCGATGCCGATATAGTGATAGGAACAGAATCGTGGTTATCAGATGACGTAGCTAATTCTGAAATCTTACGCTCCGGCTATAAATTATATCGAAGAGATAGAAAAACAAGAGGCGGTGGAGTTTTTCTCTGCGTTAAGACAGCGTTATATGTTAGAAATAGTTGGTTTAGTAACAACCTGGAAATTTTAGGAATGGAAATTGACGTACTAGGAAATCCCGTGGAAATTATTGCTTGTTACAGGCCGCCAAACGATGGGTATGAAATTTTAGATGAAATCGGTGATAGGCTGGAAAACAGAAACGGTCGGTCTATTCTTCTCGCTGGCGACTTAAACCTTCCCGACGCTAATTGGAAAGGAGAGGTGTGCGACAGGAAACTTCAAACGCGCGTCAATCGTCTGGTATGGGAGCAGGGATTAACGCAGGTAGTCGACAAACCCACGCGGCAAGGAGCAATTTTAGACATTTTCCTTGTTTATCCAGCAGAAATGTTTCTTTCCTGCGACGTCTTTCAGGGAATTAGCGACCACAAAGCAGTTGTGGTAGAAGTTCAGGTAAATGTAATTAAGCGACCTGAGGCAAAAGGAACGATAGTCAGGCAATATAGAAAAGCGAACATTGAAGGACTACGTAGTTTCTTAAGAGAAAAATACAAACATTTTCTAAGAACAGAAGGGGGAATAGAGGAGCAATGGGGAGCTTTTAAAACAATCGTTGAAACCGCTTTAGATACGTATGTTCCTTGCAAAATACTGAAAAGTAATTCTGATCCTGAATATTTTAACGGGGCAATACGACGTTTAAAGAGAAAAGTTAGGCTAGCATTTAATAGGAGACATCGTAGCATTGCTGACATGATAACGTTCAAAAAATACTACAAGGAATTAGAAAAAGAAAAGAAAATTGCTCATGAATTATTTTTAAGAAACATGTTGGAGACGGGACGAAATAATTGGTCAAGCTTTTACAAATATGTCCGCAGACGCCGGGGGAATAAGGAAGAAATTCAGGAAATTCGAGTCACAGATAACGAGCCACTGCACGACGACCAGGCAAAAGCAAATGCGTTCAACGCGTATTTCGTATCGGTATTCAAACCAGAACGGGCGCAAGAGCATGTTCATTATTTTCCAGTAGAAAATCAATTTAAACTCCACGCATGGGAACTCCGCAATCGTATAAAATCACTGGAAAACGGTAAATCACGCGGGCCAGACGGTATCTCGACAGATTTTATTAAACTCGGTGGTGAGGCGATATTGCCCTATTTGTTGAGATTATTCAATATTTCCATTAATAATGCAAGTTTACCAGACGATTGGAAGGCAGCTATAGTGGTTCCAATTTTCAAAAATGGCGATAAAACGAAAGTATGTAATTATAGACCTGTATCCCTCACTTCAGTAGTATGCAAAATAATGGAGCATTTAATAGCCGGGTACATTCGTCGCGAATGGGAGAAAGTGAACTGGATTTTCCACGGACAGCATGGGTTTAGAAGTCAACATTCGTGCGAAAGTCAAATTGTTTCTCTTTTTCAAGATCTAGCTGACGTAGTTGACGCGGGTGGGAGGGTGGATGCAGTAGTAATCGACTTCGCGAAAGCATTCGACGTGGTACCGCATAATTTACTTATTAGGAAAGTATTAACCTCAGGAGTTGACGCTAGAGTTGTGAGGTGGATAAGCGAATTTCTAAGGGACAGGAAACAAAAAGTTCGAATTGGCAATCAGTTTTCGACTACGGGAAATGTTACTTCAGGGGTTCCACAGGGAAGTGTGTTAGGGCCATTACTCTTCTTAGCGTACGTGAACGATCTCCATGTGAACATACAATCAAAGGTGCGTTTATTTGCAGACGATTGTGTTATATACCGAAAAATCAAAGATAGCACTGACGAACAAATATTACAGCAGGATTTAGAGCATTTACGTGATTGGGCTGAAAAAAATGACATGGGAATTAATGGATCTAAAAGCAGAACAATAACGTTCGGGCGGGGACGAAATTATGAGGAACCAGACTATCGTTTAGGTGAGGTAATCATCCCAAGAGTCTCATCATGCAAGTATTTAGGCATTCATCTAGATAGTAAATTAGGGTGGGAGGTGCATATAAATCAGACAGTAAGAAAAGCGTGGAAGTCTTTACATTTTGTAATGCGAATACTAAAGAAAAGTTCTGCAAACGCCAAAGAGTTAGCATATCTTACGCTGGTTCGCCCTCTCATGGAATACGGAGTTGCATGTTGGGATCCATACAGAAAGGCGCACCGGAAAAATCTAGATAGAATACAGAGAAAAGCGAATAAGTTTACCTATAGACGTAACGTAACAAAAAAGTCATGGGAACCTCTAGAAACGAGAAGAACAAAGGCGAGGCTTTGCGCCCTTTATAAATCGTACGTAGGTCAACCAGCTTGGAAGGAAATTCAGATTAGACTAGAAAAACCAAATTATTTCGGCCGAAGCGATCACACCCACAAAATTCGAGCAAGGAAACAAAATTCAGATCTTGGGAAGTTTTCCTTTTGTAATAGAACAATTAGAGATTGGAACAGTTTACCTGCGGCAGTTTTCAAAGCTTTTCCTCTCAGTGTCCGAAGTTTTAGAAATAAGTTAGAACAAGATAACAGTAATTGATATTAAATGAGTAAGTGTTGTGTAGTGCGGTGTAGTGCTGTGAAGTTATGGTCAGTGTAATTCAAAACAAAAAAGTGTAGTGTAGTGAAGTGTAGTGAAGTGAAGTGCGGTGAACGCGATCAATGCTCTTTTCAATGCTGCTTTTCGTCTTGTACTGTATTGTACGGTATTATTATTATTATTATTATTATTATTATTATTATTATTATTATTATTATTATATTATTATTATTATTATTGTTATTATTTTATTATTAATGTAAGTCTTGTAATTTCTGCAATTATTGTTACTTAACTGCCACCGGGTCATACCCATTTGCAGTTCTAATAAATCTAACCATCGCGACACAATGCAAGTTTGTAGCTACTGTTGTTTCTACGCGAGCGTTTACTATGTTTTCAGAGATTTATGAGATCCTTTACGGGATTAATGGGACAACAACTGAAAGTACGTTTGCCCTCGAACTCAATGGGTCAACTTATTGAATCGAGTACGTAACCTAACGAATATTATGTAGAATATTCCTTTACCAGAGCACAAATGTGTAATCAGATAGCACAAGACTTCTTTCAAGATCAAAAAGTAAATTTCCTCTTATGTCAAGTACATGGATTTTATAAAACAAAAAAATCTATATTATCTTCCATTTTCATATATATATATATATATATATATATATATATATATATATATATATATATATATATAGTACTACACAACATTTATATTCACGTTTTTCAATGCAAAAATACTTTTTAACAAAATTAAACATGTTTTACTAAATACAAGATAATGTCAATTTCAAGAAACTATTTTTTACTGAAAATGGATAGCCTCGCGTTTGCACGCGACGGAAAAGAATTATTGTGATATAAAATACGATTTCAAATACGATCGATCTCAAATACGATCATCAGCCCAGTTAATAATCACCACAACGATATTTGAACTGATTTGAAAAGAATGTCAAAACACTTTGCGTTGACGTAAAAGATCAGATGACTGAAACCTTATGAGATGCCTGCAGTTAAGTGGATAACTTTGGTTCATCAGGAATTTTTGAGAATGTCCGTGAGACACAATTACTAATTCACGAGTTTAAACAACCTCGTTTTACGTAAGAGTTTTGAGCATTGAAATTAAAATCCATTCGTTTTCGAACAGTTACATTCACGAGCTATGTCTAGAACAAAGTGAAAATCAACGTTGTTTCTGGAAAAGTTTTAAAAATTCAGGAAATGTGTGGGGGCGTTCAAGTGTTACACACATTACAGACACACATGAATCACATACCAAATGTAGATAATATCTAGCAATAAGTTTGTGACTGACAAGTACGCCATCAGAACACGGTCAGTTTCTTTGCCTTTCTATCTCGCCGTTTTCTCATTCTCATGCTTAAGATCGGTTTGCCACCTTAGATAATGTCCAGTAATCAATAAACTCAGAGGGGTTTTGCTGCAGAAGAGACGTTGTTGCAAAGAACAATGAAAATAAGACGTAGGTCTTTAATGCGGCCGCTCAAATAACTTAAGCTGTAGAGAATAATGTAGTTGCATTAAGAATACGAGATATTCACCTGCCTAATTTTATACTCCATTTTATTTTGATTAATCATCACTAACATGCAAAGTATATACTGCTAGTTATTGACGTATTAAAATGATCGTTTACACAAAAATGTTTGCGAGAATATTTTTTTTTGTTAATTAGAAACTTCACAATTGTTCAGATTACCTAACGCAAAACTGATTACAATAACGTAATTTCAACTCTGGCAATTGAGGTTCTCGCCATTTGGCATTGTTTATCAATCAATCCATTAATTTGTAATGACGTTCATTGCGTAAGTGCACGTTTCATTAATATGATGGGACTCCTGCATTGGAACACCTGTGAATCATTAAATATTTCGCAAGTGTATTTAAACGTTACAGATTCAATCCCTCACACATCCATATGGTAATTACGATTTACAATTATGAGAAGAAAATTAAAAAATTCAGAGCAAATATGCTAATAATGATAATATACTAAAAAAATCCATTTAACATACCATTTCAATCGATTAACATTCTCGCACAAATAAACATTTTTTACACAGATAATGAAGAAAACACAGGTTTATGTCCTGTGCAATTAATCACATATTCATGTAATATTTTTATTTGATTATGCATTCACTTTATCTGTGGGATGCCCACTTCACATCCCGGCTTTTTCCTCCCTTGACTCTAGAGAAAACTTCACATCTCTGCGTCATTTCACATTCTTACACAACCTGACCGGAAAGGGACCAACCGTCGTCTCGGCTAGAAGAGGAAGTCTATAGGTCCTTCTGGGATTGTTAACCTGTCGATGCCGAAGTATCCCGAACGACCATCTGTGTTGGAACATTAAATCGCCTCTTCCGAGGTAGGATCGGAGAATGAAAGGAAGAGGGTTGAAATGTGATGGATTAAGATAGAAAGAGCTTAAACCACGCCACCCAACGAAAAAAACAAAACAATTATATCTGAAGGTGAAGTCAAACTCGTAACCCCTCGATAAATTGATTAATGGATTGATTAATTGTTCCGGGATGGTATACTGCTAAAGTCATTATTCCCGTTAGTGTAGTGAATGCTTTGGCAGCCAGGTATCTCCCACCAGCAGGGCACCTCCTCAGCCGGAGTAAACTCCCGACCAGACTCAGCATGTGTGGTAGTGTAGTGTAGTGTATGTAAGTGTAAGTGTTTGTAAGCAAGGAGTAAAGATATGACAAGGAAGAGGAAGGAGAGACTGGGCACAGTTTGTCGCCCGTTTGTCGGAGTACTGCTCCGGCATTCGCCTGGTGTGAATCGACGAAGCCACGGAAAACTCCAAATCAGAGCCGCTAGAATTCTCCTCCAGACAGCGACTGAATTTGTCCTATCTAGCCAGGGCCCCGCCTAACCTACGACATCCCGATCACAGGCACTGCAGTGCCATCAGTTGATGCTCTGAGCCATCTGTCCCGGTCGTTCGATCGTCTCGAGTGAACGCCGGAGAGGCCACGGCGACATGGCTAAGTGGCGAAGTGGCGAAATGGCGAAGTGGCGAAATGGCGAAGTGGCGAAACGGCGAAGTGGCGAAATGGTGAAGTGGCGAAATGGCGAAGTGGCGAAATGGCGAAGTGGCGGAATGGCGAAGTGGCGGAATGGCGAAGTGGTGAAATGGCGAAGTGGCCCTTACCCGCGCTTGTACCGCGCGGTGGGAGGGGAGTCTCGAAATTCGCGGCGCCTTCAGCACTGACTCCCGCTGCGGCTCTATTGTCCGCCAAAATGTATGTTTCCTCCTGTGCTTTCAATGTATTCCTTTATGAATGAACGCATGTACAAGAGCGCTAGCCACGAAATAATTCACGTCTGTTTTAATCAAGCTTACAATTATCTGTTATATATTATTTCATATTGCCATTTCATTGTACCTGCTGAAGTCTTCTAAATCCACTCTGTATTGTTCTCTAAGTGTCTTCAATTGATGATCTACATTGTATTAGTTGTGGACGTCGAATATAGTTATTGACTTTATTAAACTCATTACCGATGCATTGAGAATATCTGTTTAGGGGTAATTTACTTTATTTATTGTATACGTTTATCAAATAATCAAGATTGACATAAATGTGTGTTTTGTGGTTTCTAAAGCTACGTTTGGATGCATTAAAATCCTGTGTTTATTATAATGTGATTCATTCGTGAGGCTCCTCGCTTTTTGTATTATTCTGACTCTACATGTTTCTACAATTTCATATTTTTGTTCCTGTCGCAGTCTACTCTTTCCTGTTGTTTATTGTTCAATTTATTACAGAAGTAACAGGTCGTCTTAAATGAGAGAAATGCAAACGCATTAGTTGATGGGAAACGCTGCACAGTGTAGTTGTTCTCTTAGTTACGAAAATTGCAATTATGTTTTTGAAGCACCGAAGCAAAATTCGTTGTCTCCAGCATGCACACTTCCATTTTATTGCGAAACTTACTTACCTAAAGGATGATAGCAATTTCTTAAGGCTTACGCACGTGCTATAAGAATATCTTTTCCGCACTGTCAGTATGAAAGTAAAACGGCCCTCCTTGACTTTGTTATCTTTGACACCTCAGCTAGTGAATTCCTTCCAGCATTCAGGTAAAACATTCAATTCTTCCCCTCTTCTATTGCTTCTGCTGCTAGGAGGTTTCAACCTCCCATGCCTCTTCCCATCTCTCCTTCCCTCCCGCAGAGGCATTTACTAATGAGGCGTATCGCATTCAGCCACCAGCTGCTCTCCCGGCGCCACCCCCGCCTCGCCCCGCCCCAACCCGCCCCCTTCACGCCTCCTCCTCTCCGCACACCAGGCAGCGCCCCACACCCCACCACACCTCACCTTAGCACACAGCACCTGACCTCCTCACCCCACCTCCCCACACCTCGCACCTCACCTCACCTCACACCTCACCTTACCACACAACACCTGACCTCCTCACCCCACCTCCCCACACCTCACACCTCACCTCGCACCTCACCTCGCACCTCACCTCACCTCACACCTCACCTTACCACACAACACCTGACCTCCTCACCCCACCTCCCCACACCTCACACCTCACCTCGCACCTCACCTCACCTCACACCTCACCTTACCACACAACACCTGACCTCCACACCACACCTCCCCACACCTCACACCTCACCTCGCACCTCACCTCGCCTCACACCTCACCTTTCCACACAACACCTGACCTCCTCACCACACCTCCCCAGACCTCACACAGCTCACCTCGCACCTCACCTCACCTCACACCTCACCTTACCACACAGCACCTGACCTCCTCACCACACCTCCCCACACCTCACACACCTCACCTCACCTCACACCTCACCTTACCACACAACACCTGACCTCCTCACCACACCTCCCCACACCTCACACCTCACCTCGCACCTCACCTCACCTCACACCTCACCTTACCACACAACACCTGACCTCCTCACCACACCTCCCCACACCTCACACACCTCACCTCACCTCACACCTCACCTTACCACACAACACCTGACCTCCACACCACACCTCCCCACACCTCACACCTCACCTCGCACCTCACACCTCACACCTCGCACCTCGCACCTCGCACCTCGCACCTCGCACCTCGCACCTCGCACCTCGCACCTCACCTCACTACTCCCCTCCTCATCCACCCAACTCGCGTCAACCCACCCGCCTTTTATGGCCGAGGTCTACCTATCTTGCACCACCTCACCGTACACACCGCCGCCTCCCACAGCGTGATACAACGAGCTGCCCACACGTAACTCGAACACTTTGGCATGTTTATTTTTCTTAAAGAAAACACACAACATCGCCATTTTAAACCAATCAACACCAAAACATATATCTATGCTCAGTACATTACTATTGTGTTTGTTCCGCAGCCAAAAGAAAATCATCAACGTTATAACTCAGCAGATAAAGTGAACTGAACAAAAACGAAATTTCAAAAGAGACGAATGAGACTTCGAAAATAATTTGGGTGCGACGATGCGTTCCGTGTCGATAGCATTTATCATTTTTAAGCATTTTCTCTGGGCCTGGGTGTATGAATTTTCCAAAGTATTAGTATTGATCTGCCCCTCATTTATCGGCCTGCCATCCTTTTGTACCTCTGGCCGCGCGCGTTCGCTTTCCGCAACGGCGTTCCTTTCCCGGCGCCCCCGCCCCCGCCCCCGGGCACCCCTCCGCCCCCGCCCCCGCGCCGCAGCCATTTGCTAATGAGATGGAAACGATCCGGGCCGGCGGCGGCGGCGGCGGCGGCGGCGGCGTGGCGTGGCGTGGCGTGGCGTGGGCAAAAATGATGTCCTTACATTTCGATTCATCACTATGCAGGCGGGGCGGGGCTCCTGCAGAACGGAAATTGAATGTTTTAGCATACGCTTCATTACACCGCTTTTTGTGGACGCTTTGAGCGCCGCCCGCACCTGCCCCCCCAGGGTCGAGGTTGGGGGTGGAGGTGGAGGTGGAGGTGGAGACGGAGTGGCGGGCGCGAAGCCTGGGGTGGGTACGAGAGGAGCGGTTGGCGTGAGGCAGGGGCAGAGGAGATGTGAGGACGGGGGAGCTGGGTGGAAGGGAGCACGGGTGAAGGATGGGGTGGCTGGCTCGATTAGGGGAAAAGGAAGGTTAAGGCGGGCGTCGGGGCCGGTGCAGATTGGGTAGATAAGATCGGAAATGGAGGGGTGGAGGGCAGGGGGGGATGGATGAGTGGAGGTAGGCGGCGAGAACAGACGTGTTTCGGGCGGAGGGGAGGATGGGGTAGGGGCAGCCGACTGGAACAGGGCGTGAGCGCGGAAGGTGTAGAAATGTTAGGGGGCTGGGCGAGTGAAGAGGTTCAGGCGGTGTGAAGGGTGTTGGTGGACGGGTGCGGGCGGGGATGAGGAGGGAGAGGGGAGGGGAGGGAAGGGAAGGAGACGGCGGGTGGACGGGTGCGAGGAGTCACGTGGTAGCGGGGCGAAAGGAGCTTGGTGCAGTGGGAGGCGACGACTGGAGCTGGACGGACAAAGAAGGGAGTGGAGCAAGGCAGGCGGGTGAGCGTGGAGGGGTGAGGGAGGGAATAGACGGTGACAGAACCGCTGAGTGGGGAAGAGAGATAGAGAGGTTCAGAGGGGCTGAAGGATCACCGCTGGCGCGGCGGGCAGTTCGCAAACGACTGCTTCGGGCTTACGAGCGGCGCTTGTCTCCACTTACAACAAATTGAGCCACACTCCCATGGCGCTTATTTCAACGCTTTCATGGTGAAGGGTTTTGTGGCTCTCTTTAAAAATTATCTACAAGGCAGTGTCAAAATGAGTACTAGTAAGTGCTTCTAAATATGACAAATTAAGAATATATACGTAGGCGAACACAGAATATATACGTGTATATATATATATATATATATATATATATATATATATATATATATATATATATATACATACGTATATATATACGTAGGCGATCTAAATAGGTAAACAATTAATCAATAATAATAATAATAATAATAATAATAATAATATAATTAAAATTCGTACTGGGATGTGAATTTTATTTTCAAACAGTACATTAACATTAACATAAGATTTACCGATTGCTTTCAAAGCATTAATAACACATTATCACCTCTTGCAACCCAAACGATGCTCTTCTTGCTACTCCGAATTTGCATGTTGCAATTAGAGTTAGAAGCAATTGTGGAAGCAATTTGGATTGTGAGGCCTCTCCCAGCACCCTGAGCAAACGCTGCTTGGCGTCGGTTCAGTCTTCAGGCGATTCGGACCGACCCTGCTTCGCTGCCCACGGGCTCTGCAGACACGTTGGACTTTTACGCAGAAACTAGGCTCAGCTAAAGAACTAAAATTCTTTAGTTATGTCGAATATATGATTTTTATTTTATGAATTGATAAAGACATGCATTTTTTATCGATGACTGGAGGTACCTCTCTCCACCTGTGGTTGATTCCCGGAGGAACTGAGTATTGCAATTCTGATGTAACATTTGCAATTAAAACTTTTCAATTACAATGGCTTATATCAAACGAATTCTGTTTAATGGTAAAATAAATTAAAAATTAATTTATTAATTTAAACTTTTAATCCAGGAAAATCAAAAACTAGTAATGAACTGCAGTGCGCTTTTGAAGTTTCTTTTTTGGACAATAATACTTCATTTCTTATTGGCTCCTTCTGCGCATCCATCGTCAAATCACACTGTCAGAAAGCCAAATATAAAAAAATGTGCACTTTTCGAAGGCTTCAAAATACAACCGTTCATTTGAACATCAATTTTTGAATTGTATTCATGGAATGAAGTTGTTGTTCCTTTAGCGTCGGACATGATAAGAAAACTTAATATATCGTTTAAAAGCCATCTGAGGAATCTGGATTGCTTCGAATTAATATAGCTGCCTTCCTTTCCGAGTTAAATGTCTTTTATTTTTGGAAACCAAGAAAAATTGAAAAACATAAGACCCCGGCAGATCGATTATGTTCGAAGTTACTCCAACCGACGTCCAACTATTACCTCTTTTAATCATCCATCAACTTTAAAATATAGAAAAATGTAATTATTCGCGAAACCCAACTAATTCACGGACGGCACTTCCAGTCGCGAGTGCGGAACGAGGGGCAGACTGGAGGCTGAGTGGCGGCGCCGGAATGCCTGGAGCCGTCCTGGCGCCGCTCCGCCGTCCGCGCCGCACAATGTGGCTGGTGATTAGTCACCGCGCGTCACCAACCCCACCGGCACCGCCAGCTGCCGTCGCCAGACGGAGAAAGCGCACGCCCCACTTGCGCCAGGGTCCACGCCCCGCCACTCGCTCATGCGCCTTGCCGGTATCCGCCCCCGTGCCTGCGTCTTTCCCCGCCTGCACCGCTCCCGCCGTGCCACCTACTTCAGCTCGCCCACCCCAGCCGCGCCCCGCCATTCGCTTGGGCCCCACCCCCACCTCCAGCCGCTCCCACCATTCGCTTGCGGCGGGGTCACAATCCCACCCCCACCTCCAGCCGCTCCCCCCATTCGCTTGCGGCAGGGTCCCACCCCCACTCCACCTGCTCCTCTCCCATTCTCTTGCGGCAGGGTCCCACCCCAGCCGTTCCCCCCATTCGCTTGCGGCAGGGTCCCACCTCCAGCCGCCCCCCCCATTCGCGCTTGCGGCAGGGTCCCACCTCCAGCCCCACCTGCTCCTCTCCCATTCGCTTGCGGCAGGGTCCCACCCCCTTCCCCGACTCCCGTTCCCCTCCAGTTGTCACCTCCAGCTCGTGGCTACCGTGCCGTGTCATGCCGCCCATTGCCTCCCGGCCGCGTCCGTTCCCGTCCGCCCTCGCTCACCCCCACCATGCCTCGCAGCCCGTTCACCTCTTTGCCCACCTGCCCTCGCTCACAACACACGCGTTCCCCTTTGTACCCCTGGTCCAGGCTCCAGCTCCAACCTCCTCCGCCCACCTCGCTTTCGCCCTTCCTCCGCCCGCACCACTGCCTCGCAACCCGGCCTCGATCCGCTTGTGCTCCATACACATTTCATTCTTCCCCCTCCCCATTGGCGGGTCTCAGCCCCGAACCATTTTGGCGAAAATAATTGTTTAAAAATCGACTAAATTTTCAGGCAAAAGTACAAGAAAATTACTCATTCGTGTATTCCTTGATTACTGATTTCGAGCGCGACTATTACAAAGGTCATTAATTTCGTAAGAGTAGTGTATATATTTTCCTCCGTCCTGCAGTCGGCAAACTGGGTTTCCTCCAACAAGGTATCTCCCTCTAGCGGGGCACAGCTCCAGTCGGGACAAGCTGCAAGCTCCCGACTGGTCTCGTGTCATGTGTGGTAGTGTAAGGCGCATAGTGCTAGTGTGTGTAAGTAATGGGCGAGGATACAAGGAAGAGGAACCAAATATCGCGCGCGGTCCGTGACCCGTTTGTTAGGGTACTGCTCCGGCATTCGCCTGGTATAGATTAGAGAAACCACGCAAACTACCGATGAGAGCAAACGGTCATTAGAATTCTCCTCCGAACAGCGGCTGAATTTGACCAAGCCATCAAGCTAGTGTCCAAAATTATACTACCGTCGGTTCTTAAACCTAGGACCACCCGGTCAGAGCCTCTATAGTGAAAACAGTTGATTCCCAGAGACTCCAACATGCGAAGTGAAAACTACTAATATTTTTAAAAAAGTGTATATGACCTTATTTTTAAATCTGACATTGAAAATCAGATTTTATTTAAGAAAAAATCTCTATTTCAATATTGTAGTTGTAGGAAGACGCGGAAAAATATGAACTGCGGCAACTTTCGGTTACTCAGGAATTTTAACGACAACGAGATTCACACCATTCTTTTAAGCGTCTTTTACGCTACAAAAGGACAAAAGAGGACAAATTTTAATCCAAAAATTTGGAACCATTTTTTACAAAATTAAAAAATGTAAACTCTACCTCTTAAAATAAAAATATCCATTTCATCTTCAGAGATGTTCGAGTTCATTTAAATTGATGAATCTTAAAAGTGCTTTTCTTTTTGTTTCCACCCAGTGTCGTTACGAAATTACTGATGAAGGAAGGAATGAAGGAATGAAGTGATGACGGAATTATTATTTAATTTAATATGTCACTCTTCGCTTGGATAATTATTTGTAGTATTTTTTGAGCTGATGTTGCTCTCTGCAGTCGTATTACCTGGCGAGAGAGTTTCACGCTGAACAGTCAATTCCACTACTGAATGCCTTTTTTCTTGTATACATTTTGGTTCCTGCGTGAATGCCATGCAATGCCACTAGAGTGCGGGCGCCGCCAATCACGTGTCAGCACATTGAGGGGAACTGTCGAATTCGCCCTCAAAATGACGGTGCGAACAAAGAAAGCGAAATGACTAAACGACAACTGAACCTTTTTAGAGCTTTTTACCAACAGAAATCATGTGAAACACATTTGAAGCATATTGAATATTAACAACAAAATCTTTACTAGCAACAAAAAGTAGTAACCCTAGACAAATCATGCTCGGGATTTTCTATATTCATCGCTTTTGCACGGTTGTCAAAACTACAAAGAGATCGAATCTTTACAAGTTTTGATATCATAGTCCAAAATATATTTTTTATTTCAATAATTCTTTTGAAGATTTCAGTTTGAAGTACGAGACTTTTCGCACATTCGTAATCTAATTTTAATACAATAATTATTGAACACTATAATTATTATGGAATGTATTTTTATTCCCAGTAATTACATGGTTCTACGTAAATACAAATTTTGTTAGAGAAAAGTGTGTCATCAATAGTAATAACCATAACACTTTGAAAATAACATCGGCAGTCGAATCTTACAACATTAAAATTTCAGTGATACTATTGCTCTCAGCTTTTATGTTTTATACATTTCAGGAATCACATACTTGAAATATTTCCTATCTCTATACATTTTTTAAATTTCATCAAAGTGTATTAGTAGGCATTGTTTTAAAAACTTATGCTTTTCGATCAAAGAGTTTTATGCACACAAATATTGCCAGTGAATGTTTCAAATCTATGTCTGTAGGACCACATGTATGCTAATTTTAAACAAACAAGAGCGTCGTTATTTAAAATATTTTTTAAAACACGAATGTGCATGGAACTGAAAGACAGAAGCATGAATGTTAATCCTCACTAAAATACAAATGAAATTTGTAAGAGTGTGCAAATTAGAATTGGAACAAATTTTTTGTAAAATCATGTAGCAATGAATGGCAGTATGTGAAAGGGTATCGCAGTCGTTGCTTTAAATACAAATGGGTCACCGCCATAATCAATGCAATGCGATTGAACCGCATGTCTCACGCGTAGTGCACTTTCGGAGATCAGTGATGCGAAGCGGTGTTGTTCGACTCAGGGCCTGAATTATGTAACGCTACACAAAGAGAAATGCTAAATAGCAAGTTAACCAACTCGTATAAAAACTTAGTCTCGATCTCGTGGACCGAGACCATGCAGCGCATTCGATGTTTTGTCTCAGCCTAGGCGGGAAAAAAATGGAGGCTCTATTGAAATGGTGCCGAAACCCGACCTCGAGATATGAATACACACAAGTTCAATTCCATTGCCAATCGAAAGGTTTCGGACACATTGCCTTTTCTTAGTTTTCGCTTATCTTTTCCTTTCATACTAGTTTTATATTTGTCTGTGTTAGTGCATTTGAAACTTCGCAAATCTTGGTGTGGTTTTATTCTTGAGTCATCGAGAGAGAGCGACAGTTTATACGCAATCACAACGTCAGAATATTTTCCGCAACGTCAGATTACTACTTCAAATAATTTCTTTAGGACTAAACGAACATTATTCAATAATAAAAATGTTTAGTTCTAATGAAATGAACCAATTTTTTAATAGTCAAACGATTCTTTTTTTTTTTTGTTTCATGACGATATTTCATGTTGAATGTAGGAATTATGTTTTCACTGTGTCATTGTACATTATTATATTAATTAAAAGTTCAGTTGTATTTACTAAATAGTAGTAGTAAGTTAGTTTACCTGACTGGGTTAAGCCAAAAATTATCAGTTGGATATTGCTCGGGCTGCAATATGCCACAACATGCAAATCAGATCAAGCAAAAATCCATGACTCACGTGCGACTAATTCACAGCCTTTGCGTGTCTGTTCGATATCTCTACGCCTCCATGCCGGCTATTCTCAGTCTCATTAATTGCTCTTCACTAGACGACGGGCAGAGAGACGGACGGAGAGAGAAATGGAGAGACGGAGGAACAAACTGAGAGAAGCACTTAAAAAATAGAACGGTGAGGGAAGCGAAGAGGGACGCAGATACCCAGGAGGGCAGAAAGTCGGAGGAAAAGCAGGGAAACAGGTGGGGAGACAGGATGACAAATAGGTGGAGACACATTTGGATGTCAGAAGGAAAGTAAAATAGCAACGAATATAAATGCATCACGGGTAAAGAGATATAAAGTAGCACAGCGTTTGCAAATTGGACACCATTGTCATTTCAAGATATCCATTTCTTGAGAATATTTTCACAAACATTAAGCACAGTCGTTCGCGAAGTCCTGCAGCTATGGGACCTCTGCGCCTCGAGGAAGACGGGAGCGCTTCACACTCGCTTCGCATGGGAGCAAAACTAACTGACGCTCTCCATTGACGCCGCCCCATCGGTAACGAACACCGCTGCCCGGGGCTTCCGCATTCGTAACCGCCACGTCTGCGCGTGAAAGTCGAGCTCCCAGCCGCTTTGTCCGAAGGCAGCTCTCTCTCGGGGAGTTTTAAAATACATTACTCGTGTTCATAAAATAACGCTTCACGCCCCGACGCTTTTTCTTCGTCAGTTCACGGCGTTTTTTTTGGATCGCGCCGCGGCCTAGAGAGGCGTGAAGAGAAATGAATTTCTCAATATTGATGATAACAAGTTACAGGCATGTACACATATGTATTTTTTCAAGGACCGAAAAATATGGAGGCCATTATTGTTAATCAAAAGTGCAGAGTGTATACAGGTTTCTAATGTTTCGGTCTCCAATATAATGTATTGGCTCCGGGGAGCAAGGGTACTGAACACAAACTTCTTTTAAACAGTGAAACTTGTTTTCCGGTATAATTTATTACTTTACAGTATACATATATATGAACGCAGTGTGGAGTAATTTATGTAATGCTGTGGAAAATGGATTTGCAAATTTCAACGGAAATACACTCCCGTGAGCTATACACGAGAATATATTTCGTGGAAAGGGGTGTGGAAGGTCCACGGCAAATTCTGCAGGCAAACGGCGTGATACTACCAATCTCACATGAAAAATAAAACAACGAGACGACGAATAATATCTGCTATGCAAAAGCACACTGAAGGCGCTTTTTCTAAAAAACTAATTCTAGTCACCATAATCATCATTATAATCTGAAATATCAAAAATTCGGTGACACGTTAGTAGCAAAGACACAAAATTATAGTTTTGCAAATTTTCATGTTTATTTTTTTAATTCAAAGTTGAAACATGGTATGTTTTCACATGCAGATAATTCATACGAAAACCATGGTTTAGAAGATATCTGCGCTCAAACCCTGTTACCTATCACTACTAGCGTACACGTATACAAGTATATTACACAAAACCAGTTATGAAATAACTCATTTTCTAGAATGGGTCATATCGTTATCATTAAATTGTATTGTACATTATTATGTAAAGATAAGGAAGAAAAAACAATTTTATTAAGGTGTCTGGAAAAAACAGAGCATGGAAGGGATAGCGTAGGAGGGAGTACTTGGAAGGGATAGCGTGGAAAAGATTGCGTGGAAAGGATAGCTTGGAAGGGAGAGCGTGGAGGGGATAGCTTCGAAGGGAGAGCGTGGAAGAGAGAGCGTGTAAGGGAGAGCATGGAAGGGATAGACTTGAAGGGAGAGCGTGGAAGGGAGACCGTGGAGGGGATAACGTGGAAGGGATAGCGTGAAAGGGATAGCGTGGAAGGGATAGCGTGGAAGGGATAGCGTGGAAGGGAGAGCTTGGAAGGGAGAGCTTGGAAGGGAGAGCTTGGAAGGGAGAGCGTGGAAGGGAGAGCGAGGAAAGGAGTGCGTGGAAGGGAGACCGTGGAAGGGTGAGCGTGGAAGGGATAGACTTGAAGGGAGAGCGTGGAAGGGTGAGTGTGGAAGAATGTGGAAGGGAGAGCGTGGAAGGGAGAGCGTGGAAGGGAGAGCGTGGAAGGGAGAGCGTGGGAGGGAGAGCGTGGGAGGGAGAGCGTGTAAGGGAGAGCGAGGAAAGGAGCGCGTGGAAGGGAGACCGTGGAAGGGTGAGCGTGGAAGGGATAGACTTGAAGGGAGAGCGCGGAAGGGTGAGTGTGGAAGAGTGTGGAAGGGAGAGCGTGGAAGGGATAACTGGAAGCGAGAGCGTGAAAGAGGGACTTGGCAAGAGAGAGCGTCGAGGGCAGCGGGTTGAAGGGGCGGGCGCGGCCTACCTGCGAGCAGAAGGGCGAGCAGGCGGAGGGCGGCGGCTGGTGCGGTGGCCGCGTGGGCGCGCCTCATGGCCGCGGGCGCATCTTCTCAGCGGCGCAGCTCAGCGCGCTCCTCCGTCCCGGCTCCTCACTCCGCGCCTCCGCTCATCGCCTCCTGCGCACCACACACGACGCACGTCACCACACGCCCCACACGCGCCTCGCCGCGCCCAGCGCAGAGCGCACCACGCGGAGCGGCGGGTGGGTCTGCGCCGAACTCACCATCCGGCGGGGGCAGATCACCGCCACCTCCCGCGATTAGAACGCATGCACTACACTTGCGGGACTAACGACCTCAGCAGTTGACGTGACGGGAATCACTAATCAATCACTCGTGCGTTAATCACTGACCAATCATACGTGCATTAATCTCGCATAGATAAAGTGACCAGTTGACAAAGTATTCTTGTAAAGAATGCATCTTTTATGAATCATTTAAAATTTATTTTTTATTCATTCATAGTTGTTTGTAACACATACAATTGAATCAGTTTTGTTATCATAGAAAGTTAAGAAACTCTCTTTGTGAATGGTTTCAGTCCCTGTGAGGGGGTGCCGCCCCGGTGCCTCTCTTTAGAAGCGCCATTAAATCATTTATTGAGTTTTAGAAACCTAAGAGTTGAGGTTGTGTTTAGTGACATAAAATTATAAAATAATACCTGTGACCTATTGAATAAGGAAGTTTTTCAGGAATGACTGATTTATTATGTCTAAGTGTCTTTTTTTTCGCACGTTCCATTCAAATATATTAGTAAACGCAGTTTCATCAGATACGGTAAAGTTTGCAACGGGCAGGGACAGCGCCGAGAGATGAACGAATATGCAACCCGCAGTGCCGAAGAGTGTTAAGCCTTTTTCTTTGCCTATTCGCTGATACCTTTAGGGGCACAATTCTGCTCTTCAACAGTGAACACGCGAAATTAAATTTGTGGCTTAACAAATAGAGTATTAGCCTCGGGGAATTTATTTCTTACACAAATATTTGGTTTTAATCAGGGCTTAATAATATGAGTGTATACCACAATAGAGCATTGATGTCGATATTTCAATTATCTTTGTTAAATTTTCCCCCGCGATTGCTGTGCTGAGTTCATAGGCCTTACGCTTGAGTTCATAGTGACAGTTTTCCACGGTTTCAAAAGTTGTGATCCCTTGAATATATGGCTTTGTTATTTTTTCTGAACCTATGCGAAAGCAAAATATAAGTTAATATTAACATCCACCGCAATAATAAGAGAAAATCTACCAAACACTTGAAATCCGAAAATCTGCGTCGTTGCAATGGACCACTAGATTAATTTACATTTTGAGAAATTTTCGATCAAAATCCTTCAAGAAATGGGACCCTTTGAGGCAAATAAAAGAAAATTTTCCGCTACTGAGCACTACATTTTAGTCCACTTCCGCCTTCCTTTGGTGATAAACTGAAACTACTCCTAATTATACAATAAACAGTGACTTCCCTCTTGAAGTGCATACCATGGAACATACTCGTACACACTAGTATTTATTGAGCTCTGTGGTATTACTATCGCACAAACGAATAAGTAATTAAACCATTCGTCACAAGGTGTTGCTTCAGTATCCCTAACCCGGCGATCTTATACCGCCAATGCCTCACCACTAATGAAGCAAATCTTCATTCATGAGAGTTATGCTATTCACTTCTAATTTTAGAACACAGTGATGTGCAATTGAGGAAAATCGCTCTCGCGGAACGGTATTACAAGATCAGTGAATTTCCAAACATATGCTCGACTCCGCCTGAAATCAGTGAGGAGGATGAAGCACTTGCGAGCAAATTAAACTTTCAAAACTGTTTCACAATGTTAGTTAAATACAAAATATCTACCGGTAAAATTTGCAATAGACTTCTTTTAATAATTGTTCGAAAAAATACTGCAAATGGCAATTTTTTTCTCTTTTTCCTTCAATATTCACGACATGCGGTTACCTGAGTTCATAGTGACAGTTTCCCACAGATTCAAAGTTGTGATCTCTTGTGTAAATGGCTTCGTGGGGATGGCGATAGGGGGCGCAACGTAGAGTTAGTACGTGGCCAATAGGGGTAGGAGGGGCGCCGCCGTCAGGCGCTGTGAAATACGCCCTGCTCTGTGAGGGGAAGCGGGTCCCAACTTCAGACTTTCAGGGCCCAGGCGAGAAATAGCTTACGCAATATTCGATGTTCATCACTATTTCCCTGACGCTGTACCTAACAATATTGCGGTTTCGAGAAGAAACGCGTAGCAACACGTACACTGTATCTAACGTGCACATATTTAAAAACGAGTTATTGTTAACGAGAAAGAACGGACGAGGGGGGAAGAAAAACACGTCGGGGTTTTACGGGCATCGTTATTCACAGCGGAACGAAAATTTAAGGTTTGGTGTTAAGGTTAACGTTTGGTGTAACGAGTTACAATGTGCTCACTAAAGAGAGGTAAAATATAAATTCTCTTGTAGACACGCAGTTTGTAAACCGAATATTAGTGGTCTTAATATTTTTTTAAATTTATTTACTTTAGATTCTCATTATACTACTCGGTACCTGAATGCCTCCATCCAACTAATTTTTAATTATTATAATATTACATAAGCAAAAATCTTGATTTAGAAATATCAACAAAAATAGGTTTAAACATTTTCCCTTACATAAAATAACGTTTGGTTTAAATGTATGAACATACATTATATATTATATAGCTAATCCTTTGTACACATACTGGTCCCTGCATTAAAAAGCTTCAATGTTTAACTCTTTCAAGAGTTATAAAGACGATGTAACGTCGTCAGCTTCCGTTTCATCTGATAATCGATTTAAAATACTAGTTCATCACACAATAACCCGTACCACGTAATGTGATACTCTCCAAAAATCTATTAGGATGAAATAAAGAACATCTTATTTTACAGGTTAAAATATAAGAAATCTAACCCATGTCCAATTTGGAATATACTGTTTTAAAATGTTTGGGTGGGGCTTGTGAGTTATGAACAATGCAATGTTTATCGAAACGTAACGAGTGCAGTGGGTAGTATGTACATCTTCATTCTTTCTTCAATGCAATAGGACTTTCATTTTCCTGGATGTGATTATAATGTAGACGTGGGGAAGTATTCTCTAATCAGCAGTAGTTCAATTATTGTGGTTTATGTGGATATTTCATTTCAAATCGTACCAAACCGTCATTATTACTTAGCGCATTTATTAGAGAATAGCGAAAAATATTTATTATATTTTTCCCTAAAAAGAAGCGTCGTCTATTCTGGGAATTACCACCACATTAACCATTCCTCACCTTCTAGAACCGCGCTCTATTTTTAGAAGCAGTTATTGTCCATTGCGTGACGGCAAATGGTATTCTGAAGGATACCTCGAGAAGCCAGCGGAGCCAGAGAACCCACTCAGAGGAATTTCGCTGGGCGAC
The DNA here is from genome assembly GCA_038098605.1 of Gryllus longicercus. NCBI lineage: Eukaryota > Metazoa > Arthropoda > Insecta > Orthoptera > Gryllidae > Gryllus > Gryllus longicercus. Next base: position 96,693 of record JAZDUA010000804.1, on the reverse strand, counting down.
TATTAATCTCCGGCCACTGTGCGCGGCGGCGCGGGGCGGGGCGGAGCGTGGCAGGGCGGGGCGGGGCGGGACGTGGCGGGGGGGGGTGCGGGACGTGGCGGGGGCCGGCGGGGTGGGGCAGGGTCTTTCAGAGGGCTTTGGTTGGTAGGGGGCGGTGCAAATGGCACGCGTTCCACCCAGCCTCCACCGGCCGAGGGGAAGAGGGGGACGGAGGAACAATAGCTCCCCAGATGCCTTCAGGCGAAGAGACAGGCCGAGCCGGGACGGAGCGCCGCGCTTTGGGCTCAAGGCAACGCTACCTGCGCCTCCCGCCCCTCCAAGCATTCACACGCATTTCCTATTATTACTATTACCATTACTATTATTACAATCACTATTACTATTATCTATACTTACTATTAATACAACCATTACTATTACCATTACCATTTCTATAATAATTATTATCAGATATTAGATGGTTATTACTGTTAGCATAATAACAAATATTTAAATAGTTATTAACCGCAGACAACAGTCGCGGTTTATGCTTTTATATGAAATAGTTGGACACTTTATTTGTGCACGAGTTGCAGTGTTGTACTCGCGAGCAGTCATTTTACGTAATTGTTCATGGAGTAGGATGATGTGCATTCCAACTGAAAAAATTATGAAAGAAGTTTTTGCTTCTATTTCCGTGGATAAAATATTCATTCATTTATTTCAAAATTTCGATACCGGAGTAGATACTTTTTAGTGAGTTTTATATCTAATATTGACAATTACGTTGAATAAATTATACAGAACATTCACATGAAAGTGATGTGATATTCGGTCACTAATAAACGGAGTCTATTATAAGCACAGACTTAGAATGCGGGGGGCGGTTGTTAGGTACTTCAGATTATAACTTTGTAAGATTTCTTAACACTTTATTATTTATATTAATTTGCAATATTTGTGCTCTTTTTGTTATTGAAATATTTGTTATTAGTTTACTATACACAAAAATTGAATTCTTTCTTTCCCTAAATTACTCTTGAGGGAAATTTCCCAATAACCATACGAGGATGGCGATAAGGACTGGAGGAAGCTGTACAGTCCATATCCAGTGTTTGAAGAAACTGCTTCGGCATTTGTGCGAAATTGATAAGGGGATCCGCACCTAAGAGAGCCAGTATTACTTCTGACGTTCCTTGGTTTCGTCCTATGTTTTGAGTGCCGATGGTTGGAGATTTTTGATACTAGCCAGATAGCTAGGTAGATTTCAACCGCTGTCTGGCGAATAATTCTAGTGGATGGCTACTCTGATTGGAAGTTTTCCGTGCTTGCCCCAATCAGTACCAGCCGAATATCGGAAGAGAACCTTAACAAACGACTAACGGAATGCGCGCAATATTTCCTTCCTCTTCCTTGCTTCCTTGCATAGAGCTTGTTCCAGTCACGACAGTGTCAAGCTGGAGGAGATATCTGGATGGGAAGTTCAACAGCAGGTATCGTTCATCCAGCGGGGAATCGACATCGCGAGGAAACAATCGGTCGTTTCCGGGATCGATATTTCAATCTCTCAATATTGCTGATGCGCTCGAGCAATAACATACACCTTTAGTGTCTTATTTTACGTGGTGAGACTCTGGCTGATAGGTCTACTCAACTGCATGATCACGCAAATTTTGCTACGCTTGTTTCACCATCTAGCGGAGAAAGGAGGTATCGGGTGACTTAACAGGCTATTTGAAATTAGTTCAGGGGCTTATTTTAAGCTTGAAGATCTATAATATGCAGTAAATCTACTACATGGGACAAATGACTTTAGTTCCCCTAGAAAGGCAGAAATACTCTTTCGTCCTTAAAAATTCACGGTTTGGCTAGAATTTGAACCCGCGAACTTGGGTTCAACGGCCCAATACGCTAACCGTTCTATCATCGAAGGCACCTTGTCACTCGCCGCTACTTGTGAACGGAGAGAGTAATAGAAAGGGTTTGCGTTTTGGAGCATTAATATTATATGAGGAGCGAGCGCTCTGTGGCTTGTGAAGAGGCGCCCGAGGCGAGTGCCGGCGCTGGCTGCGATGCAAATGGCCCAGCGACCCACGGCGCTGCCCGGCCATCCAGAGCCCTGCCCCTCCCCCCCTCAGGGGCCCCGGCGGGGGCGGAGGTCATGCGAGTGGCGACGGCCACCCACGCCAGCTACCGTCCTGGCGAGGCGCATTACTGTCAAATAACGCATTATTCTCTCTACGCAGCACTGCAGGCTTAAAGGGATAGTGGAACATAATTTATAGCGGTAAATAATGGATTGATTGTCAGTGATCCGGGCTCGTCAACTGCTAAGGTCATTAGTTCCGTACGATCTTCTCGGCGGGACGTGGCTGTGATCTTTGTTCCACAGGATGACGAGATCCGGCGCCAACCTACCGTCGGCTAGAGGGCTTTTCCTCAACCAAATATCTCCCATTAGTGGGGCACCGCCCCAACCGGGACAAGCTCTAAGCTCCCGACCGGTGTAGTAGTCTAGTGCATGTTTGTGTGTGTGTGAGTAAGGGGTGAGGATGAAAGAGGAAGGAAAGATCGCGCCCAGTCGGCCCATTTATTAGGGTATAGCTCTGGAAGTCATTTGGTATTGATCCGACAAACCATGGAAAACTACTAATCAGAGTAGCCGTCCGTTGGCTTAAACAAGCATCGCACGTGTAGGTTTGCCCACTCCAACTACTGAAGTCATGTGGATACTTCGATACAATCGTGATTTAAGCCAAACAAAAATCGTTATTTTGTTTATTCTTTCATTATGATCCTCTCTGACCTTCTCGGCCATTATTGAGATTGTTTTGATGACGGGTGATGATGGTCAATGATATGATTTGAATTACGATGCAGCAATGACAAAATGAAAGGTAGTGGAAAAGAAAAAAAACCCTGATTAAACACGCCGCAAACCTGTTTTTTTTTCACTATATTCCTGATTGATCGTCCGGTTTTCAAATACACCTACAGATGGAAGGTGAACGGTGTAGTTACTACATCGCTTGCCTCCCTTTGTTATTTTCACATTGTAGAACGTACACGATCCTATTCCTACAAAATTTGTTCTTTGTTGTCCACTTGGAAGAATAATGGGTCTTCATTACCACAGTGTCACCACGTCTTCCTATCCCAGAGCGATCTTTTTCATGTTCCCCCCACTTGCGGTGCAAAGCGCCATTCCCTCCTGGGGACTCCGCGGCGGCCGACGCCTGAAGGCGGGCGAGTGGGCGCCGTCGCATCAAATTTGAAATTCAAGCGCTCGGGGGGGGGGTGAGCTGTGGGGGAGGGGGAGCCATTTGTCAGAGGGGGCGGCGGCGGAGGCGGTGGCCGACAATTCGTCCTGCGTCGGCTAATTAGGGTGCTGGACGCGGTGGCGGTGGCGAGGACGGCGCTGCGGCCAAGGGTCGCCATATGAAGCGAGCGCCCCAGACCGAGACGGATGCAGACGCGCACCCCGCACAGTGTCACAAGCGCAACTCTCCTGGGTCGAATTTCCCCTTCTATCCGTAGCAGTGAGTGAGTGAGTATTTCGTGCTTGCGGACACGTGAACTGATGAGGTCATTTGTCCCGTAAGTGTAGTCGGGAGATGGCAGTTATCTACCGCTGACGCTGAGATTCAGCACCGAAATTCGTATCGGTTAACGGGTTTTCCCCTACCTCATATGTCTGACCAGCGAGTCGCCGCCCCAGCCGCGACAACCTGTAATCTCAGGACTGGTCTCTTGACGTGTGATAGTGCATGTGAATGTGTGTGTAAGAAAGTGCAGGACTAGGAATGGGAAGCACCGCGCACGGACGGGGTCCGTTTAAGTACTCAGGCATACGCCGGGCGTTCATCGGAGAAACAACGGAAAAATAGGGGACAGAGTAGCTGGCCCTGAGCCAGAGTGGCTCAAATTCTCCTGCAGACATCGACTGAACTCGATCTATCTAGTGTAAAAAATTCCTTCCACCGTCGTGACTGGAACCCTAGAACCTCCCGGACATCAATTGATGCCATGCTCTACCTAAGCCCCTCATCTGCCATGATCATTAAACCCGTTAATACAGTGCATGGTATATCCCAAGTGGTGTTCTTCGCCGTCTGGAACGTAAGATCCGGCGTGGAACGTCACGCCAGATTTTTAGTTTTTACCTCGTGGTATCTCCTCGCCGCCGGGATATGTTCTAAACTCTTGACTGGTCTCCCGATTTGTAGTGCATCGAAGGATGGAAGGTTGAGAAGACCGTCGTCCATTTAAGGTACTGCTCCGGAATTCACCTCGAATCGACGGGAGAAAACATGGTAAATTTAGCGATCAGAGCAATCAGCTATTAGGATACTCATCCAGGTTGAAGTACATTTAGTTAGTGTCAAAAATCTGCCACCGTCGGGACTCAAACCATAGGTCTTAGCAGCAGGTGACGCAGTAGTAGCAACAGTTTTTATCCTGACTCATCGCAGCCAGCAGTTTTCAAAGAAAATAACAATTTTCTTTTACAATTTTGGGATCTGCCTACTTTTTTTTTACATGTACGAGAGTTAAAAAAACATATTTTTGTACAATTATTTACTGAAGTAATTCATAAACGGAACCCCCTAAAATTAACATAATTTATGTAAGTGTAAGTTAATAATAAATAATATTGGTTTTACATATGGTGATATGCAGAGTAGTATATTTGTGCCCGACTAATGCCTCTCAGTCAGCAGATCATTTCGTCATTGAAATTGGCCACACTGATTTGCAGATTCACTCCAGTGTTGAGGAAAAAGCCCTCGCCGCTACTCTTTTCTGCTACATCGCTGCTTGCTTTCAAACCAATGTATGGTGAGTCTGTAACACGGTATCAGCCATAACTGTTGAAACGTCGAGGGCTGACAGGAACGATGTCGGGTAGAATGAATTATTTTAAAATTATTATTCTTATTCTTCTTATTATTATTAAATACCGTTAAAAGAATTAATTTCATCATTATGGAGATTCGAAGCAAATTAAATACTACCTACTCAATGAACTCAACTATCAATATGCAGTAATATACTGAGAAACGATTAGAAGATCTAGTTCTGTATTTTGTTACACCGAGAAAGCAATTACTTTTTTATTTGTACATACTTGTGTTACATTCTTCTTTCTCTCGAATGTTTGTCCTTGCGTCGTGTAAATTTCAACCCCCCTCCCCACCAAAGAGCGAATCACGGGAATCACAGATAGGCTCTTTGGATCGATCTCGAGCCGTGAAATACGAGATGGCTGAAGTTGTTGCATCTTTGAAAGAACTCGCGCCGGAAGGGGCTCTCGAAGAAGGAGAAAAAACGCACTGATGCGGGGGGGGGGGGGAGTTCGGCGGAGGGCGTGGCTGTCCCAGGCGACCTCACCTCCCGCGCGGCCGCAAGTCACTCCACCGGGGGCAGGGGGGGGGGGACGCTGCGATGGCGCGCCCTCCTACAGTCTCTAGAAATAGTTCGCGCCGCCGGTTCCGCCATTTTATGTCCAGTTGGACTGTGCGGTGCTGTGCGTGAGCTGGGAACCACCAATCTACGAAAATCCAATGGTCAACTACTCGAAATTCTTCATAAAGCCTCCGATTGTTCTCTTGTCGCCGGTACTCGTGAATGCTGCCTGGCGGGGCAATTGGGCGAAAGGACATTAAATGGCGGCAGCCGGTCAGGGTGCGCTACTCTCTGAACCCAGGGACGCAGGCGCGATCCCTCGCGGCCTGTCTAGCACCCGCCAACTGCGGTCCAAGCCCAGGCCGAGGGCAGCCAAGAGAGAAAAATTATATTCCCGCGTAGTTAATTTATTTTGTGAAGCAATGTCTTTGTGCATGAATCGAAGATTATCTCAGTTATTTATATGTTTATTTTTTGTGATACCTATTATTGTTATTGACTTAGATTCGGAACTCGATATACCGTTTAACTTACCTGAATTGAGAGGATCATGGTTACGAGGGAAATGCAAAAACGGTTGAATTATGCTATACGTTTTCATATTAAGGGCATTATGGGAGGGAAATATGAATATAAAGACCGAGTCAGGTTAGCATCTAGTTAATGAGTAACTAACTAAATCTCAATAGATTCAGTCTTCAGTATATCACGGCCGTTACCTGTTTGTAATGGCCATGAGGTGACCAAAACCTTCGGGCCAGAGGCCAACGCGCTCTTTGTTGCAACTCGATCATTAGAACCTTTATAACACCCTTGGTGCAGAAATAACTATAAGTTTGGGAATGAGGTTAAAAACGATTCTTAACAGTCGCACATCAATGGGGGAGGGGCGAGGGGGGAGCAGCGGATTACGACGGATCACAGCGAAGTTTGGTTTAATATTTTTATTTAGATTGAGAGGTCTGTTTTATTTTCTGGGACTTTCCCAACCCAACTGTAAGTGATAACTTCATATTTTGACTCATGCCGGATGATTTCAAAACAATCTGAAACTATTGTCATCCATAATCTCGTCCTGGACAGTCAGTCCTTCACCTACATTAATTCAAATAAAAAGTTTGCAATTTTATTTTGTTACCTGTCGATGAAGATAACAGTCGTACAATTAGAGAATCATTGTTCATTTGAACTAGTTCCTAAATGTTTCTAAATGTTACTTTCAGTTACTTTTAGATGGAAAGAAAGTACTTACAGGTTTTCCAATTGAAATAACCTATGTTCCCTCTTTTGATAAGGATAGACAAATAATAATTACAATAAATTTATATAGTGATAGACAAACATCTTTATTTGTCATATAAATTGTTGATGACAAATAATAATAACATATTTATTTGTTATATAAATTTTGTGTCGTTGTAAATGAGACCTGATACTTAATTCAATTTTAAATATTAAAATAAATTAACCACACACGGAAAATAGGTAGCCAAAAGAGCATTTTCTTTATACTGAAAAACGTCTCCTTTAGCAATTACAATGTTGCCCACGAAAAGTCCTTAATCATCTTTCACCTGCTCTCTCTCAAATTCTGGGAGGATAGTTGGGTTAGACGCGAGGGTAAGTATTTTCAACCGAAAGAAAGAATCCTAGATGATTACTAAAGAAGGTAGGAAATTAGGGCAGTCGCGCGCAGTGCGCTGAGTCACGTTAACGAACGCGCGGTTTGCCTTCCCTCACTCCGCCCTCGATCTACTCAGCACGCCGGCGATGTGTTGTTAATCTCGCTCGGAGAGCAGCTGCTTTGCATGTAACGACGTCAGCTGCGCAGACCAGGCCCCGTGCAATGATAACAGACGCTCTTTTTGCAGAAGAACTTGCGCTCTTTAGAATTGTAATTACATAAATACGCATCTCACTTCTCGCAACCAAGTTGTGCAAGTAATCGCATCGCATCGCATGAAGGGCGTCTTATAGGTGGAAGGATTCAGATGAAAATAAACTAATAAATCAATAACTAATATTTTCGGTTCTCTGCATTTCAATACTGTCTTGTAGGGCAGATTTTCTTATGAATAAGTGATTGTCAGATTGTCAGCTCAAACAAACAAATTACATTATTATTCCCTATGGATATATTATTTTATAAAATGTAATAAAATATTATTTAAATACGTAAATTACATTTGTATAATTTATAGGTAGACGTAGAATAAATTTAAAATGATATTGTTATAAATAATGCATACCGAAAAATAATGTAAGTCACAGCGTGTACAGATGCAACTCTTCATTTTATTATGGGTACGGATTTAACGGAGTACTACACAACGAATAGAACTAAGAATATATTTTCTAATCTCAGATTGAATAAAAACTGCGCTAAAGACAGAATTAGTACTTGTATTGAAGACGAAAATGATATATTAAGACAACTAACACTATTCACTAAAATATATTCAATAGTAGTGTGAACAAACTATGATTACAAAAACATGTCTCAGTATTGAAATATTCCGCTCAAATATTTGTCAAGTTAATGCACAAACATGCGTTTTGTCCATATATTTTTTTTTATATCGAGTAGACACGTAAATATGCCGTGCTATTTCGAAACAGAGCAGGCTACCAACTGTTCGTAGAAAGTTTCCGGGGTTTGCGGTGTCGTTCGCGGGGTTGAGCCGCCGTAGCCCACCGCACCCCTCGTTGCTCCGCGCAGAGCTGCACCCACGCGGCCGCCCCATCGAGGGAGTTGGTCGGCGCCACCGCAGAGCCTCATCGACCTCCGCCTACCTTTCCGAACGCACCCCCGGCTTCCGCCGCCCACCGCGGTCCTCGACCTCAGCGCAACCCCACCGCCAACCCCCACCACTACCGCCTCCACCACTTCACCGTCTGTCACCACCTCCACTACTTACGCCTCTGCCAACGCCCCCACCCCGACCACTGCCACCGACATCTCCACCGCGTCACACGCGCCACCGCCAAACATACCACCACCACCGCCTCCCCTCCTTCCCCGCCAACGCTCCCGCCCCCACCAATTCCACAGACATCGCCCCCTCCTCCGCCAACGCCAACGCCAACGCCACTGCCACCGCTCGGTTCCTCCTTCACCACCACTTCACCGCCAATGCATGTCCGTCACCATTGCCACTACTTACGCCTCCGCCAACGCCCCCACCCCTACCACTGGCACCGACATCGCCAACGCGTTCGCCATCCCCGCCTTCGCACACGCCACCGCCAACGATACCACCTTCACCACCGCCTCCCCTACTTCTTCCCGCCAATGTTCTCGTCCCCACCAATTCCACAGGCATTGCCCCCTCCTCCACCAACGCCAACGCAACCGCCACCGCCCCCGCTCCCCGTCCGGCTCCTCCTTCACCACCACCGCGCCTTTGCTTCTCGCCTTCCGCTCCCACCGTCCAACGACTGCCCCGCCTGCTGTGTTTATGTCGGTGCAACGCTCCCTAGACGTATCGATCGCGTCGCCAGGTAGCGAGGGGCTCCCGGGGGGCGAATGAAAACACGCCTCTGCCCGCCGTGCCCCTCCCCGCACCCGTTCCGATCCGCCCCGCCCCACCCCGCCCCGCCCCGCCCCGCACCGCCCCGCCCCGCCCCGCACCGCCCCGCCCCGCCACGCCCCGCCCCGCCCCGCCCCGCCCCGCCATGCCATGCCCTGCAACCGCCCCGCCCCGTCCCGCAACCGCCCCGCCCCGCACCCGCCCCACTCCGCCCCGCAGCCGCCCCGCACCCGCCCCGCACATACCCCGACCCGCTCCGCCCTGCCCCGATTCGTCCCGCCCCGCACCCGCCCCACTCCGCCCCGCCCCGCCCCGCCCCGCAACCGCCCCGCCCCGCCCCTGCCCCACTACGCCCCGCTCCGCTCCGCCCCACCCCGCCCCGCAGCCGCCCCGCACCCGCCCCGCACCCGCCCCGCACATACCCCGACCCGCTCCGCCCTGCCCCGATTCGCCCCGCCCCGCCCGGCCGCGTTGCGCTCGACCGCACCCGCGCCCTCATTCCGCGCCTCGACAAATGAAGATCAAGCAGCGCGAGGTCGTGACCAAAAATGGTCTTCCTCTGCGGGCGGCGCTGGCGAGCGCTGTTCGGAGCGCCTCCGCCTCTTCCTCCGACTTCCGTCCCCCTCTCCTCTTGTCTTGGACCCCCATCACCTGCAGGCGGAGGCGAAGGCAGAAGCAGATCGGAGATGAATGCGTAGGAAAGGGGGAACGGGGCCGAATACGGAGAAAGAGTCGCGGGCGGGGCGCGGGCGAAGGCGTGACAGACGGAGAAGAAGAGAGCGGCGTTGACGGAGGAAGAGGCACAGGTCGGTGTGAGCGAAGAAAGGTGTGAGCAAAACAGATACAGTAGTACTGGTGGGGCGGAGCCGAAGGCGTTGGGGCGGGAGGCGGAGGAAGAGTCGCTGGCCAGTGTGGCCGAAGGCGAAGGCGTGGCAGTCGGAGCTGGAGGCGAGGTGGGCAAGGCAGATAGACAGTGGCACCGGTGGGGCGGAGGCGAAGGCGTTGGGGCGGGAGGCGGAGGAAGAGGCAAAGACCGGTGTGGGCGAAGGCGAAGGCATGGCAGTCGGAGCTGGAGGCGAGGTGGGCAAGGCAGATAGACAGTGGCACCGGTGCGGCGGAGGCGAAGGCGTTGGGGCGGGAGGCGGAGGAAGAGGCAAAGACCGGTGTGGGCGAAGGCGAAGGCATGGCAGACGGAGCTGGAGGCGAGGTGGGCAACGCAGATAGACAGTGGCACCGGTGGGACGGAGGCGAAGGCGTTGGGGCGGGAGGCGGAGGAAGAGGCAAAGACCGGTGTGGGCGAAGGCGAAGGCGTGGCAGTCGGAGCTGGAGGCGAGGTGGGCAAGGCAGATAGACAGTGGCACCGGTGGGGCGGAGGCGAAGGCGTTGGTGCGGGAGGCGGAGGAAGAGGCGCTGGCCAATGTGGGCGAAGGCGAAGGCGTGGCAGTCGGAGCTGGAGGCGAGGTGAGCAAGGCAGAGGCAGTGGCGCTGGTGGGGCGGAGGCGAAGGCAGGGAGAGCGTGGAGCCAAAGGCATTGGGGCGGGAGGCGGAGGAAGAGGCGCTGGCCGGTGTGGGCGAAGGCGAAGGCGTGGCAGTCGGAGCTCGAGGAGAGGTGGGCAAGGCAGTTAGACAGTGGCGCTGGCGGGGCGGAGGCGAAGGCGTTGGGACGGGAGGCGGAGGCCGATGTACGCGAAGGCGAAGGCGTGGCAGTCGGAGCTGGAGGCGAGGTGGGCAAGGCAGATAGAGACAGTGGCGCTGGTGGGGTGGAGGCGAAGGCGTTGGGGCGGGAGGCGGAGGAAGAGGCGCTGGCCGCGGGCGGGCGCGGGGAAGGCGAAGGAGCCGCGAGGCCGCTGCGGTGCTAACTCAACGCTTATCGCGGCGCGGCGTAAGCTGGAACGCTTTCCGAGCGGGAGGGTATTTAGATAGCAGTTATGCTTAACAAAGTATTTAGCGTAAGCCAGTGCGCCGCCGTATTTCATCGCGTGCGCGTTGCGTGATACGCTCTGGTGTGAGGGCGCGGCGCGGCGAGGCGTGTTTTTTTTTCCGGCGCGTGATGAATGGCTGCGCCGATGTGCAAATATTGTACGGAGGATTCCGGCACCGCGAGCCGCGCCGCGCCGCCCGCGCTCCATTTCCTTGGGGCCGCGCCTGGCGCCGCTCGCGGAGGCCATTTCCGGGCCGCCTCCGCCGAGCGTAATCTGCGGCGGGCGCTGCTTTGAGACCCCCGAAGCGAAAATCGGTGTGTAGGAGGTGGTAGGGGGCCGTGGGATGGCGGACGGTGTAAGTGTCGCTAAAGGCCGTGTGTGGGAGCGGTGGAGGCTGACGGGGTGGGTGTCGACGCTGGGCGTAAGGCGGAGATGAGGAGGAGGGTGGCGGCGGTGGGATGCGGTTGGCAGGTAGGGGGTGACGTCGTGGATCAGGGCGGGCGGCATGGTCCGCGCCAGAAGGTGTTGGTGGAGGACGATGTGACGATGGTCGTCGGAAGTTATGGCGGGCCGGTGGCTGCTGTCGGACCGTCGCGGGCAGAGGTAGACGGGGTGGGCGATGGGGTGAGGGGTATGCGGGAGCGGCAGCGGTGAAAAGTGATGGCGGGGCGGGAGCGGGGCGTGGTAGTGTCGGGCGACGGTAGCAGCACTAGATGGGGCGAGAGACGGTGGAAGCAGTAGGTGGGGGCGGGGCGGCAAATGTCAGCGATTTTGGGCGTGGGAGGGGGGATCGGCAGCGGTGGGGGTCAAGAGGGTAGGGTCACTGGGGGTAGGGGGTAGAGGGTCAATGGGGCCAAGGGGGTAGGGGGTAGGGTCAAGGGGGTAGATGGGGCGAGAGGTGGTGGAAGCAGTAGGTGGGGGCGGGGCGGCAAATGTCTGCGATGTTGGGCGTGGGAGGTGGGATCGGCAGCGGTGGGGGTCAAGAGGGTAGGGTCACTGGGGGTAGGGGGTAGGGGATCAATGGGGCCAAGGGGGTAGGGGGTAGGGTCAAGGGGGTAGATGGGGCGAGAGGCGGCGGAAGCAGTAGGTGGGGACGGGGGCGGCAAATGTCTGCGATGTTGGGCGTGGGAGGTGGGATCGGCAGCGGTGGGGGTCAAGAGGGTAGGGTCACTGGGGGTAGGGGGTAGGGGATCAATGGGGCCAAGGGGGTAGGGGGTAGGGTCAAGGGGGTAGATGGGGCGAGAGGCGGCGGAAGCAGTAGGTGGGCACGGGGGCGGCAAATGTCTGCGATGTTGGGCATAGGAGGGGGGACCGGCAGCGGTGGGGGGCGCAGCAAGGGGGCGGAGGGGGGCGCAGCCGCAGAAGCGGGTTGCGATTTCGTTCCCATGCGCACCCCTCGAGTGCTTTCTGCGGGCCGCCCATTTCGCGCCAGCCTCACACGCCTGTCCGCTCACCGTTCACCCGATTTATCGTATTCCAGTAAATTCGTTCTTTCACTTTGCGCGCGAACGAGGAAATGATTCATACATCAAGGGATGCGACCGCGCAACGATTCACATGCGAAATATACGGGAGATGCTGTTTCAGATCACTTGTTTTGCCACTAAGAGTAAATCACTTTACCAGTAAGTTACGCAGAATTCAATAATTTCGCATTGTATGTGCACAAACAACCATGACTGAGAAGAGTAATATGAAAACAACACACTCATCTTAAAGTGCATTCATTCGAACATCTTGTATAATGTGCAGAATTATTAGGCTCAGAGGTGTTTTTATACGTGCATTTGAAAATTTCTTATAAACAATCATATCTTTTTATACCAAACCTTGTATTTTTCTTTCAAAGAATCTTATTTTCAAATCATTGTTAAGATAATATCAAAGTTACAACTTTTTTTCAAAATCTGAATAAGAATAGGAAGAAAAAAATTGCCTAAGCCAGTAAAAGTGGGTCTTCAGGATAAATATTAAAAAATAAAAATATAGATACAGTCTTATTACAGAGATGTAGAAGAACAAAAGTGTACAATAAAATAATCAATAATACGATCATCGGTTGTGAAGAAAGTTGCCAATGTGGGAATATAAATTAATTCTAGGTACGAGCGCGTCAATTGAATGATGCAGAGTTTTTGACAAAGAGCTAAAACATGTGCATTAATGGAATACCAGTGAAATGTGCAAACTTTTAACCAAGCACAAATATTTTACATGTGTTGGAACAAGAATAGGAAGTCACAGTAAACCTTATCTGTTTTTTGTTGTAAAATTGACAATAAATTTGGTAGGGCTCTAGGACGTTCTATGTTAATAGCAAAGGGTGGAGGCGGATGAACGTCGACTTAAAAATGGAAGAGCCAAGAGACAGACAAATTAGCCATCTGAAATTGGTGATTTTTTCCAAAACTTACTAGACCCAATTACCTTAGCATTTTCAATGTTTTCTGAATTAACCAATTATGTAGCTTATTCCCAATGCCTTACAGTTATCCATTTTCTTTAGCCATTTGCGGAAAAAATAGTTTGCTGTGGTAGTTCAAGAACTTGTCTGAACCCGAAAGGACCCGTTACATGAATTTTTCAAAACAAGATAACCCAACTTGTACCATAAACACATTTTAGTCAATAATTTAATATTTTAAAATTAATTAAAACCCTAGTTTGTTCCGAAACACAAGAGCATGACTTGCTTGCGAATATTCGGTTTTATTAGCTGCCTTAGGCGATGAGTCGGGCACACAGTTTGACGTGTTAGACGCGCGTATCGAAAGCCGCTACATAACAAAGATTAAAGCAGCGTTGTCGCCACCACCACTACCACCATCGACATCTCTTCCATCAACGTCACTCCCACCGTCACCATCACCACCACCACCACCACCGTCAACAACAACAACAACAACAACAACCCCACAATCACAACCACACTACAACCATTGCCACAGGGCCCAGCGCGACAGCAAATAGCTGAAGGCAAGGGTCTAAAACGGTGAAGATCGTGGGCAAACAACACAGGAATAAGGGTCGACAGTAGAGGATTCAATGTGAAGGGCTAAAAGCTGACAAATAACAACAAAGTACAAGAGGCTAAGGGATTAAGATCGTTGACAGAGAGGGAAAGTTGACGGCTAAGAGCTAAACACGTATGTCCGAGTGGAGAGGTCTCAGAACCGAAGGCTGAGGTAAAAGACACGGAACCATGCGCAACGGGTTGATGGCTGAAGACTTAGGGCTGAGAGCTGAGTGAAGGTGTGTGAGGGCTGAGATCCGCAGGGATCAATGTAGTCCTATTACAGCCCTAAAGACGAGTCTCTGCCTGTGCAGGATCTTAGACTGATGGGCGGTGGTGAAAAAAATCAGCCTCATCAATGGACTACATGCTCCTACGAGCTGCTATCCTTATAGAGACACAGCAAATACAACAGTCAGTGAATTTGAAATCTGAAAAATACATTTTTAGAATATATGCATGGAAACGTCTACAACGGTTCAGTTTCTTCAAAGTCGCATTTACCTAGATACAAACCGCAAAGTAAATAAAACATCGGGTTCAGAACGGTACACAAAGCACAGGGTCGATCTGAATCAATGTGTGTTTCTTCTCGCATTTTCAGGAATTTCTCCTTCCTCAAACCATCAGATAAAAATTGCTACAATTTCAATTTCATAGTTCCTTTGTGAGGCACCCGCCCTTGCTGTGACGATATTCCGAGGAAAACGCTTCCACGCACACGAGCCGGCGGGCGGTTCACAGAAAGGCCGTTGCAGCGCGCGCGGCAACGGGGAAAGAGGCGGGGCCCCGCACGCAGAGGCCGTCAGCCGGCGCGAGATAAGGCACGCGCCCGCCCGCCCGGCCCGACACGCGCTCGCCGCCCACCTACACAGGCCCTCCCCGGGCGAGCCCCGCCGCAGCCATCACGTCATCCCAGCACACCCCACCCCGCTCGCCGTCCGCCTATCCACTCATCTGCCCACAGTCCGCCCATCAACCGCCCATCATCCGCACTTTGTTCCCACGTCGTCCGCTCACCTTTCGTCTACCTTTGGTGCGCCCATCTTCCGCCCACCATGAGCGCATCTTCCTTGGCGGCGGCGATGGTGTATTGGTTAGCGTATCGGACTGTTATACCCAAGCTGGCGGGTTCAAACGCAATTGACGCCGACGGTGAAAAAATCCTTCGTACGCCTTCCTTCGGAAGGAGAAGTAAAGCCGGCTGTCCCATGTTAGTAGATTTACTTGCGTGTAAATGATCATCAAGCCTAAATGTCGCCTCTGAACTAAATTCAAATCGCCTGTTTCTCGCCCATGAAATACTCCCTTTCTCCGCTAGTTGGTGAAAGGAGCGTAGCTAAATTTGCGTGGTTAGACGGAAGAGCGGGCCTGATGGCCTGAGTCTCGCCATGTAAAGCAAGGCATTAATTCAATTCAATTCAATTCATCTTCCGCCCACCATTCGTCCTCCATTTACACACTCTTCCACCTATTCCGTTCACTACCCAAAATGCTGCCACCTTCCACTCACAATTCGGTCTCCGACGCATCGACTCAATTAGAAGGCGCCAAAACAACGAGGAAAACTTAAAAAAGGCATCAACTAAAGAGGCTCGTACAAGTGCACCAACGGAAATGTCACTTTTCGCTCATCTCCTTTAGAAAGCTGACCCAAGAAGGTTTTAGGGAGAACAACTTTCCCTTCTCACCTTTTCCCTCTGCGTGTTGTGGGTAGCACGGAAATCACAATGACTAGTGCCTTACGAAGAGTGCTCACCGTGTTCCTAGAAACATGCTGAAAGAGATTGTATTGATAATCATGCAAATGTAACCGGCAGAAAAAACAGGAACAGATTGATGAATAGCAACATTAGTCATTTTCTCTGTATTTTCCGGTAATACGTATTAAGAAATACAGAGCCATTCTTAACCTGATGGACGAACAGACAGACGGATGGATAGATGGATGGATGGACGAATAGACGGGCGCACTGACGGACGGACGGACGGACGGACAAACAGACGAACAGGCGGACCGGCAGCCAGACATACGGAGAGACATTTTGAAAATAAAACGCTTTTTTTTCTATTAAAGAACCACAAAATGTGGATCCTGTGTACACTTCGTATTCGTGAAAATAATTTAGTACAGTATGAACAAAAAAAGTTCCTTTTACAATATCTGTAAGCCACAAAACAGACTTTTTCGGTTGAAAAGCAACACTTTTGCCGCAAAATTACATTACTTTCTCTGTTTCACATATTTGTTACTCTGTATATACTACCTCTGCGAGAAAGTGAATGGAAGAAGGAAAATATGTTAAAATAAGGTGAGTTCACCTACACTAGGTGATCTGATTTTTATCTGATGCATATTGTGTAATTCATCACTTATCTTGTGCATGGCACAAACTGAGCACAAAGAACACGAAACAGATTCTTCACAAATTAATGTGAAAGCAATGTCAAGTATTTTCACGTCATAGTACCATCGTTACGCGTCAGAGTACCATCAAATCTAAACTGCCCCTTCATTCCGACATTTGTTAGCCGCCTTCTATGTCACACTACTCTGTTTAATTCCAAGAATGTTTTGAAGCTCAGCTTCTAATCTGTAGAATGGTCTATCAACAACACCTGTGACCAAGTCATTAAAAAAATGCAATTCCAAAGAGGCACCCTAGCAGACAACACTTCGCGCTGTCCTACATTCTCATTTACAGAATCCTTTGTGTTTTAAAATAATTTTGTGATTCAACCCAAACTCGTTTGCTTTTCTTGGTATGATAGGTTTAAGCTCTAATTGCCTTCGTAAATGTAAAAGTTTTCCCTTGTTAGCCTGCGTTTTTGCATGTTTGCCTGCAGAATGAGCGAGATTAAATGGAGCATGTACACAACTTTTCATGCAAATCTCTACACAGCTGGATTTCGCAAACCTGCAGGAGTTAAATACGGAGGAGCGCGCGTCGCGATGAGATGTGCAAACAGTTGCACACGCGGTGCCTTTGCCTACTGGCCGTGCGGCAGCTTCCATTTAAATATAAATCTGGAATAAAAACCGTCTTACTTTCGAGGTTGCTGAGACCAAAAAAGTGAGAACTAAAGCTCTTACCAATAAAATAGTGACAACTTCACAAACGACCACTGTGTAGAATGTATGTCTAAACATAGTAACAGCAAAATAATCCAGCCAACAATCATCAATGAAAATTTCCATTATACAGATTTATGAATATAATGAATATTACAAATGGATTTTATATGAATTTATTAATATTTGTATATTGACTTTTAGGCGTTACATACATATAAACGAACAGACGGACTGATAGACGTTTTGCCATTAATCTATTTTTCGGTTTCCAGAACACACAGAACCTGGATTATGACAACACAAAGTGTTAGAGAAAGTAATTTATAACATAGAAAAACAATATTTATCCACATTTTCATTATCAGGGCCCGACCATAAGAGTTTTTCTTACGAATAATCACTGATTTCCTCATATTTCTACCGATGCGTAGTATGGGAGTTCCGCCACTGTTATCTTAACGTCCCAAACGTGGAAAGGGTGGAGGAGGAAGGGGGGGTTAGGAGGAGTTGGAGGTGGCGGCAGAGGTAGGGGTTGCGAGGAGGAGCTCTCTGGCGTCTGCGGTGAGTGGAAAGAGTAATCCAGGAGAGAAACCGTGCGAGATGGAAACAAATGCTTTTGTTGCATTTCACGAAGTACGTCCTCTTGAAAACATCTTCAATACCATCACGTTAGAAGTAGAAAGTTCATTTCAGTGTGTATGCAAGGGTCTGCCATACTTCTCGTAATTATATCTACATATTTAAAACACTAAGAGGTTTCGTATAAAAATAAATTTGTGCTTTGAACTTAACAAAAATGTCCTGATTTTGGCATTAACTGAAAGATAGTGGGCCTCAGATTGTTATCACTTATCCAGTTTTATTTTATAAATTTTAAATTTTAATAAAATTGTAAAGTGAATAGAATACACGCTATCTTCTGTAATTTATTCATTAACTCGTTTGACAGTATCATCTTATTTAAGAAGGTTTTGAACAAGCTCTAGCATGCGTGTGTAAATGCGAAGTTATAGTTAGCGAAGAGAAAATATTTTTGAAAGATTGAAGATTGAGGGTTTCTAAACAGAAATATTAGTGATGACAAAACACAATATTCAGTGAATCTTTAACAAGTGTCTCTTTAAAAAGGAATCAGTGATACTATCCATGCATTACGTTTTTAAATGTAGGTGGATCGTAGCATGATTTCTTGCTGTTGTTCAGCACAGTATGCACGTACAGATCTTGGTAAAAATAAAATATTTTAATTACATTTATAGAAATGTTCAAAAGTGTGTTTAGGAAGCAAAGTGATTTTATTCTTCCAGAATTGTTAAACCTTCATTTCCTTACTTTTGGAGAATCAATTCTGAACACCAAAAACATGTTTGGAGTTTTCGTTTTTCCGCATAGTTATCTATTACATTTCTGTGGTGACTTTTTTACAGTTAATTTAGTGTTTTCTGTAACCATTAAAATAATGCAAAATATATTTATGATGATGAAGTATGTGGAATCAATAGGAAGATTGAAATTCTGAAAATATGTACAACAAATAATGGAATGTTGACAAGAATGACGAATGCCTACGTAATGTAGATTTTACCCAAAATAAAACATGACACATTCGTCATCCTGAACCTTGCGATTAAGTAAGTAGTTCGTTTCTAATTTTTTAACCATATTTCCTCCACCCAAGAAAATAAAAGAATAAATCCCAAAATTAGATTACAGTTCTTGGTAATAAGTATTATTCGTGGAAATGCGTCATACACAAGATTATGATAGCTTCTTCATTTTCTTTTAACCGTAGTTGATGAACCTTCTAGTGGATCACAATCGCCTTAAAATAGAGCGTGCACTTAACCGCTATCCTCGCACTCTTGTGTGCCAGCTCAGTAGTTACTCGAGTATGTAATATTTACGAGTATTTCTCATGAATATAGAGCCAGAAAGTAGAAACCAGTTTGATGTCTCTTATTGCACCTCCGGGCAATAAGCAGACGGGTTTGCGCAGCGGAGGGAAATAACAGCGCGCCCCAGTGCCGCGAGAAGGAAGCTTCTTTGGACTTCAGCTGACAGCGTCGCTCATTAACAAGTCGTTCAAGAAATAAGTTATCTCAATTTGAGATGCGTATGTCCCTTTATTACAAAATTGTAGGATAGGTGAAGGTCTTTAGATACATTACAAAAAACAATTGCCCCATTTGAAAGCATTTTGGTAGAAAAGATTAGAAAAGTATCACAAACATATACAATTTACCAAGAAAAGCACCAACGATTTTAAAAGTGATTATATTTGTAATACATTTTATGCGAAACGAATAATATTTCTAAAAATTAAGTGATTTGTATGCGTAGCACCTTAATTATTTTCTTTCACATATATCCATTCCTTAATTATTTATTGTAAAACTGACATTAAATTCGAGCAACTGTCGATTTTGTCGTAATTGTAGAGGTGAAGTGTGCTCTTAATGTGCACATGTGTTTCAGTATGACTGGGATGGTTTTAGAAGAATTTTAGCGACCACACGCACGCCAAATTGACTTCCTTCTCAGTAACACAAACAAAATATTAGCGCCCTCGTCTGCGAGTCTTCTACAGCGCTTTGGGAGTCGAAAAGGAAAAGTGTAGAGACAGGGGTGAGGTGAGGTGTGGTTAGGCGCGGGGAGGGGGGCATCAAGGGGGAGGGGGAGGGGGGAGGGGGAGGGGGAGGAGGGTGTTCCCCCTCCGCGAGCAGGAAGCATCGCGCTCAAGGGCTTTTCCTTCCGACTCGCCCCTCCGCCCTCCGAAGGGAGCTTCTGCCCTCGCTAAGCCCTTCCTCTTCTCCACGGCAAACTATACTCCTCGCCCCAAAGAAGTGGAGCTTCAGCTTGTCACAGCCACATAATCATCTATCTGTAAATAAACAAAATAGTCAAGTGTTCGTAGAAGTACGGCTTTGATACATAGTATGCGGTTTATGTTAAAAACTAAAAAACAGTATTTAGAAAAAAATCACCGTAGGGCAGCTAAATTTACTTTCAGGGACAAGAAAATGGCAAAATGGGATTCAGACCGCAGAGAACAGATGTAGGGACATGTTTTTTTTACAAATCGAACGATAAAAGAATGGAATAGATTGCCTGCACAAACCTTTGAACCCTTTCCTTGCAACGTTCAACAGGTTAGGAAATTAATATAGGGCATTACTAAATAAATGAGGGTCTTAACTGAGAATACTAGATTATCGAGCGATGCGTAAGATATATATTGTGAAGTGAGGTGTCGTGCAGTGTAGAACAGAGAAAA
Organism: Gryllus longicercus; assembly: GCA_038098605.1. Lineage (NCBI taxonomy): Eukaryota > Metazoa > Arthropoda > Insecta > Orthoptera > Gryllidae > Gryllus > Gryllus longicercus. The sequence goes on along the minus strand of JAZDUA010000804.1, from coordinate 76,493 downwards.
TAGGAAATGATTAAAGTGTCATAGTGAAGTAAAGTAAAGTGAAGTGAAGTGAAGTGAAGTGCAGTTGAACAAAAATTCAGTGCGGAGTCAGATTATAGTTGTTCCTTTTTTTAAGGTAATTTAAATATTTTATGAATTAGTTTTTATATCATTATTATTTTTATTATTATTGTATTTACTATTATTATCTTTGTTTTATCAGCTGTTTTTATTGTTTCGATGATTATTATTGTACAATTACTATTAGTTTATTATTATTATTATTATTATATAATTTGTATGTTAGCTTATTATCATATTTATGTAATTAGCTGCCATCGGATTATGCCCATTTGCCGTTCAAATAAATTTATCTTATCTTAAAAAGTAGATAACCTACTAAGGGAAACAATTAGTTCCTCTCAGTGCTTTTTTGTGGTTGATTAAAACTATTGCGTACGAATCATCCAGGTATGAAAATAATAAAACGTGGTGTGACGTTCTAGGTGTGAAGATGGAATTAGGAAGGTTCAATGCCCTTTATGCAGAAGTAAGATATGCGCTATGTGCCATCCTCACTTTAAGTTCAAATTTGCGCTTTTGAAATTACAAAGGACGGGCGTTGGCCAAGTATAAGAGTGGTTAGCAAGCAACTTAGTGTAGTCTGACACGCAGGAAACCAACCGTCTTAAAGACAAGCTCCAATTTTCCTTGCATTCCCACAAAAGATATGAAACCATTCTGGCTTGAATGTCAGGGGGGGGGGGGGCGATTTGGCAGAACGAATAACCTTTCAATGTTTCTGAAACTACAAAAATGTGAAAATAACTAAAGCAGTTACGTGCTATTTTTAATGGCGTTGTGAATAATATATTTGGTCATATTAAATTATGTGTGTCTGAATATGATGAGGAATTTTCCCGAAACGTTGTGCTGTAAACAACTACACAAATTTAGTTATATTTTTGTGTCTGAAGAAACGTTTAGATAGTGTTGACAATAAAAACATTACTGTCTTGTAGAATGGGATCTTTATTATATCAAAATAAGAATAATCGCAAGTTGCTTGGCAGCTTGTTACACATGACGGAGGAAAAATAACGCTATGCAACTGCTGCCGCAAATCTCTGGCCAAGGAGCTACAGGTGGACCAACTCAGAAAACAGCGCTACGCGCGCCTCCCATTTCATCGCTCCGCTTCTTTATTACGTCGCGAGGGCGCGCATCCGTGTTTAGTTCGGGGGCCCCGGCGTGGATGTAGATGAGGCCAGAGCCACCCCGTGACGCGCCGTATCCTTTTACACAGAGGCAAGGCCTCCTGTAAGCCCGCGCCGTGTGTTCCAAAGCCCTCGCCTGGCCCGTCGTTAGCGCCGTCGTGATGGATGGAGCTGCCCCTACGCCGCGGACGCCCTGAGGCCCTTGCAGGGCGGGGGCGGGGCCCTGGCAGGAGACGGTGCTGGGTGGGGCAACGCACTCGCCTTCGCCCGACAGGGTAGATCTCGGGTCCGTACATCGCGGATCTGCCTGCCTGAGTGCTGGCCTGCCCGCCTCTCTCTCTCTCTCCCTCTCTCTCTCCCCCACTCACTCTCTCACTCACTCTCCCTCCCCCTCTCTCTCTCCCCCACTCACTCTCGCCTCTCTCTCTCCCTCTCTCTCTCCCCCACTCACTCTCTCCTCTCTCGCTCCTCTCTCTCCCTCTCTCTCCCTCTCTCCCTCTCTCTCCCCCACTCACTCTCTCCTCTCTCGCTCCTCTCTCGCTCCTCTCTCTCTCCTCTCTCACTCTCTCTCCCTCTCTCCCTCTCACTCTCCCTCTCCCTCTCTATCTACCTATTTACCTACTTATCTATCTGCCTGCCTGTTATACTGTCTGTCTGCCTCTGCCTGCTTGTCTGCCAGTGTGTCTGCCTATCTGCCTGCCTGTATGCCAGACTGTCTGCCTGCCTACCTGCCTGCTTGTCTGCCAGAGTTTCTGCCTATCTGCCTGCCTGTATGCCAGACTGTCTGTCTGCCTATCTGCCTATCTGTCTGCCTATCTGCCTGTCTGTCTGCCTATCTGCCTGTCTGTCTGCCTAACTACCAGATCGTCTACCTGACTGTTTCACATTCTGCCTATGTAACTATCATTCTGCCAATGTGACAAACATTCTGCCTAAGTGATTGTATCATTTTGCTTGACTCATATTTCGCTGGATCCTTACACTCTCCGTCAGACTCTCTCTCTTTTTTGAAACTCATTTAGCTTGTCTGACATGGACTGCTTCTAATGTCTTCATGTGTGTATCCCCTCTTTATGTCTGCTTGTGACTATCTCTGTACCTTTCTCTCTTCGTCTTTCTATTTTTCTGTCAGTGTGTCGCTATCTTTCGCGCGCGTTATCAGTTCTTTGAAAACATAACATTTGATACTGTGTACGGTCGGAAACAGTCTGTGTCACTGCACATGTGATAATGTGGACGGGATGCCCCCTACCCCAAATGCTCTAATCCCCTAGCAGTTTACAGTTCTCCATTTCAAAGTACACGACGACTTCCTCTTGCTTTTCTTCGAAGAGACATCCCGAGCTGCGCCGACTTACAGGGTCCTCTGGACTGGAGCTGCCTCTCGTAGAGCGGTCGCCCTGGCATTCCAGGCTCTGTTCTACAGGAGATTCCGCTCGTTGGTCACCCGGCCGCTGGGATGGGGTGGTCGGACACCGCCATCGCTGCTCACTCGCTTTCCGCAGTTCTTTCGCGTTTAGTCTTGAGAAGAGCTAACACACGCTGCCCTCCTCTTTGCCACTCAAGTTTCAGCTCCATTTTCCTTCTTGTATTATGCCTTCGCTTGGACTTGGTGTCTATGCTCTTTCACTTGTATTTCTTTTCTACTTCTGTACACTGTTTACATTGTGACCTAAGCTGCCATTAGAATTTAGTTATTTCTTTGTTTTTTCAATAACAAAGATGTATGGATCTTACATCCCTCCAGAACCTGATGACGTTCAGAAATATGGATTTTAATTCGGTAGAAGTCGATAGTAGAACTAGTAAATTTTCTATTCTAACAAAGATCTTTTAAAGTTTGAGGTACGTGATGAATACCTATTAATCCAAATGAAAAATACATTTTAAATTCAGTATAAATTGAAAATTCGTTATTAAAAAGCATGAAGTTGGCTGTGCAATACCCGCATGCGTCCCTACCAAACTGATTGTACCAGTGACAAAGGTGTATGAGAGAATTTATCCCTTTCTTTTGCACCTTAATATAATTTGCCTACCTACTTCAATATATAAATTTTATACTGAAATATATTCAAGCAAAATCAAATCCAAGGTCCCCAGCCTCTAGGATGTAAACCTGATTTGAAAGATAAAATAATAGAAGTCAATATCCTCAGATCCTTAGGATGTGACGTTTCGTCGAGGTGGAAAAGGGCAGGTAGATTCACTCTAACGTGAGCCACTATGAAAAGATTTCTCAAAGGTAAAGATAGAAGGATACATTTCTCACGTTTTATAAAGACATGGCAGTGCCCTGAGGATTATGAGGAAGTGAAAAATGGGCACTGAATTATAGATCTTGTAGAATAATCCAAGCAGCTGGAATGAGATTTTTAAAATCAGGTTAGAAGTAATAAAGAGGGAAAGAATAGAAAAGGAGAGCATAAGGAGAACTTTTGGAATTTCGATAAGATCGAAGTATATAGGAAGAAACGACAAGACCATGTAATAAGAATTAATAATTAACGAATTTATGAAAAAGTCCTTTAACACTCGCACAGATCAAAAAGAATAGAAGACCCAAAGGAAGATGGATGGATTAATGATTCGCTATGGATTCGCATAGGAAGACCCAAAAGAAGATGGATGGATTAATGATTCGCTATGGTCCAACGGGTCTAAGGCTTGTAAAAGAAGAAGAATTGCGAAGGGCAAAATGTCATTGACAATCTACTCGTTCCGATATCAATAACTCTCTTGCTTCTATTGGACATTATTTTCCAAATTGCTCATGCATTGCGTGACTTTCAATTATGGCTCTCATGATTAACTTTTTGCACCTTGCTAAGGTAAAAGCCTTTAAAAAGTGACAATAATGAAGTATCATAAAGATTAATGCCAGTGCAGTGTGGTCTTAACTGAACAAACATTCAGTGCAGAGTTACATTATAGAACTTTCTTTTTAGTAAGGTAATTTAATGTTATATGAATCAGTCAGTTTTTATATTATTATTATTATTATTTTCGTTGATCGGCCAACTAGGACCACGCAGGCAAGCACTCTGCCTTTACCGTGGCCCAGTTTTTATTCATTCTCACGGAGGCAGGTGCTTGCGACAATTCTTTTGGGGGGACCAGCATTTAAGCTGGATCCGGTTTTTATCCCCCAAGGTTGTTAGCCCTGGGGGTATGGAAGATGAAATGACGATATATGATGATGATGGGGGTGAAAGGACAATACATACAGACATACACAAATACACAAATACATCCATGCCCGAGGCGGGACTCGAACCCGCGATCTTCTGGTCCGAAACCACTCCGGCACTACTGCCTTAGCGATCTCGGCCATCTGATCGGCCGTTTTTATATTATTATTATTATTATTATTATTATTATTATTATTATTATTATTATTATTATTATTATTATTATCATTATCATCATTATTATTAACATTATTATCATTATTATTTATCAGAACTGAATATAATATGTTGTGTATTGCAGTATTACTCATCAAAAAGTGACACAATTTTTCTTTTAATTGTTAATAGCAACATTTAAGCAAAAATACACACCTTAAGATAATTCTGTTTTACCTATTTTAATGAGAGCTAATTAGCGAATTATGAAGAGTGAAAAAGAACCGTCTTTTTTCAAGGCATTTCAACGGCTCATGTTAAAGAAGTCATTCCAAAACTTTTTATTATGACATAATGTCAATATCAATACAGTTCGCGAATTAGCAGTACCATTACGGGTGGCGTGGTTATTGAAAAAGACGTCTGGCCGCGTGGGAATCCGAATAACGAGTGGCTTTTGGCGGCGAAGGGGCGGGGGCGGGAGTTGGCGAATTCGCCCGGGGAAAGCGATCCCTTCCAGCCGCCTCATCCCCTTGCGACGTCGCGCCTTATCTTCCTTTGTCACCCCTTCCCGCGGCCGCCGACAGCGCTCACACCGCTGGCGCAGCGCGGCGGCCGGCCCGCGAAGCTCTGCGCCGGCTTTTGTTCGCTCCCCACGTCCCGACGCGGCGCGGCTCACGGCGGAAACAAAAGAGGCCCGGCAACCGCTAAGCGCTTCTTTGCCGCCGGCGCGAAAGACGCCAAGATTTTAGGGCAGGCCTCGCGGACTGGCTCAGCCGGCTGCGGACAGCGCGCGGATTCTCGAAGACGCGTTTTCAAACTAGTCACGGTAATGCAATGGTGATCTGGATATTATTTTTACTTGTAGCAATGCCCCGTATTGCATTTCGCGCATTATAACAAGAAATAGATTTTTAAAAAGTATGAGTAAATACAAAACTATATACTTACTGAATATTATCTACATATAATTATTATAAAAAAAGTTCTAGATTTCCAATCTTTAAGGAGGCGGAATTTTAACACAGCTGCTCAAATTCAACAGCTGCCTGTAGTATAATCATTCTACGGGCCGGCCTGGCTGGCTGAGATTGCTAAGGCTGTAAGGATGCAGCAGCCTCAACTCAAAGGATCGCGGTTTCGAATTCCGCCTGGGATATGGATGTTTGTGTGCTCGTGTTGTCGTGACGTGTCGTGTTTCCCCTACTGTTACCCCAATGTAAATAAACAATCACTGAGGTCGCTACATGATCTTGTAGTTAAAAAGCGACCTTAAAAACTTATTCTACAGAACGGCTACTCTTATTAGCAAATTTTTATGATTTCGCTGGTGCATATAAAGCTAACGTCGGAGAAGTATCTTGTAGTTAGCTCGTACAATTAAGTACAGAATATGATGCCAGTCTACTATACTAACTTCAAAGTTTCTATGAAGTAATTTATTAAATAATGTTGTGGCGAAACCGATTTCGTCATACAAAATTTCATAAGGCTGAGGGGCAGTTGGGAGAATGTAAACAGATTCAGCTGTAGCCCGGAGTTCGACTGGGGATGTAAACACTGCGTCGCACGTGCAACTTCACTTATCGCGGGAGGCCATTACCGCCTCCTCCCCATTAAGCAGGCCGTTTGGAGGACTGCCGTTGACAGACACTGTGCAAGTGTTCACAGCCGGCTGCAGATTTCGAGACCACCCACTTTCGGGGGAGCCCAGAGCAATACTTCCGTCATCGAACGCGCCCCCCTACGCAAGCAAGGGCCAGAGTCTAGAAGGTTCGAGAACAACCCTGCATGCTCGCAGCCTGCACAAAGAGTGGAAGTTTCCTTCGCTTCTCACGCTGCGATTGGGTTAAAATATTTCACTACGCAACAACTTCTGACCAATAGCGACACTGCTATCAAAGGGAACTAGGACACATAAGAAATTGGGGTGGGGGAAAGAGTTAACTTGGAGCGATTTCGACGGAGAGAACGGCAGAAGGGATTTGAATTCTAGACGGAACAGTCGGGGCAGAAGTTTCTCTTGGGGGGAATATTGTGCAGTTAGAGGCGATTTCACCTCTACCGGACTTCGAATTTTTTTCGACGCAGAAATTATCAGATTTGATTTGAGTTTTGGGCTGACGGGAGTCGGGAGAGAATTACTTCACTGGGAGGAAATTATTTGTCGAGGAGAGGCCAGTTTGTCTCTGAAAAGCTTAGAAAGATTTCGGAAGGGGCGAGAGCTACTAGCTGACAACAAATGAGAAAATTAATTCTCTGGGGTGGGATTTATTCGTCGGGGAGAGGCAAGTAGACCTCTGTGGCGTTTAAAAAGGGGTAGAGAAAAAAATATTTCTCTTGGGTGGGAATTATCTGTCGCTAGACTTTCCGAAGTTATGTTATAAAAATTAAAGAGACATTAGGCTGATTACTACGTTCCGGATATTGAGATCGCCCAGTTTCTACCAGTATCAACCAGTATCAACCAGTATCAACCAGTATCAACCAGTTCTGCCAGAATCTTCTAGACGTCGCTGCAAGAATCTTCAAGAACTTCCAGTCGCCCAGACATCGCTGCCAGTTCGCCCAGACATCGCTGCCAGTGGTGGCATAATAACCAGAGGGTCGCCCAGCTGACGCACGCGCCGAGAGGCGTGAAGGACGGCCGCGGTCGCGTCCTCGCCCAAGGCCGCCGCCCCCCTTCCAGACGCCATCCGAGGGCCCGCCTGGGCACACAAAGGACCCTACGAGGTTGAACGACCCGAGGAGCATTCACCCGCAAGATTTATGTAACGCAGTAATGTGCTTGGGCACGTTAAATTATCATCCTGTAACTCATGTAAATATTAGTTGTAATAAGTTGACCTTCTTCCTAGTCATAAGTCTTTTTCTATAATTACTAACATGCCTAATTTTCTTTTCTCTTTAATTTTCCTTTTCCATTGTTAGTGTAAAAATCGTAATTTCCCTGGTGCAATTTTGTTTATTTTTTGCTCAGGAATAAAGTGAATCATTTTACCAGTGAACAAGTGTTTATTTTTGTTGTGTTTCTCTTGTACTGTGTAACAGTTCCTTCCATCACCGATCTGAGCTAGCGGCAGGGTCGCTAATCGATTCCACAGGTAATCGGTAGTGTTACAATGTATATTATGATTGCGGGCCGAAGCAGGAAAATATTTCCCGATTTGTCGGTATAGGCTCAGCACCTGATCATTTCTGATAACTTTTAAATTTATTTCACTTTTCTAGTTTTTTTATGAAAGAACGATAATTTTATTCTTTTTGGAGAAACGTGGTTGATTTGGTTCATAAGATGCTGAGGACATCATATCTCGAAGATGATTTTCTTTAGGAGTATTCTTGCCTCACTTTCACTTTCTGCATTGGAGGAAAAAACGTGATGTCATCTATCATGTCATCACTTATTTCTTCCAAACACTCTCTTTTTTTCATGATACGTCAGGCTCTAAATTAAAAGGAATGATTTAGTACGACAATCCTTAATTTAAATTATTTATCATTTGTGTACACTGAGGAGAATATACCAGAGATCTGGGTTCGAGTCCCGGCCGGAGCAGCCCATTCTTCGACGAGCTTAAACGCAATTTAAGTAATTGAGAGCGCGTGCAATGTTAAAAGGCCAAATCAGGAGTTAAGCGAGCGGCAAATCAGGAATTAGCTACCCGGCTGCGCCGCCTGAACCAGCGGCGGTCGCTAAGAGGATTGGCGGCGATCCGAAGGAGGAGGAGGGTCGATTAGTTAGATGGAGGCCCGCGAAGGCGCTTCCTGCGGGGCCAATAATTCACCGGCAGTCGAAGCCTTGGGCGGAGGCGAAGACCCGGGCCTCAGGCCCGGAGCTCAGCGATGGTCATCCAGAATTAAACTTACCAGGCATCGCATCCAGGATTAAATCCATCACGCACCACATCGCTCAACTCTCCAACAATCTCTATTCAAACATATCCTCAATAAATCAATTGGCCTGAGACATCCACTACGTGCCTGACTACATATATTCTTCGATGATGTTAACTAACCGTAGGTACTCAATGAATATCCTCAACGAATAGAGTAGTTAGGATATATTTAGTTTTCGATAATTAAGGTTAATTACACGTCATTAAAATGTATGTAAACAATAAATACTACTTAACCGTGTACCACACTAATAAGAAAAATATATTTAAAGAAATGCAGTGAGGGCCACCGACAAAATAATTTATCTTTGCAAGGTCGAGAAGTGGAAAGGTACACCCCGAACTCGAATTGATGTAATTATTAAACGACTAGTGAAAGTAACATATCACAGTTGTGTGAGGTGATTCTTAGTTATTTTGCACTGTACACTACCGTATGAGACAGAAACACTTCATTATTATAAGGCAATGCATTCTTCAGTTGTTTGTACATTTAGTTGCTTGAAATGGCTTCGAAGACCGAAGATTTTAGTAGCTTTTCTAAAACAACGATAACTTGTTGACAATGTAGTATTAAAAATAAAAACACATAGAAACAAACATACAATCCACTCTAAAAGTGCGCAGTTTGGTTTAAAAAAATAATGATTAAAATAAATTATTTTATGCTATTTCAATGTTGACTTAAGTTATTTGCAAATAAGCTCAAATTTTATACGTTGACATGAGAATTAATAACAGTGCAGACGTCCAAAACATGGCACTTTGTGGCATAAGATTGTAACTTAAATATAATTAAAGAGACTTGCAATTAAATACACTAAACTCAAGGCTATGTTAAGGATTCAATTGACTAAAACTTTATCCAATTTGCCATATAAAAACTTTGCCTTTGAAATGATCTCTCGCTATGAACGAAAGGTGAAAAGAAGAAATATTACATCTAGGGGGGGGGGGTAATGTGAGATTCCGAAGCACTGCCGGTCGCTTGGGATGCAGATTAATGGAAAAGCGTATTCTTCACTAATTGTATGTTTATTATACAGAATATAGTTCTCGATTAATTTTTGATAAACAACTTCAAAATTTTACTTGCTTTGCCTCAAATAAGGCTGGTTTCCTATGTTTATATATTATGATTAGGAAATAGTTTCACAGGACACTACTTTTATTGTTTTTGAGAATCATTACTTTCATCATCATTATTTTGAGAATATATTTCGTACACAGTTTTGAAATGATCTTTGACAAATTTCCTCTGAGTTGTATAAGTAATTTGCCTCTTAAAAACAGCTTTTAATGTCTGTATAAATACATTTCTAAAATTCAATTCTGCAAATTCATCGATAACAGATAAGACGAATAATACTATTTAAAAAAGTTCTCAAGAATGTTTCTGCTATTATGCATTTCGATTCTATAGTTGTTTGATGTTTCATTCTAGCTGAATTAATGTCAATGCTTTTCTCTCGGTAGCATGCCCGTCACTTACTTTAAAGAGTAAAATATTTTCTTTGGTATACCCAAGAGAAAGTGTTCGCGATAATAAAATGGAGAAAAGGAGCTGAGAATATAAACGAGATCATGTGTTGCAGGAGACACAAACTTGTTTCAAAGTAGCTTCATAACAAAGTTCATAGAGAAGTCTAATAAATAAGTAAGAAAATATCAAGGGACTTTTGAATTATTAACGGAATAAAAAGCATTCGACAGAATTACCAAGTTTTGAGCATCAAATTTTTAAGCTCTTGAGACGCAGCAAAGAAACGAACATCGTGTGCATTAAATGTCTTAAGCAATTCTTAGCACTAATTTGGTAAACTTTATAAATAATTACTTATTAGCAATTTAGTTGTATACTATGTTCCACTGTCTGTGTGTTGATTGTATTTGATCATTTGTAAATTCATCACAATTTGTTGTCCATTATGTCCATTATTGAGGCAGAGCCGTCAAAGTCTGTTGAAATGGAAAGTCTAGATTTGAAGTACGAGAGAAGAAATACGTTTTGAAGTATTGTGAAAGTGTACAGTTGTAACTTTAAACAAGTTGAGAAAAGTGGTGTTTATTGAATACTTCTCTACTAATACAAAGTAGTTGATTGTAGAATAAATAATTCAATATAGGGGGCCAATATTTCGTCACAGAAAAACTGCATCCTAATCAGAATCAAAGTAACTGACATTCTCTGACGAAAACGTGGTTGTGTTTTTCGACAAGCAACATCGCTTCAACACTCTCAGAGTTCCAATCGCTAATCGTTTCCTTCCACGACGCTCGTTGAGGTCGTAATTCCAAGGCAGCATCAGTGGCCTGCTCCTGCCAGCAGCGCGAAATTCTATTTGTTAATCCCTGCGCTCGGGCTGCGATGATCTAGTCTAGTGGTGGACAAACGATACTAGGAATGCGCGTGTTCTTTTCCTTCCGGTTGATTGATTGAATAGTGATTTGCGGCGCGTCAAGGGCTAAGGTCATTAGTCCCGTAAGTGTAGTACATGTTTTTGGACGGGGGGTGGCAGTGATCTTCCCCCGCTGGTTGGTGAGATCCTGCGCCGAACCCAACTGTCAGTTGGCGTGGCTTTCTCCAATCAGGTACCTCCCACCGGCGGGGCACCGCCCCAGCCAGGAAAAGATCTAAGCACGCGACCGGTCTCCCGCCATGTGTGGTTTGCCTTTAGCGTGAAAGTTCAAGTGTGCGTGAGTCGTGTGGATTCGAAAAGGAAAGGGTAAGAAAGATTGTGCGTAGCCTGTGTCCCGATTGCCAGGTTATTGCTCTGGCATTCGTTCGATTTTGACCAGAGAAACAAGGAAAAACTACCGATCAGAGCAGCCGGCCGCTAGAATGCTCCTTAAGCCAACGGCTGAACTTAACATAGCTATCTAGCTACCTAACTATCTAGCTACATAGCTATCTAGCCGAAAATCCTGCCACCGTACGAAGTAGAGCCCTAGGACCTCCCGGCCGAAGGCACTGTAGTGACATCGGCTGATGCCCTGTGGGTGTCGCAGGCGTTGAAAGGGTGAGGCCGGCGCGGCACACAGCGAGCGCAGACGATTCCCGGGCGAAGGCTTCGCGCGTTCGCACTCTGCCGCCGCCAGCGCCAGCGGGCGCCAGGCGAACCGCCAAAGCAGCCTCTGGGCCCAGCGGGCGGCGCGCGGCCGGCGAAGGACCACGCGCCGCCCACCTGCGCTCTCGGTCGGGGTAAGTCGGCCAAGGGCCAGCGGCAAAGCTCAGTGGTTAGGGGATGCGCAAAGGAGGAGAGGGGACGTGATGGAAATGAGAGGATACGGGGTAGGAGACGTCGATTGGGAAGAGGGGAGGGAATGAGAGAGAGGTGGAAAGGGGGAGAAAAGAGAGGAACATGAAGGGAGAGAGTGAGAAGGGGGAAGGGGAAGATGGGAAGTAGAGGGATAGGAGATGAGAGGAGTAGAGGGGAAGGTGGGTGAGTGGGAGGGGGTGAGAGATGGACAGTGGAAGGGAGGGGACATGAGGTGAGGGGAGGGGAGGGGAGGAGGGGGAATGGGTGGAGAAGAGTGAAGAAACAAGCGAGGTAGAGGAGTGGTGGGAGGAGAGGGATGGGGAGGGGAATGTGAGAGGGGAGGGGAGGGGGGAGGAGGATGGAGGCGCTGCAACGTGAGCCTCAAAGGGAGAACAGCCTCCGTCCCAGAGGCTGCATTTCTCACAAGGGACTGTCCTGCTGACACTGCGCTTGTGCTCTTCCGAGAGTCGCTGTCCGTAAAAGGAAATGGCTCTCATCACAAAGGAAGGCACAAAAACTACGAATATCATAATACGGCAATTTTTAAATCGGACTTATAGATAACTGCAGCTAAGATTTATGTGATCAATGTGCCATGCTAAAATTTCACTGTTTTTCAATATAATTGAACTTCGTGATTTCACCATCCTAAGAAATGTTCACAAATATTGTTGTTTAACCAAATAACAACTTTAGCGTTGCACCAAAATGCATCGGAAAACCGAAGGACTGCAAATCCATCGAACCTCTTTAGCGAGAACTATTTATATTTCGTTTCCGTTCTTAACAAAATTAATAATAAATAGAAAATGGAGAGCACGGAATACGTTGTACAAATTGAAGGCCGCGAAAATTATCCGTACGGAAAATACTGGTATATATTATATCTGTAGCGTTATGCCTTTTTTCGGCTATCACACTAACTGGAACAAATGAGTAGTCAAATTTCAAGGATATTGCACACAATATAAACTATATTAACACTCGGAGAAAAACATAGATCATATATAACTCAAAAAGGGTTTAAACCATTTTTTCAAGTTAAAGGTCTCAAATTATGTTCATCACTTTGTGATGTAAACAGCTAGTATTTTGTTAACTTCTTTTGCACTTTTGAAAGTTCCTTTTTAGGGTACTCCCACTCCGTGGTATGGGCAGCAAGAGAGGGGTAGAATTCCCAATTATCATTTTTATTTCATGCGGACGCGAGAGAAAAGGAGTTTTTAAACGTGATTTATCTCACAAAAACTAGTATTTCTTATTTTGATGAAATAAGAATACAGTGTAACCTCCATTTCTATGATTATTCACTTTCAAAAAGGTCTGGCGAAAACTGAATGTAAGAAAACTGAAGCAATATTCTCCTTATGCAATAAAATATTGTTCCAAAGACTTAAAAATTTGAACAGTTATTCATACACCCAGTGTGTTATAAGGGTTCCAAGGGCCAAAGTGTCCAGGCTTTTTGTTGCCACTTGATTAATACGATCAGCTAACACCCGTGGTACATATAACATTGATTTTATATCTAATTTTAATGATTCAGATTTAGATATGTACTTATTAACCAGATGTTAAATTGATTCCTCCCCTTTTCATCCACCCCTCAAACTTCCTCTCAATATTCCCTCTGCAAAAGAACATGAATCGTCATTCAACTGCTTTCATATTTCCCTTAAAACCACGATTCTCTCAATCAAGGTACGTTATGCAGTGGATATTGAGGCAGTGGGTATCGAAGTCAATAATAAGCTACAACGTATCAGTAAAAACTAAAATACATTTTATATGATGAATTCTCGCACGCTTCTCGGTTTCATGATCAAAGGGCTGTACTTTGATCATTTTCCCCTTACGGTTACTTTTAGCAGTTCAGTCGCACTCGATAAACAAAGACAAAAACATGGGATATTTTCCACTGATTCCTTTATTCAAAATATTTCGGGCGAATGCGCAGGATTATGCTCTCTCAACGAGAAGCGAAAGCAGATTGAGTCCCAAAACAATCGGATGCTTTGTGCGGACTCTCGATTCCGGGCAACGATTGGCCCAGTTGAGCAGGAAGCGAACGGCTTGGATGCGGTCACCACCTTCTCTACGAAAACTGAACGAATGTACTGGTACAATATTTCGACAAAAAAAGTTGAATACCGACTTATACAAAAACCAGGCCATTATCAAGCCGAGATTTCACGGTATTTCTAAAACAAATGTTAAAATAAATATGAGGTAAAAATAAACACAAATATCAATGAAATACCAATATTGTAGGAAAAATAGTATTTCACGGTGTGGCCTACGTCTGTGACTACACTACATAAAGCTACAATTCAAACTCAACTTTACTGACAGAAATATCCCTATTGTCGTAGTCAATAGACAGGTCGTCCCCTCAGAATTCGTGAACTTGTCAATCTCATGTTAAGTATGAGTTGTCTAACAATGAAAGCGCGATGTTAAAAAGAGGTACTACTTTGCAAGAAACTCTCATGGCAAACAGTCATTACATTCATCTCTTGTCATACCCAACGCCTTAAAAACATTTATTCTGTAGCACTCTGTAGAGAAAGGGTGGTTCTCTAATTGTTTATTGCTAAAAAGTATTTCTATTCGACCCTCGTCATATTCTTACTCTACAAGTTTGTAACACGTATTCTAATACAGCGCGGACTGGAGGAGAATTCTGGAGGCCGGCTGCTCTGATCGGTAGTGTTCCGTGGTGTCTCCGATCAATTCCAGGCGAATGCCGGCGCAGCACCCTAACAAACGAGCCACGAACCGCGTACTATCTTTCCTTCCCCTTCCTTGTCCTATTCTAACCCCTAACTTACACAACCTTACACTTACATACTACACTACCATATACACTACCCTACACCACTTACACATACATTACACTACCACACATGTTGTGAGACCAGTCGGGGGCTTAGAGCTCGTCCCGGACGGGGGGCGGTGCCGCGCTGGTGGGAGATGTTTGGTTGGCGAAATCCCCCGAGGCGACGTGTACGTCAGCGCCGGATCGCGCCATCCAGCGGAGAAAGACCAGAGGAACCTCCCGAGGTGTACTACACGTTCGGGACCAACCGACCTTGACTGTTGCTGTACCCGGAATCACTAACCAACCCACACACATTCGGATGTACCCTGTAGAGGAAGTGCTGTTGGGCCTGCCTGACCGCGCGTTCGTGGATGTGAATGCGCACGGGGCGTCTGTGTGTGTGTGTGTGTGTGTGTCCGATGTGCCCGGCGGCGAGGACTATTAGGCGGCGAGTGAGTGGAGGGGGCGAAAAGCCAGCGGCGCTGCGGCGGTGGCGGACGCGCGCACGTGACCTCCATAGCTTTGCCCCGCTCCCCGCCCCGACCCGCCCCAACCCACCCAGATCCGCCCTGACCCGCCCCGGCCCGCCCCCTCAAACCGCACAAGCTTCCAGCAGGAGTAGCCCGAGGCCCAATGGAAGCGCTCTTACCTGCGTTCTCTCGAATCCACTATTTCCTTAAACTCCACACTATCTCCATCAAGGAAATCAAGGCTGAGATTAGATCAGAGCCAGTATTACAACTGCCTCTGCAGCGACTGTGACTGGGGACCTAGGGTTCGAGTCCTGACGGTTGCATGTTTTCGAAACCAGCTATACAGCTAGGTCGAATTCTGACGCTTCCTGGAGAAGAATTCTAGTGGTGGACTGCCCTGATCGGTAGCTTTCCGTGGTTTCTTCGATTAATACCAGACAAATGCCGGAGAAGTACCCGAAAATAATGGGAGTGATTGCTTAGGGGTTGAATTTGTACGGAAAGCAATCTTAAGGCTTCTTCTAATGTCAATAATAAGAAGAGAAACTGGGAATATAACGTAAGGACTGATTCCTTGCGATGGTAGAACGTGAGATAAAATAAAAGAGCTCTCACTTGGTTAAGTTATCAGAATTTTTACTCATTAATATTAGTTGTCTTAAATAACTGTCTTGCGCTACAATTTTCTCAACCAATAGACATCGAATTATTAGGCAAAGGCTTGTTTCTTTTTTTTGCCGTAGAGACTTCAAATTAATTAAATTTAATGACATTTCAGACACCAATAGAGCCTAAAATGCCTTATTTCAGCCTTAAAAGCGGGATAATTCTGTTCTCGGAGTATCATTGCAAGCCGTTTATCGCTTTAATCAACAGCGAGTGCTTCACAATACAATCGAGGGTACCTGACTAGATTGCTACAAATAAATACTCTCGAATGGGATATTTATAGGGAGTTGGTTCACATCATAGCGGACAGCACTGTCGATCTTCTGCGCATGCGCAGTTCAAGTTTCTCATCACTTTGGTGGATCTGCGCATGCGCAGAAGATCAATAGTGCAGTCTGCTATGGCTTGCATAAACAGCCTTATGACAACATCAATCTGAGATTCCAAAAAAATCGTTTAACCAATCAACCAATGTTCATGTTACAGGATTGTCGTGGCTTCGCTTTGCATAAACTATTCTAAAGGGTGAAATCTCCGAGCGCAACACAATTAGTTCACTGCCAGTTAACCCCAAAATTAAAATGTGAACGAAAGGGAAGTGTAGTAATGAAAAATAACTTTCTGCAGCTAAAAGACACAGATTCCAGCCTCATAATTTAGAAGAGATTTTGTTTGCATATTGTGAGGCAATTTCCTTCCAAATATTAAAGAGATAAGTGTGTTTCTATCTCTCCATTGAACAGCTCTTTGTAAATTTCTACTGTTTATTTGTAAATATTTATTTGCTATAATTATGTTTCACCATAAGCATCGTGACATTTTACTTTCTCGCACTTACTAACGTAAGAAGAGAAAGTATTGTAATCGTGCGCCGGAAAGCGGCGAATTTTCGACACAAAAACGCTTATTGCCAGCCCTAGTAACGGAAAAGCGGATAAATCCAGTTGCTAAAATATAGAAGCTAATCCTCTAACACGTGGTCTATCCAGAATCCATGTTTTGTGCGTCCTTCATATCGAAAAATCGATTGTCGGCAAATCGTCCATCAGCCCGTGTGCACTACGCTAGCGCATAAACCGATTTCTCAACAATTGATATTCCCCATTCGATCTGGCTGCTGTCGCGGCCTTGGAATTTGGATCCTATATTTTAATTTTGGGGGTAGTTCACAAAGAGCACTTTCCTTTTCATGAAGTTCATTTCCAAAATTAAAAATAAAATACCTCCTAAATTTTTGATTACATTTTGTTGTTCAATAGGTCAAAAAACGTTTAAGAGAATGGTGCAGGTTTCATTTTCGTTTAAAATTACAAAACTGAAGATTGAGATTTCTTGCGTCAGACAAAGTATGATGTACAAAATTAGATATTTAAAAAGGTCTACACAATTTTATGAAAAAGTAGTTTTTGCGTAATTTTCTCTTGAAATTTACGCAATTTTTTCTCAAACCGCTTCAGACGGAAAATATATGGCGCAAGTCCCATTTTAGGGTATTACTCGGTTTTTCGAAAATTGAAAATTTGTTTGTCTGTTGTATAAAATTAGTCTTTTGGAAAAAAGGTAATGTATATTTTTTTGGAAAAGTTTGTAGTTTTCGCGTAATTTTTGTTTGAAATTACTAAGCATATATTGGCATCCCGTCGTACATAACGATAATATTAATATTCCAAGAAAGTTTGTACTCTTCTAGCATTACTTGTTAAAATATTTCAATCAAATTCTGAGTTTCTGGCGGAATGCTTGGAGCAGCAAAATCTTTTCTCAAACAAAAAAGTAGTAATTTCAAAAGCAGAACATTCTGATATTTATTTTATGTTACAATATTATACTTCGTTTATATTCGAAGAAGTTGATCTGTAATATTAATTTTAGATACAAAATCTGAATTAATTGCTACGTTAAAATACTAAAGATAAAATTATGTTCTGTTATCAGTTTTATGGTTATGCATTGTATAAGTCAGACGTTACCAGTCGTTCTGTTAGAGAATTTGAATTAACTTTTTTTCAGAAAATAAGAACTGTTTAATTCTAATACAACTGGAATAAAATAGTTGGAAAACTTTACTCTTAGTCGTCATTTTCATCTCAATTTTCACCGCTTATTTATCAAAACAGCACATTTTCGCCCTTTCAGATCCTATTTTAGGTACCTAAATGAAAAAATTTAAAGAGCAAAAGAGAATTTAAAGAGCCGAAGTCTATTATTAATAGCAACTTTTAATTTCTTCTTTTCTGTTCCATAGCCCGCAATTTATTTGTTTATCGGACATCTTCAGAGGCCTTCGGGGCTGGCGCATGGTTTGCTCAAACGAACGGAAGTGAAGAGCGAATGGCAGGTCCTGGGCAATTCGTCAGAGTTAAGTGAACGTCCCTCTGTCCCTTTTCCACGCGTTCCTGGTTTGAGGAACATCCAATAACTGCTGCGAGTCCATCCAATCAGAACGATTTAAGCTCGAATAACCGATTGAGGGTGTGCGTATATGTGGATGTGGGGGCGAGATACACAATTTTTCTCATTATCCAGAAAAAGTAATAGAGTAGCTTTCTGCGGAATTGAGAAAATAAAGAAAGGATAGCAATATGTATGTTAAATAAATCAATTACAAAATCTTTTTAGTAATTGGAAGTTAGTAATAATATTTAAAAATTGAAATTGTTATTATTTTGCAGTTTTAAAACTACATATATGTTTTTCTACGTTATTACCCAGTAGTACATACGAAATAATATGTACGTTGTATAATGACACAAAATAGTCTTACATTCTGTTACTCGAATTTCTACCAAAATCATATTTTCATACATAAAAATTATTAATTCAATTTTAATATTAAATTTAAAACTGGCTTCGCGAGAACGTGGTGAATATTTAAAAATCGGACAATCATATATCAATAATTACTGCCTTGAAATATGGCTTTTGTTACTTTGGCATATGTCTGAAGCTTCGGTTCACATATTCAAAATAATAGTGAAATCACAGTCCCCTAAACCTCGACGACTTTAAGTTAATTATATGGCGTAAGAAGCAATCGCAAATACGTCGACAAAAAAGATGAAATAAAAGAATAAAATACCCCAAAACATTCCACATGGGCTTACAATCTGACGTTATGAAAACGAGTACGTTAAAACCGCCTCTCCCGAAACAAAATCGTGATCTGTTTCTGTAAATGTTCACGATAAGATGGTGATTGATTAATTTTAATGAAAGTAACAAAATACTCCTATTAATGAATTCTCAATTCATTTTAAAACCGACAAAAATTATCATCAGACAGGCGGTCGTTAATTCGGAGAGTAACCAATATTTTTTCACTACTTACGCGTGATTTCAGATACATTGTGGTGACTTGCATGGGTCTTTGTTCAGTGCACGGAATCTGCATGTAAATGAACACAGTGCTTGGGGGCTAAGTGGCAAATGTTTAAACGGATTAAATAATATCGCTCATAGGGTGATGTACTCATAGGATGGTCGCGCTATGCGACAGGGTAAGGTAGAAAATTTATTAAAAGGGGAAAGAAATTGATAATAGTAGAAGTATCTGCATTTAAATGAACATATTTGTAGTGTCTGAAGTCAACGTGGCAAATGTTTTAACGGATTAAATATATCGCTCATAAGATACTATGTCCATATGATGGTCGCTCTAAGTGATCGTATAAAAAGGAATAGTTATTTATGCACAGAGAGTGATACATCGGTTCGACAGATCGAGCGGCGACAAAATACCCGTGGGCCTTAGTCCGACGGCATTTTTGTCGCCGCTTCATCATTAGAGGTAGTTAACGCCTATGGTACATAATTTTATCTTTTTACCTAAGAATATTTATTTAGATTTACTTATTACAATATTCTATAATATTCGAGTACATTATACAACTTACATATATTACAACTTAATTCATTAATTATAACTTAAATTATAATTATTATGACTTTTCTTGACTATTTTAACTAACGTTTGAACCAGTCTCCGTTGGGCCACGGCCTAAAAACCCGGAAACAACCAATTATTATGTAGAAACCGACCGTGAAAGCCTACATTGTATGCTAATTAGTGTGACTTGTAATAATATTTATTAAAATGAGAATAAAATTGATCAGCTATATTAATTTAAATTAAAGTGACTATGCAAATTGGGGATTAGTAAAATTGCGCAGGACTGTCAGTCCGTTCCCTTCGCCTCGATTGGCGAGAGCAGCATTTGTGTCGCGGGCACAGTGGGCTCCGCTTTAACGCGGCGGCGGCGGCGGCGGCGCGGGGCAGCCCTTGTCGGCGGTGGCGTATCGGGTTCCCCGTCCGTCACTCGCAGCCCTCCCACCCCTCCCTTTCCCTCCCCGTCCCCGCCCCTCCTCCGCCGCCGCGGAGCGAAAACAGCGGTTGCGGCGCGCGTCCGTGGACGGCCTCGCTCGGCCGCGCGGCGCCGCACGCTTGACAGCACGCGAGGTGGGCGCGCGCCCCTCCCCCTCACCCCCCCCGCGCTCCACGTTTGCGCATTCCCATCCACCCAACTGTGCCTTTGCACTTTGCTCTGCCTTCACGCTCTCGCTTTGCCCTGCACTACCTTGCGGAACCTTGCTTGGCTTGTGTTACCCGGCATTGCCTTGTCTTGCCTTGCCTCACCTTGTCTCGCTTCGCTTTGCCCCGTCTGGCCTTGCCCCGTCTTGCCTTGTCCCGTCTGGCCTTGTCCCGTCTGGCCTTGTCCCGTCTGGCCTTGTCCCGTCTGGCCTTGTCCCGTCTGGCCTTGTCCCGTCTGGCCTTGTCCCGTCTGGCCTTGTCCCGTCTGGCCTTGTCCCGTCTGGCCTTGTCCCGTCTGGCCTTGTCCCGTCTGGCCTTGTCCCGTCTGGCCTTGTCCCGTCTGGCCTTGTCCCGTCTGGCCTTGTCCCGTCTGGCCTTGTCCCGTCTGGCCTTGTCCCGTCTGGCCTTGTCCCGTCTGGCCTTGTCCCGTCTGGCCTTGTCCCGTCTGGCCTTGTCCCGTCTGGCCTTGTCCCGTCTGGCCTTGTCCCGTCTGGCCTTGTCCCGTCTGGCCTTGTCCCGTCTGGCCTTGTCCCGTCTGGCCTTGTCCCGTCTGGCCTTGTCCCGTCTGGCCTTGTCCCGTCTGGCCTTGTCCCGTCTGGCCTTGTCCCGTCTGGCCTTGTCCCGTCTGGCCTTGTCCCGTCTGGCCTTGTCCCGTTTTGCCTTGTCCCGTCTTGCCTTGTCCTGTCTCGCCTTGTCTTGCGCTGCGTTGTGTTGTCCCTGCTTGCCTTGCCCCGCATTGCATTGCCCCCTGCCACGTGTCTTGCCCCCTTTGCCATTTCCCCTGCCTTGCCCCGTTTCTTACCTTGCTGTCTTCTTTTTCTGATTGCTGTGTCATTGGTGACGTGGTTTTAAAAGAGAAATATATTATATTCCGTATAATATAATATTTCAATCAATATCTAGGGGTGCTGCAACAATACATTCTATTTCGTGTTATTTGCAAACTATACGACAAACAAGTAGAAGCAATATTATAATATTGTATGATATTACAGACTGTAAACAAACAGAATGTTAATTTTTAAAAAATCGATGTCAATGGCTCCTCAAAACGTATTTGTGCCAAAATCTCGACATCTATTTTCTTTCTCAATTACATATTTTTTTACTGAACTACGTATAAAATAAAGGAAAAGTCCAGTTGTTATATGTACATCAACCATCCATAAGTGGGGCAGATTAAGAATTTTATGGAACGGAAATAGGGGGGGGGGGACAGACACAATGGATACTATGAAGAACTTAGTATGAATACAAAGAACACTAATTACTTTCAGTAATAATAAATATATGGCGTTTTTTCTTCTGTTCATTACTGGTGAACATTTGAAGTATAAATTTTGAAGTATTTTCAAATGAAGAAATAGAATACTAAACTCACTGTGCTCGAGAGTACGTGGAGATAACGGAATTACAGTAAATTAGAGAGACAGTTCAATTTTCAAAAAAATAATCACTGTCATTTATTTAATGATGTATCACTGTACCTATTTTATCTATTAGACATTTCTTATCCTTTCAATTTACTCATAACAAAACAGTTAAAATCAACCTCAATTAATTAACGAATACCCAAATCCAAAAAGTCTTTTTGTAAAATTGAAAATCCTGGAAAGAGATTAGTCCAAAGGAGAAGAAATATTTTTTTTATCAATATTAAAACGCGATGTTCTGAAACCAAAAATCAGAGGCCACCTTTCAAGTAAATTGTTTACATAACTTAGATTGTTTAATATCTTAATTTATGGACAACATATTCCTTTCCATATGCCCTGGAAAGTTGTTTTAGTTCACTTTAGTTTGCTGCAGAGAATGGGCACAAATATCTCTCCTTTCATGACAGGCGTTTTTAGTATATGTCACACGAGTTGCGTGTTCAATTGGTCGAAAATGACTCTGTCCAGCTACACGTATAAATCAGTAGCCTCGCATTCCAGCGGCGCTCTAGACTCGCTGCAGAGGAAGAGTGGAAGGGAGCGCGGCTGACCTGCACTAACAATCAAATTAATCAAACAAATCCGCTAAATACACTAGAATTCTCGTTAATGCGCCGATTCAATTGGGGCCAACATTTGTCATGCAAAAGCTACAAAATATGCTTACTGCCGTTTGCGCTAATCGTGTTCCTATCAACAAGAACGCGGGTGGGAAAGGTTTGACAAAGCGACTCGGTATTGGCGGTGAGTGACGGCTCTTCAAGCACCTTATCGTACGCACTCCCAGCCTTTGTTGCCTGCCCCTCCTCCCCCCCCCCCCCAACAAACACCAACCCCTTGACGTAGGTTGATGGGTGACTCCTTGCGCGTCAACTGGTAAGGCCATGAGCCCCGTAAGTGTAGTGTATGCGTTTCCTCGAGAGATGGCGGTGATCTTCCCGCGAAGGACTGTGAGATTCGGCGCTGACCTAACGTCGGGTAACGGGGTTTCCGCCACCAGTTCCATTCGTCCATTGAAATTGTTTGATAAATACATTTATCACTTCCGAACTTATTAAATTAAATTCATTAAAATTGTAATTTATCAAAAATGTCCTGCGTTCTCGTAGTGTTAATAGAAGGGCTCACTACCAGATCTGCCTAACAAAGAAAGTTGTGAAGTCCCTTATTCTTATGAAGTACAGCTCTGAATGATCCTCTACTAGTGCCATAATTATTTATCATTGTGAATGAATGAAGGCATGCTTGAATGGGTTTGCTCAAACAGAGAGTTTGAACCAATAAACGAAACATTCCTTCCTTCACAAGGATTAAAAAGTTTGGTACTTATACAACTGATAATTCAGAGCCATGCTGTAGAAGAATAGTACTTTCACAACCTAGTGAGTGGGCAACACTGGCACTGATCCACTCAATTATGATAATTAAAAAATAATAAAACATCTGCTTCTTGGCAGTGCTGAATAACATTAGGCGACTTTGCAATTAATTTAGTAAAAAGCTGTGATGACAGTACCCTAGTGATCTTCTCTTTGTGTTATTAAAGTTTAACATTCAATGAGTTTCATGACGATATATCTCTATGAACAAAATTACATTGTAACGTGTATGGCAAATCTTCGAGAACTTTTAATAATCCATTGCTTTGCAATGTGTTTCTAATTTTTCATTAATTCAATAACAATCTTTGGGCTTTGAATACGAACAGAGACGTAAAAAAGTAGAAACTGAAAGAAACTCTAGTTCTCTCCGGAGAAGCAGGTCTGCTTACTAAAATAAACAGTTTCTCGGTATTACGCGCAGTTCGAGCCAAGCTGTCTTGCATTCTCTTTCCAAAACGCTTCCATTACGGAAACTTCATCGTTACAGACAATGCATGAACTTTACATGTACTACATTCTGCGCAGGAATTTTTCTTTTCAACACCTACGCGGAACTTTACATTTCCGCCCTGCAAACAGGAATACTTTGGCGAATTCTTCTCCGCTCCTCGAGAGCTCTCTCGTTGGAAATTATTCGCGGGACAAAAACGCCTCCGTCTGCTCGGCTGCCCGCGCGGGGCGGCGCGGGGCGGCGCGGGGGCGGCGCGGGTGGGCGGCGCGGGGCGGGGCGGGCCGGGGTGGGGCGGGGGCGGCGCTGTGAGTAATGGAACGGCGCTGAATGCTCCAGACCGAAGGGGCCGGGACGCGGAGGTGGTGTCGAGGTTGGGCTGGGGTGGGGGGAATGGGGGAGGGAGTGGGGTGTGGGTGGCGCAGGCCGGTTCAGGGCGGGACGCTGCGGGGCGGGGCGATCAGGGAGGGCGGGGAAGAAGATGGGCTGTACTGGGGAGGGAAGGGCCGAGAAGGGCGGGGGGAGGATCGGAATGGAGCGTAGAGGACGAGGGGCGGGGAGGGAGGAGCTGCGCGGAATGGGACTGGGCCGGCGAAGATGGACTGGAAAGAGCTGGACTTAGTTGGTCGCGGCTGGGTGAGGCTGGGTGTGCCGGGAGTGGGCTGAAAAAGAAAGGTAGCGGGGTGATCGGAGAGCGGCGGGGATAGGGTGAGAAGGAGGGGTGGTCTGGGAAGGGCGTGGGTGGCTGGGTAGAGCGAGGATGGGACTGGCTGGCCTGGGCTGATCTGTGCGAAGCAGGGCTTGGCGCCAGATAATGCGGCTGGAGGTACGGGTGTGATGGGATTGCGCTGAGAAAGACAGGATGGTGTGGTGACCGGGGAGGGACGGGAAGGAATGGGAGGGGAGGGGTGGGGTTGGGAAGGGCGAGGGTGGCGGGGAGGGGCCGGGCGGGGCTGGGCCTAGTCTAGTCTGCTGTGGGCTGTTCTGAGCGCAGCAGGGTTTGACGCGGCTGGGCGGGGCAGAGCTGGGTGTGCCGGCGTTGGGCTGAAACGGGCACGGAGGGTTTCGGCGGAGGGGGAGTGGGAGAGAGAACGTACCGTCCGCACACTACTCACTCTTCGGACGCCAACAACAGCGAGAAGCAATCAGGCAAATCGGTGAATATTTCAAGTCCCTCTCGGTTTGCCGTCCGCCGCCGGCCCGCCCCCGCGCCGGCCCTCGACCCGCAGCGGCTGCGCGACCGCTGGGCGAAACCTCGGACCGGCAGCGCTGCGGCTCCACATACTTCTGCGCGGGACAACAGGGAACTAAAATAGTTTGATCGAGGCGTGGGGCCGACTTCGTTCGCTTTGTCCGCTGATGCAATTGAGGAATTCCGTTACTGCGATGTACGCAGTGCGTGACCAAACCGCTCGTAAGAATTTATTTTAGAATTTTAGTCTAAAAATTAGGTAATTATTTATTTCAATCGTCTATGTCCGAAAATAAAGACAAATAAATTTCAGAAGGGTGGGTCCCGGAAATTTATATTTTATAGTAGGGCCCTATGTAGCACTTAAATATTTGGCCTATATACTCGTACATATCTCATCAGTTTCAAGTCAAGTCAACAATAAGAAAAGACATAAACAAATAAAATCAGTACTTCGAAATTGGTATAGTAGATTTGGTAATATGTGAAAAGTTAAATAACTTGTTTTAGATTGAAAATAAAATTATAGTGGCGTATTTACTTCTACTTATAAATAAGTGTTATATAATACACCCATCATATGCGATACAAATGAAACAAACTCAGTCATGAAAAAGTAGATTACCAAAATTGGCACCCACTTCCTTAGCTTCTCCGTTTTTATTTGGTTATCAACGTTTAGCCGTACTGATTTATCAGAGAGCTGATAGTTAATATGTATCTATTAGTGGAAATACTAATCAAAATAAATCTCGTACACTACAGTTGTCTTGAGGAGATCTCATTAAAGAACTTCAACATATACACAACAAAAACACAACATATATTATTGATATTGTAGTACGTGCTGGTGTATTTAAAACCATTCAAATTGGCAGACATTTTTGCATTTGCAATTGCTGCATAGCCATTGCTGATTTAGCTCATAGATAAATGTTCTCACTTTCAATGACGCGTCCCTGATTCGATTATCGGTCGGGCAAGATTACTTGTTTTCCTACCAATGTCCCAGTATATGTCGCTGATTGACAACGCACTTCGCAGGTTGAGGAAACCAGAATACGAATTCGGAATATCTTCATACTAACCACACGTACCCCTTAAATCTGTGACGGTTAGCGTACCGGACTGTTATACCCAAGCTCGCGGGTTCAAAACCCGATCGAAGCCGTCGATTTTTAAGGCGACAAAATCTTCGTACGTCTTCCTTCGGAGGGGAAGTAAAGCGGCTGTCCCCATGTTAGTAGATTTACTTGCATGTAAAAGATCCTCAAGCCTAAATGACGCCTCTGAGCTAAATTCAAAACCGCCTGTTTCTCGCCCAAGAAATACCTCCTTCCTCTGCTAGTTGGTGAAAGGAGTGTAGCGAAATTTGCGTGATCAGACGGAAGAGCGGGCCTGATGGCCCGAGTCTCGCCACGTAAATAAGGCAAATTCAAATTCAAATCTCTGTCCGCGAGACCGGGACGCTGCCGATAGGCCCTCGCCCGTTCACGGGCTGTCACGCGAAGTACAGATAGATTTATTATTCCTGCAGGTACGTTATAAAACCTGGTACAGATAGACAGCAATTATTATATAAGGACATACTAATCCAAATTTACTACCTGATAAAACAATTTTGTATTTACCTAGTACCATTATTTAAAAACATTACAAAGATCACAAAAGAAAGGTTTTCAATGATTCCTTTTAATATTCGGTTGAGATTATAAACGCATGGATATTTTTTCAGTGACGGATTAAGCCTCCATTTTGTCTTTTCTAAAACTCCTTACAAATAATGGATAATGGTAATCACAATGTTCAAACCAAAATTTCGTGTATAAAGAACGCACTCTATGAAAACTCCTTTTCACAACTTATAAAAAAACTTCTTGTAGCAAGTTCACAATATAATAATTTAAGGGTTTTAAGCACCATATTTTGGCCTTTATACTCGCAACGTTGAATGCGAAATATTTGGTGCATACAACAAAACGACAACCCTCGACAAAGGGGCTATTTCCTCTCAAACCCCCCACCCACCGATCCTGCCATCATCGTCAGTTTCTGTCATAAATATAAACGACGATTAATGTGCACGCGCGGATCGCCGGTCTCGTGGCAAAGCAACGCTGATGGCTAAATAAATACGTCGACGAGGTTAAACGGATACACCGCTTTGCGTTGAGGGCAGCGGCGCGGCGAGCGAGCCATTACGAGAGAGGAAAATACAATATTCGCGAAATATCCGCTTTTCATCTTTTACGTTCCCGTGCCCGGTGTATTCGTTAAATTTAGTTATTTCTACCACAGCGGTTGCCAATACTTCACATAGGAGTATCTGATTTTTATCATCACCTCGTTTCAGGCGGTTAACCTGCACTAATACGAATTTCGTCAAGAGTTTCATTATTGTTGCGTTGGGTGAAAGGTTGCATAACAGTTACGTTCGTAAGAATTTAATGTGTCGTATTATAACTTATCTTGATTAAATATGTATTTTTTGGAACCCTTAAATTACAAAATCTTTCATTCCTAACGATATTTCATGATTGTTGACTTTTTTTGTGCACCTATAATAACAGTACCGATGTAAGTGTCCCTTATCTTATTTATAAGGAAATATTTACTCTTTTCATCAAGAACTAGTTACATTAAGATAATTTCTTTTGGACGTGAGTGTGAAATGAGAGTACGAGTTGTTAACTAAATTAATGTTCACTCACCTACGAAATTTTCCCAAAAGCCGTTTGGGCCTCGCAAGCCGCCAGCAGCACACGAACAGCGACCCTCCTGTGAAAAGAGAACACAAGATATAAAAATAAATTTATTATTAAAACCACCGACACCTGTTCATCTGGGATATTCCAAGCACATTATATTAAAAACCGTTATTTTTTTGAAATCGTTTTGCAATTGCTCTATGTCCTATTGTAGTATTTATTCTGAATATTTATTTCCAGAAATACTCAATTTCAATTGATTTTTCATTATTAAAAAGAAGAAAACGAAATATTTTCCCTACAAAAGTATATTTACAATTGGTTTCAACCTCAATCAAACAAACCGGCCAATGCAATCACTAAATCTAATTTATTGAACAACCAACTACACATTTTTGAAATGGTGACATCAATAGTCTCACATTTATTCTTTTCACTTGCCCTTCTCGTCATCACACTAGTTATCGTCGCGGCGGATTATCGAGAGAATTGCATGTTGCATTCTTTCACTTTAATTCATTCAACTGGGTGCCGGGTCAGAATACGCTAACTCCTCGACTATCGAAGGCCGCCTGCGGACCCCTGAGATTTCCATGCTTCATTTTTGACGCACGATTTCGCAAACGTTTGCGTGCGCATGGCAGCGTCGCGGGACTCTCAGCTCCCGGGACGTTCGTCAAAAGGAAGCGTCGAAATCTGGGGGAAGGCCCATCTCCGTTTTTCTTTCGAGCCAGAGAATGTTGCCGAGGTAACTCATGCAGTCTTCTCGTCCACGCTATTCACCGGCTTAGGACATCCATCGACGTCAGTGTAGTGCCTGCGACCGGGAGAATACAGGGTTCGAGTCTCGACGGTGGCAGAGTATTCCACACTAGCTACATGTCTAGGACGAATTCAGCCGCTGTCTGGAGGAGAACTGTAGTGGCGACTGCTCCGAACGGCAGTTTTCCTTGGTTTCTCCGAACAATACTAGGCAAATGCCGGAGCAGTACCTTAACAAATGGTCTCTGCGCGATATTTCCTTCCTCTTCCTGTTCCTACCCTCACCTCTTACTTACACCCACTTACATGACAAGTAGGTGGACGTTGGATCTCGACATCAAGCTGAGGCAGATCACCGCCACCTCCCGCGATAAAAAACATGCACTACACTGACGGGACTAATGACCTTAGCAGTTGACGTACCCGGAATCAACTAAGATAGTTGATAGTGCTCAATTGACTATTCTAGTCCATAACGTATTGAGGAATCTGATTATTAATGAATGATACGGGTTAACGGGACACACAACAGGTCGATTGGGTATGATCGACCATGCCACCACACAGAATTAGGGGGATGTCACCTAGATGCAATGAACACGTGCCTCCAATGCCATTTCTTGCGACTCCCAACCAACAGGACTGAAATGATACAGATCTAATGGTGTTACATAGAGGGGGGAACCTATCACGCTACAACATGACTCTAAATAGAGCTTGAAACCACGAACCAGTGCACCGCGTTGGCTACTGCGTTCCTTCCTTATTGATCTCAGCCGTCGGAGTCAGACATTTTATTTCTTCGTATTTATGGTTGGGCACGCATGAAAAGGATTAAGAAGAGGTGATTGAATGCATGTTAAACGAGTTCGAAAAAAGAAGGGCGCAAGTTCCCGGTTTCCTCTCTCTTTCTTCGTCTTTCCGGGCGCAGGCTAATCCGGCCTCGAGGGCCTTAAGAGCGCGCGGCGCAGTCAATCGCTCCGGCCGAGGTCGAAGCGCCGGGCGCAACTTGCGAGCGGCAGCCCCCCCCCCCCCCCCCGCTCACCCCACCCCCACTCGCTTTGCCTCGCGCGTACGCGGCGCGCGTACAGACGACGGCTCAGCCGCGGGCTAAGAGCGCGTGGCCAGGAGAGGGGCGGGTGGAAGAAGGGGGTAGGGGAGGCGAAGGGAGGGGCAGGCGGGTGGGGTGGTGGTGGACGTAGACGGCGGGCGAGTGGGCGAGGAAGGAGAGGGGGGAATTGCGTGCGGCCGGTCGTGGACTAGCGATCGGACATGGACGGGAATGGGCGGGAAGGCAGGCAGGGGCGGGAGGGCATGACCATTATGGGCATTATGGGGCATGATCAGGCATGCAATGGCATAAGCGGGCATCGGCGGACATGACTGGACATGGCCGGATATGAACGAACATGGGTGGGCATGTGTGGGCATGGACGGGTGGGCATGGACGGGTGGGCATGGACCGGTAGGCATGGACGGGTGGGCATGGACGGGTGGGCATGGACCGGTGGGCATGGATGGGTGGGATGGACGAGCGTGCATGGACAGGCGGGGATGGACGGGTGGGCATGGATGGGCAAGCATGGACGGATGGGCGTGGACAGGCGGGCATGAACAGGCGAGCAAGACGGGCAGGCATGGACGGGCGGAGATGGACCGGCGGGGATGGACCGGCGGGGATGGACTGGCGGGGATGGACGGGCGGGCGTTAATGAGTTCAACGAAAATGAGACCTGTGTCATTTTAGGCGTTATTTGTTCTATCAAGGGGAATAATTTAAAGGAAATATTTGAAGCAGTTTTTAAGTTTTTTTAAAAACATTTTCTTTTTATTTCAAGCCAACGTTACTAAAAAGCTACACATTTTGCATTTTAAAAAACTGTACACGAATTTATTTGAGGATCCAATTTATTAGGACATATTTCATTAAGGGAAAATCTTTTTCATCAATATTTCAGTTTTGCAAAGTTAATATTTTGAGGACCAAGGCTCAATTTGAGACAATGGACCCGACACCTTGCAGACAAGGACGGAAGATAACGAATGTCAAGTGTGCAAAACAAATTCGTATTTCCGTTGTTGTGACACGAGCTTCTCCGCGTCAAATGGAACTCACAGAGGGTGAAACTGCCTTCAAATTCCCGCAGCTCCCGTGTGTTGCAAGGTCCTTGCTTCGCCGGAGGAAAGTTGGGGATAGCATTCGCGCCGCCCTCTCTTCTTTTTTCCTCGCCCGGCGCGGCGCTCCTATTGCCCCGTTCAAACCCTGGGATAGCACCTCGACCCGCTTCGCCGCCAATTCTGGCCAGCTATTACGCTCTGCTGTTGGCACTGCGTGCGAATGGGGTTGATTATGCAGCTTGATTCAATACGCAGATGAAGCATAGAAGGATTATGACGGAAAAATCGTTTTTATAAACCTTTTAATAACTTTATATAACGTATTTATATTATATGTGTCCCATTCAATAATGTGCCAGGTTTATCGACAGATATTGCGTAAGTCAATTCTCATGAGCACTGGGTAATTAATAAATAATTTATCACTATTTCACAGGATATTTCGATGCGATTTTAATTTTGAATAACACGGATTTGTTACAAGGCCTTTAAAATATTCATATTGTCAAATTCAGATATCATAGTTTATATTGTCTTGGATTAATATTTATACAAACTAAAAGGGTTTATCTTTAGATATGTGCATCTAAATATAAAACTCTTAAATCCGTCCAGAAGTCGAACATAAACTATTGTGTACTGACTTATGTGTCTTTAATGGTTCGAAAAAACTGTTTGACACTCATGCATTAAAACTAGAACGTATTTTCATTGTTTATTGGTTGTAAAGTGTTACTATGTACAAACAATCGTGGTCCTATAAAAAAACTCTGGAACTGCAAAGTAAACAAAACACTGGGACGATATGAATCCTCTTGGTGGCTACTACCCATATAAAAAGGATCCGAAGAGTATATACCTGAAATTTTTAAAGAATTTGTAAAAATAACCGCAGCTCATACAAAATGTTTCTAGCATACTCATTTATAAAATATTATTTTATATATTTAAAAAAGGTCTTCTAAAAACAAATATTTTGATCGAAATGCTGAAGAAAGTTTTCATGATCTACAGTATGCTAAACAAACGAGTTCGTGAACGAGATTATGTGCGTAGAAGGCAGCGTAAGACACATCATATTCACAAACTGTTATTCCTCTGGCAGAGAAAAATATAATGTCGGTTAGCACAATGTTCGGCGAGACCTTCGTTAGTATTTAATGCGAAACAGAAATTTACTTCGACGCAAAGTTCGTTCTTGACGAACTTCGATTTTTCCTTCTTTTCTCCTTCCAAGTTGCAAAGGTAGGTGTCAGCCTTTTCCCGCAAAGTGTCTCTAACAATGGTCGTAGTAGCATCTCGATTTTTTTCTGACTCTTCATCCAGGATCGTGATCTAAGTGATGCGCCTCGCGGCTCTATGCTAATGAAGCGGCGCGATCTGTCGTGGAATTATTTCGAGAAAGGCGCAACTTTCGTGCTTTTCGCAAATGGCTCCGGGCGGGCGGGCGGGCGGGAGGGAGGGAGGGAGGGAGGGAGGGAGGGCGAGGGACTGATCGCCCGCGGGCGGCGTCCGAGCGCCGGCGAGGGCGAGGGCGAGGGCGAGGGCGAGGGCGAGGGCGAGGGCGTGGGCGATGGCGCGGGCGAGGGCGTGAGCCGGGGGGTGGCACGGGCATTAGAGGCAGAAGAAGAGTCTCTCGTTGAAAGCACTTGGGAAATGTCCAAGTTGTGAACTCCCAAGACGTCGCGCCCCCACCCCCACCCCCGTGCAATTACTCGCCGCCTGCGTGGGTGGGGGAGCACGGAGGGGAGAGAACGGAAAGTGGGAGAGGTGGCGCTGGAGAGAGGTGGCTAGGGTGGGAATCGAAATAAACGGGGTGGGAAAGGAAAGTGATGCTAAAGGGGAAGGGGGAAAGGGATAGAGTGGCGAGAGGGAGAGGGTGAGGGAGAGGGGAATGGGAGGGAGCGAAGGAGAGAAACCGGTCTTTGCTTGCTCGCAGGCGTAGGTAGCCCGTAAAGGCCAAAATGATGCCTCAAGTGTAATACCAAATGCATTTAATGAAATGAATTGAAACTTTTGATGCACTATTCTGACGTAAAAATGTTTACATTAGCATACAAAACTTTAAGCAACAATTAAATTAATTACAATTAACTAGCATTGCGTCACATTACACAATTTTATACTATAAATCTATAACCAGAATCCTCCCCACAGTTTACCATCAAGCGTAACGCAAAAAAAGGTACATCCTAGGTTCTTAACACTTGAATGAAATCCTCGTATCCCTAAGATACACACCGATTACTTTCTTTAACTGTAAGTGCGGTTATAGGGATGGAGTTAGCTCTTTCCACCAGTCTTCCTAGATCGCTGTTAACTGAACATTAATATAGTGTCAGCTCTTTGAAGTGAAGATCAGCGTGGACAATGACCAATACTTTTGATACGTTAGTAAATTCGACAGTAACGGCAGTAAATATTTTTTGATCAATCTACTTTTTTGTTTCTCAACATTATATTTGTGATTTTATTATAAATATTCTCATTCAGGATTTTTTCTGGTTTTCTACAAATGATGTTCTCTTGAATTGCTATAACGATGTAGCAAGAGTTCAACAAATCTGTGCCATTGGTTATCTGGCACTGATGGGGATGGGGAGAAGAGGAAGGCAGTGACAGAGACGCAGACTTCACGATTTGTTGGCAGAGTTTATACCTGCAGCTCTGTGAATTTGCTTGGTGCATTTACTGATGGGTGTGACAAAGGAAATTCAGAGAATGAAAAATATTGTGACCAATTTGTTCTTGTCTAGAATTTATTATTTACGATATTTTCCATTTATACTTTATTATTGTGGAGTTTTTTGTTCCTTATAGTGTAAAACAAATGTGTAATTATTTATTAGAATCTAACAAGCTATCTATATAATATTTTTACACGATTTTACTAGCCATTTTTTTTATTTCTGTTATTAAAAAGATTAAAGAAGGATTACTTCTAGTCTTTTACAATATTTCCCCAAAAATACTAATATAAAAGTTGGAAATACTACGGAAATTTGTTCATGTATCTGGCAGATACATTACCAATAACACAATAGATTTTTGAGGATATAATCGGGTGTTAAAACTGTCTTTTGGGTTAAAACGTGTCCAAGGGTCACAATTTCGTATTCTACAATGAGGAAATTGTAGACGATTTATTACACGTTTGGAAGGAATTTCCAGGCCTTAAAGCTACAAATTGTGGTTTCAAATTGAAGCAAATTTTACTTTTAAAACAACCTTTCTGTGCTTGTTATTACAGTTTTGAAAGACGAGGCCAAGTAAGTAAAAATATTGTATTTCTAGTCTTAGAATATTTTTCATTTAAGATAAAATACATGAAGCCTGTACAACACTAATGAATGAAATGAATGATCATTAAGATAATTATAGGAAAGGACGTAGAGAGCGATAATGGAAGAGAATGATTGGGCAAGAGCAATGACAAGGGCAAGACGGGGGGCGAGAGCCAGGACGAGGGCAAGACGTGGGCGAGGGCAAGGGTGAGGGCAAGGAAGAGGGAAAGGGCGAGGGAGAGAGTGAGGTGAGGGCGGTGTCACGGGCGTGGGCTTAAACGCGTGTGCTGTCGGCCCGACGGCGTGGAAGCCAGATAGCAGCGCCGCGTAGGCGGCGCCGGATGGGCGGGGAATCTCTGTCACTGCTCCACTAACGCCCTATTCGCGAATCTGAACGCCTTCTCGTCGGCGCCATTTGCCTTCATTTCACAGACGACATAGCAAACTCTTCCTCCAAAAGAAACTTGGAACCACGGGTTGCAAAATAAGTGTTTACACATTTCACAATTTATACTGAAAACTACTATCAATTTTATTGCGAATGTGCGGTAAGAAACCTTGACGCATAATTTTCCAACAAAATTAGGTTGTTTCGAACCACTGTATTGATGCAAAGGATCATACTCAATAATTCCTATACCTCATCCACGATATCTATTTAATTAATTGACATATTTTTTCATTTTCCGATTTTTTTCAGTCATTCAAGTTTCTGCTTCACAGATTCGGCTCAATCTCTATTCAATTCAGAGGTTGGATATCTGCTGTACTAGAAATTCTATTAGGTTTCAGGTGAATATAATTTTTATTTTGTTTTCTTTCGAAGAAAACAATCTCTATTTTAAATCTATTAGTAAAGCCGTATAAACATTCCACTCTTTGTATATTATTGTATTTTTATGTGAAAAATGTTTTTTTAAAGAAATCGACGATTGAACTTCAGTAAAATGAACATGAACCGTGCGTTAGAGCATTTCACCATTTCGGGGGTGCCACCTACAACGTATTTGCCCGCATGTTCCGTGAATACGCTCCCCCCCCCCTGCTTGCTGCTCCGTTCGGGTCGAAGATGATAACCTTATGCCAATGAATAGTGTGCCAATGTGATAGGGAATTTCATATCACTGAGTTGTATATGAATCGAAACAAACAATATGATTCGATGTCTTTTTTTTTCGAGATGCTTTCTTGAGTTACCGGTGGGAATGCATTCTTGAAACCTAAATACAACTTTCCATTTATAAAAAATCGTTGTCTGAGACATCGATATATTCTCCTTCAACTTTTAGTGTTAAGCAAAAACATTCGATGTCAGGAGCTTCGTATCTCTTCGTTACAAAAGTAAGGCTCCTGACCAACGAACGTTTTTGTTTTCTTCAGTTCAGATGTGTTATATGTCTTTAATTAATAAGCTCAACATGTATTGAAGATTCGCTGGTAATTGAGATCGCTTTGACAGTGTCCGAACATGACTTTCTAAACACCGTGCATGATGAGTTGCATACCAATCAATAACAAACGTCCACATATACTACTGTATTACACGAAATTTTCCACCACGTGCTCATTGGCAAAATTTGATCATCTTCGATCTACATGCTGTAGAAGTTGGTAACATTTATTCCGACATTGCCTTTGTTGTTTCAGCCCACACTCGTCGAGAGCAAATCCAGCCGGCTGAAAACCGGCTGCAGCGAGAGATCAACTCCCTGACGCAGGGCGCCTGCCGACGGAAAGCGCTCGCCAGAGTTTTGCAGCGAAATTAACGCAGAAAATTCCTGGGCGCGCGCCGCCGCTCGCGAGAGTGACGAGTCGCTTGGCCAAACGAAGCGTCGCGAGAGGTGCAAGAGTGGTGAGTGGGTGGGGAGAGGGGAAGGCGCGGGGGGAGCTGTAGCGCGGTGGCTGGGGGTCGGCGGCGAGGGGCCGTGGCGGGAGGGAGGAGAGGGGTAGCGATGGCGGAGGTGGAGGGAGAGAAGATGAGATGGAGAATGGGTAAAGGGACGGATGAGGCGGGGGTGCGGGGGAAGGGCACACAGGCGGGCGTGGAGGGGTAGGCAGAGGTTTGTTCAGAGGCGTGGACGCAAGTGTTGGTGGAGGTGTGCGTATGGGCCTGGGTAGAGCCGTAGGAGGAATTGTGGTGGCAGGCGTGGTCGGAGGCGTGGTCGGAGGCGTGGTCGGTGGCGTGGGCGGAGGCGTGGGCGGAGGCGTGAGCGGAGGCGTGGGTGGAGGTGTGGGTGGAGGCGTGGGTGGAGGCGTGGGTGGAGGCGTGGGTGGAGGCGTGGGTGGAGGCGTGGGTGGAGGCGTGGGTGGAGGCGTGGGTGGAGGCGTGGGTGGAGGCGTGGGTGGAGGCGTGGGCGGAGGCGTGGGTGGAGGCGTGGGTGGAGGCGTGGGTGGAGGCGTGGGTGGAGGCGTGGGTGGAGGCGTGGGTGGAGGCGTGGGTGGAGGCGTGGGTGGAGGCGTGGGTGGAGGCGTGGGTGGAGGCGTGGGTGGAGGCGCGGGTGGAGGCGTGGGTGGAGGCGTGGGTGGAGGCGTAGGTGGAGGCGTGAGTGGAGGCGTGGGTGGAGGCGTGGGTGGAGGCGTGGGTGGAGGCGTGGGCGGAGGCGGAGGGGGAGGTGTGGGTGAAGATGCGGGTTGAGGTGCGGGTAGAGGCGTGGGCGGTGGCGTGAGCGGAGGTGAGGCGTGGGTGGCAGCAGGCCAGAGGGGAGGGCGGCTCAGAGGCGGAGCGCAGGCGGGGCGGAGGTCGTGGCGGGGCGAGAGCGGAAGCTTAGCCAGGTGCGGCGCCAGCACAGAGCGCGCGCGAGCGTTAAACAGGATAAACCGCAGCCCACGACGCTCCGGCCCGATGATCCGCTGGCGGAGGTGGGGGCGGCGGGGGCGGCGGGGGCGGCGGGGGCGGCGGGGGCGGCGGGGGCGGCGGGGGCGTCTCCGCGGAGGCGCAAAACCCGACATGAACATGCGGGGGCCGCGCGGGAGCGAGGCGGGGGCGGATATGCCACGGTTGGTTGATGAAGGGGGCGTGGCCTCGCAGAAAAGGTGCCCTCGCTCCTCTCCGAGCTTGCGGCATCAGAATTGCTTCCAGCGCCCGTCCCTTTATAACGAATACGCAGTAGGGAACACCAAAAGGAGACCGCGAGACGCGGGATGATATTCCAGTCGAAGCTTCACAACAAAATATCCGTTTCCATAGTATGAGATAAGTTCTGAAATTGTTTCATAATGAATACTCAAGCTTCCATTTTTCTCTACTTTAGAAACCCGTTAGAAACCAATATTTGTGCCAATGAACAACTGCAACTTGAAGTACTTTGCATAAGTAATTTATTTGAACAAATTGAAAAAATGTGCGAAGTTTCTTTGATAAAATACTAAGTGACAAATGATGGGTCTATGGACAACTCTTAGTACCTATCCCTATGGACAAGCAACTCGTATGTAAAGACGTGGAATATTTATACACATAGTGTGCGAAATAATCTGTGTGTATTATTCACATAAAAACTATATAATTTCTAGATATAAATTCGAAAGTAATAAACTGTTCTAAGATTCCCGGGAATGGAAAACAGTTATTAAATATTAAGAGTCAGATGTGTAGAAGGCACATAGAATAGGGATGTATCTACTCATATAATTGAAAATTCACTAAGCAAATTTCTATATTATTTTCTGCAATCAACCTGTCTCTCCTTTGAGATAACTCACGTCGAAGAGGAGGAAGAGCATTTAAATCGCGACAGCTCTTTTAGGGAAACTCAAAATGAATTTTCTGCACAAGCACCAACATTAACTTCATCCTCTCTCGATTTGAGGATATTGTGAAAGGGTATTACCACGCCAGTCAGTGGAAGGGTCTGTAATTTCCGTACATAACAATGAGGACTCTTTGAAATTTATCTCATAACGTCCAAGGCACAAGTGATATTTATACCTGGTATGCTCACTGGAGTCTGATAGAATGCATCACTCTCAGAATAAAATTTTGCAAACAATGTACAAGTATATGTAGCTTAATATACATTCTTATTTTCTTTTTTTGGCGAAGCACTTTTGACGTTTGGAAAATATTTAATTTTTGCAAAAGTTGATTGTTATTAGAAATGGGTGCCACATGTTATGTGGATGCTGCTTGATGTTTCATTTTAGGGATTAAAATGCACAACTGCTTACGACCAGCCACGTCCTTGTGAAGTAATGTCTTGTAGGAAGATAATGTTGAGGAACAGAACACAGTAGTTCAGGTTTTTATTATTTAGAGTGATGTACGATGTGTCATTGTATATGTCTGTGCAATTCCCTCCACACACTATTAGCTACGATTTTAAGAAATGTTTCTGTGGTTAATAAACATTTCGATGAGCTATTACAAAAATAAAAAAGGAACACAAAACAATGTAAAGATATGAAACACATAGAAATGAGTAAACCAAACGATAGAATTTAGTGAAAAATTTGCATCTGTGAAACAAACTAATATTGCCA
The DNA here is from genome assembly GCA_038098605.1 of Gryllus longicercus. Lineage (NCBI taxonomy): Eukaryota > Metazoa > Arthropoda > Insecta > Orthoptera > Gryllidae > Gryllus > Gryllus longicercus. Next base: position 38,491 of record JAZDUA010000804.1, on the reverse strand, counting down.
TATGGCTTAAAACAGTATTTACACTTTTGTACGCTCCCAATGTTATTGTTTCACTTTCCTAGGAAAACATCTTAAAACCGAGCAATGCGATTAATGATTGAAAGTAAGAAGAAAGTGATTTTTATTCCACATCTTTTCATTTAATAATAAACATACTCAATAGGTCCTCGAAATTGAGGTGCACTTCAGCGTAAAAAATGCCAAACTGGACGTTAATTTGTCGGGACGATTCGTAATCAAGGAATTTGAGAAAGAGTGGTAACAAATTATATTAATAAATTTGATTGATGCAAAAATATTTATAAACTGTGTATAATGTGTATTTTAAAACGTAATAATGAATGCGAAATATTTGTAAAACTCGAATACAATTTTCGCAACAAATTGGTCGCCCCCAGATGGAAACACGTCTGAAGGGCGTTATCTTATTCGTTCTTTAGAGGGTTGGAATCAAAATATGGAAATAACGGATATTGAGATTACGGGACGAAACCGTGTCCGATTTACGACAGAGCGAAACGACATTTTCCTAGAAGCTCGTAACGTTTTCTCGCGTCAGCGCTTCTGGTGCAGTATCCAAGAGCGCAGCAGCTGGCGAAGCTTCTGAGTCTCTCTCTTCACTGCCGCAGGACCGGCGTAGGTGGCTCAGGCCACTGCAGTGTCTCTGACCGGGATGTTCTAGTTGCAAGGTCTGTCGGAGAGAGGATTTTCGACAGTAGCTGCATAGCTACGCAGAATTCAGTTTCTGTCTGGAGGAGAATTCTATCGGCCGGCTGGTCTGGTCGGTACTTTTCCGTGCTTTCTCCGATCAACACCAGGCGAATGCCGAAGCAATACCCTAATGGGCCACGGACCGTTTGTTTTCTTCCTCTTTCTTGTCCTCTCCTCATCCCTTACACTTTCATGCATTACACTAACATACACCATCACTGCGGGTTATTAGATATTGTCAAGGCTGGGGCGGTGCCCCGCTGGTGGGAGATATCCGGTTGGGGAAAACTACGCAAGCCGACGGTAGGTCATGTCATGTCATGTTTATACATCAGCGTTGAAGAGCGGGGGCAGCGAGGAGGAGGAGGAGGAGGAGGAGGAGGGGGAGGGATCAGTGAGGACCGGCGAGGACGGACATCCGCGTGGGGGCGGGGCGGTGGGATTGCGGTGACGCCGGGAGGAGGGGAAGCGGTGTGGACGAAGAGGCGGGGAGGTTGAAAGTGAAAAAGAGGAAAAGCAGGGACGATAAAGGCTGCGTGGACGGCGAGGTGGCGAAGAAAGCGACGGGACACAAACGGCCTGGGTGGGACCGAGTGAGAGATAGAGAAAGAGAGATAGAGAAAGAGAGATAGAGAAAGAGAGATAGAGAAAGAGAGATAGAGAAAGAGAGATAGAGAAAGAGAGATAGAGAAAGAGAGATAGAGAAAGAGAGAGAGAGAGATACAGAGAAAGAGAGAGTAGGTGGTGACGCCGGGAGAGATGAGCTGTGGATGTGATGGTGTCCGTGCGCAGGGCGGATTGATTGATTATTTCGTATTTCTGAGCGTGCCAACTGCAATGCCCATTTCTTCCGTAAGTGTAATGCATGCTTTATGGGGGGCCGACAGTGTTCTTCCCCCGCTAGACGACAAAATCAGCGCCGGATCTCGTCATCCAGCGAGGCAAGATCACCGCTGTCTCTGGAGCAAAAACACGCACTACCCTTAAAGGTCTAATGTAAGCAGTTGACGCGCCCGGATTTGCTAATCAATCAACAAAAGAACGACCTTAGGTAAGCGATGGTTGATACCCGAACCACCAGCGTTGAAGTCATAGAGAAGCGAGACGGTTGCACTGAAAGCAGTCTCAAAAACATCGAATAATTAGCTTTTAGACTGGAAGTTTCGTCATATAAAATTTACGTTTGCATTACGTTTGCATCGCACATGAAAACCAAAGTGACAAATTAATGACGCAGCCAAAACCAATTTCTTGACGATTACAATCCCTAACGCGTACTAGACCACCCGATGTTATCTGTACAGTTGTGGTAGGCGTAGGGCGCATGCGCAGTCTCCCTTGTGTGTGTCGTTTGCGCTTTAGTGGTCGTCTTGTGCACGTCGTGTGCATACATCGCGCGAACTCCACACCACTGCGCGATGTCAACGATATCCTAAGAAGCGAAGTTTCGAATTAATTATCAGATGAAGTGTAACTTCATTCGAATAAATATAAGGAAGCTTGCACGGAAGTGTCAGTCCACTCGGAGTGCCAGTGGTTGGATAACAGAGCGACGGTTGGTTAGTACCTTTCACAAGTCGCACCCAATTAATGTGTCATACCCAACCACAATTTCTTGTTTTCTGATAGTGGACGAATGCGTTTCATCGTTCAATAAATTATTCAGTTAATTTCAGTTTTTTCTCACGAATTGGTTGCTTTAAAATGTAGAGAGATCAATCGTGTACAAGCAAATCGAATAATAATCTTAATGTATTATTAAACTGTTGATTTTTTCAAGTTTCCTGCATTACTTTTATTAATCATATCATGAAGAAATACCTGTTTGTCTACGTTATGAAGAACCTAGAGCCATTAGGAAATAGTTACTTCACACAATACAATCTTCTTAAAATCTCCTTAGATTCCCCAAAACACACAAAAACCATTGGAGCAATAGACTGCCATAGATTTTTTCGTATTAGTTAGTTTCCTAATCTCATTAGTCTGGACTAGCTCTTCGGTTTAATTGTTTAAGTATAACTGTGACAGAGAGTGGTTGAGTGAGTGTGCGAGCGTATGCGTGTGTGAAAGTGTGAGTATGTGAATGCATCAGTGTATGTGTGTGAAAGGATGCGTGTATGTGTGTTTGAAAGTGTGAGTGTATGTGTGAAAGTGTGAGCGTATGTCTGAAAGTGTGAGTATATGTGTGTGTTGAGTGTAAAAGTGTGAATGCATTTGAGAAAGTGTGTATGTGTGAAAGTGCCTGTGCGTGGAAGTGTGTGTGTGTGTGTGTGCGTATGTGAAGGTGTTAGAGTGAGAGTTTGTGCAGTTTAATGCGAAAACTGCGGGCGCAGGGCGGGCGCAGGGCGGGCGCGGGCGCGGCGCCTCCGAGGGCTTCTTAAAAGAGGACGCGCAAATGGGCGTCGCCTTAGAGAGCAGAGCCGTGTTCTGGCGCGCCCCGCCCTCGCACCTGCCGCCGCGGCACCACGACAACGTTGCCACACTGGCGAATTTTCTACCCAAAGTCTTTCTTTGGCAAGGGGAAAACTGAGAAAACAAAATGGGGGAAAAGTTGGGAATTTTTTAAAACAATAGGGTTTGAAAATTGTATTTTGTATAATTGAAGGATATCTTTAACCCCCGAAATGCAACATTTTCGAAGTATAAAATTTATTTCGAAAACCAAATGATGGTGTTGCGACCTGTCCTCTACACATTTGCTTGAGATTTACTTAAAAATTTGGATTTTTCTCCAAGAATTTTGATGTGGAAATCGCGCAGTGTGGGGAATAAGCGCCGTAGTACTGGAGATTTCCAGTAACTTTTAATCTTGGAATTAATTCACCAAGTCTCGGATGTAGGAAATACAATGCAACGTAAAAAGGCATCGGTACAACAGGAAATTTCTAAGACATTGTGAGCGTGGTGAACCTAACCACCCCCTATGTCATTTGTCAGCCTTCCTGTTATCCAGTCGACAGCTATTTCATTCACTCTGCACCCTGCACCGCTGCGTGAGCATGCCGCATCCAAAGTCAAATTTGAAGACCAATGTCTTGTGGTTACATTGATGGCCAATATAACCCTATTTTGGTGTCCAAAAGTGACGAAAGTAATGGTAACAAAACTTAACGAAATCACAACTTGACATTGAAAACTTTGAGGCGAACAAGCGCATTAATAATCAGACTGCACTTTCCAAGCATAAAGGGACAGTATAAGCACGTACACACGCGATACTTAAGTACAAGTCTCGTATGATAGTTAGGATGATGAAGCAACAGCAGCATGAGTGGCGATTCTTTTCAATTACTCTTGTTCTATAATCTCCAGAATGTTGTGCTTATAGTGTATCAAAGCTATGAGATATTTCTGAACTTTTATTATCGAATAAAAGTATCTACTTCTTTTGCATAAACGACTGGCTTTCATCCGTTAGGTCCTTAACCTGTCAGCTGGCCATCAGAATTGCAATGCACTCGCTGCCCACAAATGTCTCTTACAAACTTGCGAATTTTCAACAGCGCTTAGAGTCTTGTAAATGCGCCCGACATGCCGACATAGAGACTGGGACGAAATGGAAGAAATAGATACTTCTGCTACATCAGAATTATTCGAATTTTTTTAGCATTAACGATTTTAAAAAAATTATAGAATTTAACTAAAATGAAATCAGCACCAATTTTAAGTGCATTTTGTTCTAACAGAGAGACAAAATTTAATTCACAAATTCGGCGCCATTTACGCTAAAATTTTGACAATTTTGTGTTTCGTGTAAAATATTTCAAAAACAAAACTATCCTTTTGAAATTCTCATGGCCTTGAGTTCGGCCATATGGATAGGAGAATATCAATTTTGAAGAAAATGATCTGGTTTAGGTGCTACGGACGGCTATTGATCACGGACGGACAGATAGACGTTTTACAGTCAACCGAGTTTTTGGTATAAAGAAACTCGCGAAACGTATTCTGAGTACACAACCTGTAAAAGTAAGTTATCTATTACGAAAACGAACAAGAGATTTTCATGTTTTAATGTCCGATCCGCACAATATGAATATTCTGACAAAAAATTGCCACATTTCTGAACAGCATCGTACTAAGTATGTTAGGTGAGGAAGTATAAACTTCCTAATGCTTTGGAGGCGAAACTGGCAAATGAGTTATTTATTCTTGATACTGAAAAACGTGCTCAAAGCAGAATCTCAAGAGATCAGTATTTTTACCTACATTAGACACGATTCCAGAATGGAAATGTACAAAAATTCTATACAATTTTCGTTGGCCGGGTTCGCAGTTTGTATTCACATTAAAAGATTTCAGCTTTATACGCTTATATTGAGCAAGTTTTACTGAATGATTAGCGATTGCAAGCATGTCAAGTGCTTTAGTCATTAGTTCCATACGTGTAGTGCATGTTTTTATCGCGAGCGATGGCGGTTAAACTTCCCCGCTGGATTGCGCGATCCGGCGCCCTACTACCCGTAGGCTTGCGGGACTTCCCTCCCACCCGGTACCGCACCGCCCCAGCAAGGGCAATACCTCAGGCCCCGACTGGTCTCCGGGCATTTATATAGTACATGTACGTGTGTGCGTGAAAAAGGAGTTAGGATAGGACGAAAAAGGAAGGAAAAATCGCGCGTGGTCCCTGGCTTGTTTGTAGAGTACTGCTCCGACATTTCGCCTGGTGTTGATCGGAGAAACCACGGAAAAGTCCCGATCAGAGGAGCCGGCCGGTAGAATTTGCTTCTAGGCAGCGACTGATTTCGTCCTCGCTACCTATCGAGTGTCGATCACTCTTCCAGTGTCGGGAGTGGATGCGTAGGACCTCCCGGTCACTTGACATCAGTGAGATGAGCCACCGAAGCCAAGAAAGTTTTACTGAATTTGGAAGGACATTCTGTAGCGTTTGTCCGTCTCCTGGAACGTTCGCAGGCTTCCGCGGCCGGAGTCAATGCATTCTTGGCTATCCGGGATGACTCGCGTCTCAATCAACTGTACTGACGTTTCGGTCGTCGCGCTGTGGTCTTCTTCAGAGCAACACTGCTGTTCAGCAGTATACTATATGCTGCTGTTCAGCAGTATAGCTCTGAAGAAGGCCTCATGAAAAGCCGCCATCCTGATTGAGGTTTTTCTGGGTTTACTCAATCGCTTAATGCGTATGCCGGGATGGTCCCTAGATTTGTTCGCCCAGACGTAAATGTAGTTTATCCTCCCCTCTTAAAATGTTACTACTCTAAATGTATGTAAATTCAGTGGTTAGGCGGAAGAGCAGGCTCTATGGCCTGAGCCTCGCCATTAATAAAGACATTATTATTATTATTATTATTATTATTATTATTATTATTATTATTATTATTATTATTATTATAAAAATAAGCGAAACGTCAACACAATTGACCGAGACGCGGCTCATCCCCGATTGCCAAGAACGCATCGTCTTCAGAGACAGGGAAAAAGAGAGGGGGAGAGGGGGAGAGGGAGAGAGGGGGAGAGGGAGAGAGGGGGAGAGGGGGAGAGGGTGAGAGGGGGAGAGGGGGAGAGGGGGGAGAGGGGGAGAGGGGGAGAGGGGGAGGGGGAGAGGGGGAGAGAGGGGGAGGTGGAGAGAGGGGGAGAGGGGGAGAGGGGAGAGGGGGAAAGGGAGAGAGGGGGAGAAGGGGAGAGGGGGAGAGAGAGAATGAACACGAGCGACGTGCAGATGAAGAGTTTATTAACCGAAAGCGAGGAAGGCGCGCGTGCGCGTGTGGGCGGGCGTGGCTAGGCGGCGGCGGAGGCCGAGGCGGCGGCGGCGGCGGCGGAGGCGTCTGCCCAGGCGCTCCACGCGCGCGCGAGCGGCAGCGGCAGCGGCAGCCAGCGCGCCGTCTCCTGGCACTTGTCCAGCGCCCAGCGCTGCAGCGCCTCCTGCGCCCAGCGCTGCCGCGACAGCACCGTGCCCGGCGCTGCCACAAGGACGCCACTTGCCAACGACGCCTCCCTTACGATTCACCACTTCGCAAGATCACCTCTCAATTGAATCGGGAATTGCAACATAGAAATAACACCATCGTTTTCGTAAAAAGAGTTGAGATACACATTTTCTTTGTTATTTATCAAGCCATACATCAGTACCAAAATTAAACAAAGTAAGTTTTCTACAGCCAACTAAAAATTCTATTGATTGGAAAAGAAAAACACGTCAAGTATTTATTTCGCTTAGGTTTATACTCATAGAAGAAACTGAGAAATGTCTGGATTCATTCAATTATCAGTGGTTAATAATAATTTTCTTAAATGCTTTCATGGCAACAGTAATAAATACCGAGGACGTCAAAGACTTCAAACCCAGGTGATCGAACTATTTTAGGAAGACAACCAAGTTTCTTGCAATGCAAGGCAATCCTTATTGAGAGCCTGGTGTAAACCTTTCCAAATAGGGGCCGCTAAAATATGATAAGAGAACATCCTGGTTACCTCGTGGCACGTGAGTATATTGATAGGCTTATCAAGTACTCATTCATGTTGACAAAGGGGAATGTACGTCCAAAATGCCTCTCAAGAAAGTTTATGGCTCAGCTGTTCTTCCAGTGAACACAAACAATTCAATAAATAGTAAATGACATTTCATACGAATATCTTCGTTTCTACCAGAAAGGTTTTACAAGAGTGTTTTTTGCGTCCATATAACGCAATATGTTAATTCACCTCATTTTAAATTTATTCTATGACTGTATTGTTTCATATGTCCAAAGATAATAAATAAAAAAAATACTTTAAATATTTCATAATTATTTTACAATGGAAATAAGCTCAGAGTACAATAACGGTTACGTACATCACAGGCAGGCAAATATGAAGTTATTGAGTACCAGAGACAACCAATAATGACTAGTTGTTCAACTTGCATCTAGATCAGAACTGTCTCAGATGCCAAGTGTGGATGTTATAAAGTTGTTTTTTCTCAAAACTATGGAAAAAGGGCTTATTTCCCTTTTCAAATCACCTATTCAATTGAAAGGTTTTCTAGGCTAGGTTTACCATGAAACTTTATATTTATTGATGGGAATCCGTCCATAAATTATGTATTGCATGTGGGGTATTTTGAGTATTCCCTCTCCTTATTGTAACGCAAGCGACAAATCTTCCCCGACTCCGTTTACAAGATAAATTGTGTAATTGTATATTGTATTTGTATTAAAGTTTATGATAACTAAAATCAGAATAAGTTGGGGATGCATATTGCACCAAATAATAAGGTTGAAGTCAATATATAAATGAATAAAGAATTGATTAACGAGAAAATTTATGACAAGCCACGTACATGCCGTCGTAAATGACGTAGGGGCTAGAGTCTACTGTGCCAATTTATTTGGGTTCAAGAATATAATAGGGGGTTTAAGAATATTTTAACAACGGCGATGAGCAAATAAATAAATAGGTTTCCGTGCAGTATCTTATAATGAATTTATTCATTTGCACCCACAATTGGAATTGTAAAAAAATATAAAAATTTAACCAAACATTTTATTTTAAAAATGATATCCAGAAAATCATCCTATATTATTATAGTTGTTACGAAATGTTAATGCTAATGAAAATACATAATTTTCTGGTAAATATATCAATAGATTTGCAACCGATTTGCTTCTAAAATTTGACATCTTCAAAATTTGATTTGATATTATCTCATGAAGCTGCCAGATGACGAAAGCCGCTAAACATGGATATATTCGAACGCAAAGCAAGCCCGCCTGTTTGTCGTTCACATGGCGAGGGGTCCCCTCCTCGCGGCTACGCAAGGCGCCGCGGACGAGCGGGCAGCGGGGGGCGCACCCGAGCCCAGCTGGAAGGCCAGCCCGCCGGCCGCCGAGTGCTCGATGAGGATGCCCGTCACCGCCATGGACCCCGCCACGGCGCCCAGCGCCAGCGCCGTCACCAGCACCAGCACCAGCGCCTCCAGCAGCGCCGTCACCAGCGCCAGCAGCATCGCGACTCCGCGCGCTCCCTCCCTCTCCCTCGCCCTCTCCCTGCTCCACCACGCGCCCTGCGGCAGGGAGGCAGCGCCGCACGTTTCCTGTCAGAAACGTGGATTTCGAGGGGCGAAATACTTCGAACGCTTTCCTTTGAGAGGGAAGTAAAGCCGGCTGATCCGTGTTGTAGATTTACTGCAGGTAAAAGATCCTCAAACTTAGAAGATTCCTCCGAGCTAAATTTAAATCACCTGCTTCGTCGCCTGAGTGATACTTTCTTTCCCACGTTTGCGGGTTCAAAAGAGACCAAAAACGTGGATTTCTAAGGGCGAGTTACTTCAAATGCTTTCCTTGGAGAGGGAAGTAATGCCGGCTGATCCGTGTTGTAGATTTACTGCAGGTAAAAGATCCTCAAGCTTAAAAGATTCCTCTGAGCTAAATTTTAATCACCTGTTTCGTCTCCCGAGTGATACCTTCTTTCTTCGTTGGAAGGTGAAAGGAGTGCAGCAAAGTTTTACTTATCAGACCGAGCAAGCACAGCAAGCCTGATGGCCTGAGTCTCAACACTCATCATTTAATTGAATTGAATAGCATAGCCTGCAGTCCTTGGATTCGAGCCTGCTGTCGCTCTTGATGGCATTGTGGGAATTGGGGCTTCATAGAATATATATGTTAAGAGCAATTCTAGTTACAAACAATGCACTCATTCGTCATATAAACATTTTAAGGAAGGCAATGTGTAATTTACGAGTATTTCATGTTACGAAGTGCGACAACAATCATATAGTTTATTCATATACTCCTACTTTTTTTGGTTATCTGAATTAAGTAGTGGTCCGTTTCTGGGTCACTCAATGAAATCCAATAATGTCCACTGATATACACATTGCACAGCAGTTACGGAATTTACAGTTACCTTGCCCATTCATTCGGACAAAGAATGCGGTATATTTAAAATGTAAAATCATTTGCTAATATTTAAAGACTATACAAATCACATAAATGCTTTTCCCCTTCACATGACGAATCTATACGCCTGTCTAAGAGGGTCTCCTTACAACCACCACCAGACAATTGAAATCCGAAGCTAACAATTTGTCTTTTCCAAATCAATTCCAAAAAAGTAACCCACGATGGGTTTAAAAATTATTTTGTGAAAAACTATAATATTTTGCGGTTCGTCGTAATGAGAAATCTCTAAGTAAAATAAGGTCCTAAACATAGTTCTAAGGTTGCCTGAAACAATTTTTCAGACGTTGTCAATAGAATACCATTCGATTCTGTGATTTCGAGTATAGCATTGTGTTCAGATCACATTTTATTTCATAAGATAGTAAATGAGAGAGTACAGGTACGGTTGTTGGCAACAGGAGAGCATTAAAACAAAGAAATGTAAATGCGGAGAAATGCCCTAAGACGTTTATATTTCCAATTTTGATACTAAGTACTACATTAGATTTATTCTTTGTACGAGCTGTCGGTGCTATGAAGAATGGAAAGTGTGGGGACAGGGATTATTTAATCGATTTTGCAAAATAAAACTCTGACAGAGAATAGTGTTTTTAAGTTTCCAAGTTATCCCCAACCTGTTTTATAAATATATACCAAAACTAATTTATAAATATTCATTTACAATACATATTTTTCTTAAACGCATTTGTGGATAATTTCAAAGTCATGATATAAATGCATCACCATGCAGATGCACATGACCTTCATTAAAACTATTATGTAATTATTATAATTTCGTTTTTTCGGCTTTACTGGGATTATATATCTGAAAAATTAACGTAAAAACGCACCTCAATTACAGTTGATGAAGTGTTTTCATTGTTTGTGTGTCCTCACTCCAGATTTCAATAGTTATAGTCAACTTGGAGATTTCAGCCCGTCATCTTGTTCGTTATTCCCATACAACGGTGTGGCGAATACGTGTCTTAACCTCTACATTCCACAAGACCTTTGTTAATAATGACAACAATAACAACAAAATGAGTTATAATATTAGTTAGGTATCCAGATGGCTTCGAAAAATCTAACTTTGAAACCCATACACTAACACTAAAACCTCAACATCGAGTTCACAATTGCCCCATGTTTTTTCTCACCTTTAGAGAAAATATATAAATTTTGTGTATGTGAAACTACTGTAGAGTCTACAATAATGTTTCATAATTAATGGTATTCGACTAAATGGACTTATGTCATTTTTGTAAAGGTAGATTTTGTTTCATACGGAGTTATTAATTGTAAAATCTATATCAAAATATACATCACAATTATACAATGGGTTGATCCCGGGTTTAGGTAGCATGGTTCTTTTCATTCCTTTAATGATTCATTATTTACCGTGATTCCCAATATTATAGTGGCGTCGTTCACTTGTATCACTGGTGGAGTGCTCGAGAACAATTTTACTGGCATTGATTACTTTTCTTAGGCCAAAGCATAAACATTTACAATATAACTGCGGGTCAAAGCCATAGAAAGCTGTACATTTTGCTAATACGAAACATTTCTTCCTTATCACGATACATTTAAAATATCAATTCACATGTAAAATTACACTTCACAACACTTTAAAAAAACAAATTGTTAAATATGGGTTTGCTTGCTGCTTGAATTGAAATATATAGACATGGATTGGTAATTAATAAGCCTCTATTAACACATTTATTTATTACTATAACAACTAAATTATATATTTTAAAATATAATGCGATATATAAACAAGTTTATGAAGAATTTGTTGGCGTGGATTTGTGTGTTCTTTTCGCATTTCAAGTCTTCCCCTAGTAGGTTTGTGTGTCTACTGAGATGGAAGGTATGAACGACTGGTTATATTAACGATTTGTGTCGAGAGAGATATTTGAATGAGTGTCAGAAAGTGGGTTTGCTTGCATCTCGACGTGTATGCAATGTATGCGAGAGTGATATGCAATTTACTGAGAGACAGGATAGTACAGATGATTATGAGTGAATTTCTAGAGAGGTGAGAATGGTCATAGCGTGAAAATGTCTGGGAATCGAACCCTGGGCTGCCGTAGTGGATAGCGAAGCAGAACACAATCTACATGATTAATATTTGAAAAATATAGTTTTTTTTTTGTTTTTCTTTGGCCTTCCACAACGATCAATTAATAACTATTTGAACTAGCTGAATAAAACCTAAAAATTGTTACTGTTTTTCTAATCAATTTATCACACAATGTTGTACGTGTCATGATTCGTTAAATGAACATCAGTTAACTTTCTGAGTAATTCTTTGATGTATTATATGATTTTTCTTATTACACAAGGAGTTTCTGCAGCCTGCGTTCAGAGTCGCACCATAAGTCTCCGATGATGTGTGATCAAGCGGGAAACCTGATAGAATGCCTGACTGCGTGCGGCGGCTTAAAATAACAGCTTCTCTCTATATTTTGACTCATATCCATATCAATTGAGCTCTTTCGTTTTTGTCTACGTCCACGTTCTGACAATTCGAAGTAAAAATTAACTGCTTCAGTTGTATAACAGCTTGTACACGAATACTGGCTTTTCAAACAAAAGCGATAAAAAATGGTACTAAAATCAAATAACTTGAAGGAATGGAAAACACAAATGGAGAAACGAGTTTAAATTGAGTAACTTTGGAAATGCGAACGCAGAAATATCGAATTTCTTTCGGTGCAGAACACAGAAATAATCGCGGTACATCTCCATAAAGACTCGAGCATTGAAGGATTCGTTTACCAAACTTCAGTCTTGTAACTCTCGAGAAGTTGGAGATGAGTATTGGAAGTGGATGTAAAATTGCATTGTTAATTTTCGTTTGCAAGTTTGCAACTAAGTTTATAAATTCATTCGTCGGCTTGTACATTGGAAAGATAGCTGAAGCAGCGTATTCCGTTGCGAATTAAATCATGAATCTTAAATATCTTCTAACAGTGAAAGCTCTTGGTTCTTAGATGAAAGTGGTCTTCGTTTTGTATTTAGTATTTTGCTGCATAAAACATTACCACACAAAGCATTCAATAATAATAATTCTTTAGGTGTGAGTAATCTGACAAATGTCTACTTTATTGCAAAAGAGTCTTTTCCATTGTAATATTATTTACAATATTTTTGTTGTACAGTTCTGTAAAGATAAATATTTATGATGATTTGGTAGCGTTTTCTGAACTATTTGTGTTAATTTTAAATAAAATAATATTAGTTGAGATAAGTATGTTCTATATTAGAAAATAAACAAATATTTTCCTGCCCAATATGAAAAATTTATTACAATCAAGTGCTAGAACAGGAATTGAAGAAAAAATTATTTTTATAGCTACAAAGAAACAAGGAATAAAATACCATTTCAAACGCGAATGTCACGTTTATTCTCGGACTGTCTTTAACGAAGATAACGAAGTCATTTACAATTATGAATTTATCGGAAGAATTGAAGCATTCCTTTTCTAAATTCGGCATTTTTATATGCGCAGATTCTTCTAGCCAAAAAAGGTAAAAACAAACAAACAAAAAACTGGAGCCACTGTTGAGAAACATTTGAAAACCTTGAGGTTACTTGTCAGTAGCCTCAATAATTAATATATCTCTGCCAAACTCGCAAAGTTCCAAAATCATGAAGATCGATGGCAGAACATGTATTTTGGCGAAAAACCTTACTACCGTCTAGACGCTGTATTTGCCCAAAGAGGATAGACAGACGGAACTGCAACCGAACAATGATATCGTCGAGAGATGGTGCCAATACGCGTGGGGGAGTGATAGAGACGTGCGTTATATCAAGTGATGCAATTCGAGGTGGAACACGAAGTGAAACGCGAAGTGGGACGTGAGATAGGTCATGAAATGGGGTGCGAAGTTAGACGCGAAGTGGAATGGGAGGGGAGAACGGGTGCGAAATGTGAATCGAGGTGGGAATCCAGACAGATTTCGAGGTGAGACGTGAGGTGGGGAGGGAGGAAAACGCGAGGTAGAATGCAAGGTGGGAAGCCAGGTCAAACGCACGGCGGGACACCAGATGAGTCGCGAGGTGGGGCGCAAAACGTGTCGCGAGTAGTGCGAGACACTTTTCGAGTGGGCGAAGGGCGGAGGTGGTGCATGTTGCGAGTAGAATGAGACACCTGTCAAGTGGTCGAAGTGCGCCGGAGGCACGTGGCAGGAGTAGAGCGAGACACCTCTCGACTGGGCGAAGAGAAGAGGCGGCGCTTGTCGCGAATAGAGTGAGACACCTCTCGAGTGGGAGAAGAATGGTGGCGGCGCGTGTTGCGAATGGCGCCTCTTGAGTGTGCGTTGGGCGGGGGAAGCTCGTGTCGCGAATAGAGCGAGACACCTGTCGAGTGGGCGAAGGGCGGAGGCGGCGCTTGTCGCGAGTAGAGCGAGACACCTCTTGAGTGGGAGAAAAACGGTGGCGGCGCGTGTTGCGAATGGCGCCTCTCGAGTGTGCGTTGGGCGAGGGAAGCTCGTGCCGCGAATAGAGTGAGACACCTGTCGAGTGGGCGAAGGGCGGAGGCGGCGCTTGTCGCGAGTAGAGCGAGACACCTCTCGAGTGAGAGAAGAATGGTGGCGGCGCGTGTTGCGAATGGCGCCTCTCGAGTGTGCGTTGGGCGGGGGCAGCTCGTGTCGCGAATAGAGCGAGACACCTGTCGAGTGGGCGAAGAGCGGGGGCGGCGCGTGCCGGGGGCCAACGTGCGCGGAATTTGGGCGCGAAGAATCCCGCGTCGCGGTGTCGCATGATCGGACGCGTGCGCCAATATTTAATTTTCTCCTTCCCGATAGAAGGCAGGCGAGCGATGCCTGCGGGCGAGAAACTGACGCACCTGCCTTCACCTTTCTTTCTCCCACCCACGCGCTTTCCCCCTCCCCTCGCGTGCGGACGGGGCGAGGCGCGGGACGTCCCGGCCATCGAGAACGGATGACATTTGAAACTCGCAGCGGAATCGATAAATCGAAGCGCGCCGGCGGTGGCGGCGAGGTATCTGTACGGCGGTGCGCTACAAAAGCCTTCCGTATAAATTCCGCGTCGTCGCAGCCCGTCGTCGCCTCGAGATCGGAAGCGCAGCCTCTGCGGAGGGGAGCCCGCAGGGAGGGGGGTTGGAACAGGGGAAGGGAGCTGCGTTCCCTTGAGGCAGACTTAGCCAACGAGGCGTTCTTTCAATTGCACTTCAGTATCGGAAGATACGCTCTGCAGTATTATGCAAAAACGTGTTTCTAAAATTGTTTTAAAATGTACGATATTGTGCCCTGTTTAAGGTGCACGAGGTTTGTTCAATTCAAAACAGGCAAAGGTATCTTCACTGATGTCACTGGAGTATCTCTGGCCGGGAAGGCCAAGAGTTCGATTTCTAACGAAGGCACGATTATCGTAACTGTCTCCTTAGCTACTCGTAGGTCGAATTCAATATTGTGTGGAAAACTCTAGCGGCAGGCTGCTCTGATGGTTTCTCTAAACAATACTAGGCGAGTGCCAGAGCAGTACCCTAACAAACGCGTCAATTACCGCGTGCGATCTTTTCTTCCTTTTTCTTGTCGTAATCTCACACACTTCCATTAACATGAGCTACACTACGATAGAGCTGTCAGTTGCGAGATTTTAACGCCAGGCTTGCCAAATCCCGAAACATAAAAGGCAACCTTCGTACCACACATGCCGGGAGACCGATCGGGAGCTTAGAGCTAGTGCCGGCTGCGACGGTGCCGATCGGATGGGAGATACCTGGTTGGGGAAAAAGAGCGCTACCCGACAGTTAGTTCCACCACGGATCTCAACCTCCTGCGATAAAAAGCATACTCAACGCTTACGGAACTACTGACCTTAGCAGTTACACGCACGGAATCACTAGTGAATCAATGAATCAATCCAACACGTGAAGAGAGACTTCGAGGTATCTGAAAATGTGCAATTATTTTCCGCAGTGTAGATACAATGAGAAACGTCTTTTTCCTAAAATCTCACTGATCGCCTTCACTATTTCCTTTAACAACCAATCCACCGGTAAAACAAACCACCCACCACCCATCCTGCATTTACGCCTCTTCTAATTTCCTTCATATTCCTCATCTCAATCGTTCGAAAGGGCAGGACTCTACTGTGTTAACACTGTAAAACACACAGCGATTGCCTGGATGGAGTGATGATATCGTTTCAATGATTAATTTACTTCCCATTTTTAAACAACCTTTAAAATGCGAGGTCATACAACTCGACGAGTTAAGTTCGTTTTGTGTTTGTTTATACCGCAAGTGTACCCCGTTTAAATTAACTATTTCTTGGCTTAAAAAGGGTTTAATCTCCCTGTAAAAACAAGGCAATATAATGCTAAATTATAGTGCACAAATATATTTTTGAATACACATATATTCACACACGTGGTAAAGTGTTTCAATACCTTATCCGTGCTTGTGTTTGTGTGTATGAGTTTGTATACCCACATTTGAAAACAAATTACCGTGCACATTGTAGAGTACAGCATACAGTGGCACTTTAAGGGCAATAAAAATGTTATATTCGATGTATATTTGTTCATTTTGACAATAGAAAATTCAGATTTAGCAAATGAATGACTAAATATGTGTAGATTTATGAGGCTAGTAAGTTAAATATTGAAAAATTGAACACCACACTTCACATTTTATAAAATATAAAACTAATATAAAGCAGAAATATAGAGGTGGTCACTTTCAAGACTTGTGCACTTTGTAATACAGTGATGGCTACTCAGAAAATGAATTGTAAAAAGCCGAACGAAGTCAAACAGTATTGTTGAATGCAATTGGCTTGTTTCTGTTGGTTTATCGAGCTTCAATCATTTAATAAGTCTAATCATTTTGTCCCTCCCAAAACGTTTTGTCGCCTGAATCACTTTCATACACAAAATCTTCTGAGTAAAGGCAAAATACATTTTAAAACAATTGGCAGAACCCACCGTAGTTCTTAAAATTCAATGTGTTTCCACACAAAAGTTTTCAAACGGAGTTTACTTTAACGGATTGCAGATGCATCAATTACATCAGTAACATATACAACAGGTTTAATTGTTCACTGTGAGAACTTATTTTTCTTCAAAGCGTCTTCATGCATCAAAATCAGTGTAATTTAATAATATTAAATGGTTTCAATAAGTTTTCATGTAATTTTTCTTCGCTTTTAAGGCATATTAAAAAAATTTCAAGAGCATTTTATTGATCATTTTTGGTGAGATTTTAGATAATCGAAGTATGTGCTCTGGTGATAACATTTAACCCCAGAACGTTTATTGAGACAATAATGGGCATGTTCAAATTTCAGTGATGGGCACTGTGCCCATCTCTGTTCAAAATCGTTCTAAATGTACATTTTTTCTTAACAAGACAAATAACGTTCGAAAATTACACATTAACATTACAACAATGCACAAAAAATAAGTTCCTCAAATTACAGGGATGGCACTCCATGCCCATCATTGTCCTGCACGTCAAAAATAATTAGTTAGGGGAACTATCTTTTTCTGGTCATGGTCTACTCTGAAAAGGTAAAAACACATATGGAAACGTAGATTATAAACCTGGCTACATTACGCATAGAGCGGATTGGACATAAAAACAGACTAATATGACATAAATCCTTAAGTGACACAAAACCCTTAGGAACCCAAATACAACTGACTGTTTCGAGTAGATGATTTGTCCGTCTATTTCGAAAGCACTCAAACTTCAAAATTAACCCTTATTCAACTGGTATATCGGAATCCATCGTTAATATCCTTTCACTACTATTTTTACTTTCTTATCAACTCTCTCTCTCTCTCTCTCTCTCTCTCTCTCTCCAAAGGGGTGACATTTTCTCTATTTTTCACTTCATTTTACTATTTTTAACATTCCATTCACCTTCTCGCTAGTTAGTTACAAATCCGGGTGGATACAAGATCGTTCTCACGCTCTTACAAGAATACGTAATAATCTTACTAGCATTCTCACATTCTTATTAAAATACTTAATTAAAAATTTAGGAAAGCAGGGACAATAAACATTAACTTGTTATTTTCTTTTCAAAACAGGAGACTTACTCGGTTTATTTTAAGAATAACCTTTATATTTTTCGACTTATCGCTATTCGACCTACCCAATAATATACAACTCAAAAATAATTGTACTAGTAAAAACACTGCAACAACAAACTACTTCTGATGTTTCTACTCTTACGGTATAACCATTACACAAATCATTTATATATTGTGTACGCCTTTATAATTTAGAATAACTCTTCGAACAGTATCTCTGGTATTATGCATGTTAAATAAAACTTAGTCAACGATAGACGTTAAAAATGGTCAATCCGAATAACATAAATTTGGAACGTTCTACTTTTAGTGAATTGCTGGGCATTCTCGATTGCTGATTGTTGCCACTCCACCGTCACTGGGTGCATGTGGGTTATGTCATCAGCTTTCTGCAGCCGCCACTTAATGAAAGTATAGCGACAGTAGTTGTCTAACAAATTATGTTACTAACTTTGGATTCGTTCAGCAAACTAATGTCCTCATCACAATTTATAACTCAAAGAAAACTGTACTCCACTATAGAACACATCTGACCCTTCTCGCATAGCGCATCTATCTACTTGTGCTCAAAAACATGAACATGTCGAACATTTTCCTTCTCAACTGTTCACTGTCCACCGCCTAGTACCGCACACATCAATTGGTTACATGTTTATAATATAGACCAATGACATCACGAAATGCAGGTAGAGTGGGGTATAAGTAGTAATAAAATTGGTCTCAAAGATATTTACAAAAATACCAATATATGGAAAATCAAATTCAAACCTATTTTGCCATGCAATGCAATTCATGACTGGTAAATTTCTTTACCTAGGAAGGGTACTGACATTTGCTTCAAATGACAAATACTGTTTTATTATAATGAATCCCTTCTTAACTGTGTCAGTCTAAATATTAACTAACAATATCATTTTTTAAAACTTAAAATACTGTTAATTAACATTTAACCCGAATAATGAAAGTTGGTTAAATATGTAAAAAATATTTAATGAACTGCTTGAATGTTAAGTTTCGAACCAGGCGTTTCCGGGAAATGTAAAGAATTATAATTATATGATATTTTAATCTTTGTTCTCCGTATCGTCGAAATACTTGCTTCAGTATATGTAAAAGCCCAAAGCCCAATTCAAAGCATTACTAACATAATACTTCAAACACTTGTTCCCTTTGTCCAACTTGTTTGCCTTCGAAACTTTCTCACTTATTTTGCATTCGCCTCCATTTATAGTTTCCCTAAGTTTCTCAGAAGTTCGACGTGTCTCCTCTGAAGGCCCTGAACATGCCTCAGTCATTTCTTTATAGTTTTGTTTTTGCGAAAAAAAACTAACAGGAATTCTCGTCTTTTGCGGCAAATAGTTTTGTTTCGCGTTAATATGCTTGGAATGTCATCAGTGCTCGCTGCGAGCTTATTTATAACATTCACTTGTTTATTGTATCAGCGAGGGGTAAGTAGACCATCGGTCAAGAAAAGTTGCGTGGGTAATACTTGCGCAACAATTTACTCGCTTTTACGAGTATTATTTACATAAGAACGTCTCTGAATACTTTTTCCATATTTTCTTAAGAAAAAGAAACACTCTAATCTGTTGTTGCCGTTTGTATTCTTCACAAATATAATTTTTTGTATTCCAGCACTGCAAACGACCTTTATCTTTACAAGAAATTGTTTACTTTACGAAAAAGGCGTCTTACGGCTCAGATGAAGACGTATTTGCCGTTTAAGGCACGAATAATTGCGTCATCAGACATTTAGCCACTTTCAGCGAGAGAATTCGTGGGGGGGGGTGTGTAGGATTAAGTGGAACAGCTGACCACCATTTGTCAAATACCCGAGACCTAACAATAAAGTTGTTTCCAAAAGTGAAGATTGTTTTCCTTGTAAATTTATAATTCAGATATACAAAAACAAATAGCATATCTACCTCGTTTATTATGTTGTTTTATTGCATTCGTGTAAATTTGAAAACTCTCTTCTAAGGTCATTTTCAAAACATGCACTCATTCAATAAAAGTGAATATTATTCGTATTAACTAGTTGCATAAACTACTATTAAAAGTATTCATTCCACTTTCTCTTTCTTATCAATCTATAATAATTAATCAATTCAGTCACATGAATCGAACATCACCATTACGGTCAATTATTTCAGTGTCCCATATGTAAATTTTATTTTAAAAGGCGCAGTACAATAAATGCCTATGAGGTGGAGTATACATCATGTTTGGTAATCAGAATATTGGAGACACACTTTACAAAGAGACAAATTATTAAATGAAATGCTGGATTCTTATACAAATAAACCTGCTGTGTAACATTAATTTTATAATTCATTATTGACCATTTCTTCCTCAAAATGCACATTCTAATTTTCAAACAGTGAACTTTGAATGAACAAAGCACAAAGCATGTTTACTTAAATACGTTGTGGGTAAATTAACACAATAAATGCATTGAATCGCACAATTTTATTTTTTATATGAAACAAATATTGGCATGTAAAGAGCCATTATTGACAAGAGATCGGTTTTGCCAATCACCAAAACACACCGGTATTTCATCTTATTTTCCATTTTATGCTGCAGCTATGCGACACCTGTGTGATTCTAATTTCATACTCAATTAGTGCGTACCACGAGTATAAAATGAAATACTAGGACGTCATTCCAATTCTAGTAACACAACATTTCCCGGAAATTCTGAACAGCCAACAAAGCAACGCGCACTGAAAGATTTGCTATTGCGCCTCCTCCACCGGCAAAAACTGATTGCCAACTGATTGGAAACGATTGAAGCCGGCCGATTAAATCACCGAACGCCACAACCACAACCGTGCTGCGGTCTCGGCCAATCGTCTCCGGACATCCACTCCCCCCTCCACACCCACACTTATTCGTTGAACGCGGTCACCGCGATGAGATTTTTCTTTTCCAATGTTGGCGACCGTGATGTCTGAATTCTGTGTCCGCGCTCTGTCGCTTCCTGTGAAGGCTCGGCGGAGAAAAGTGGAGCGGAAATTGCGCGCATAATCCTCGTCCGCTTACAGCAGCGCCGCTGGTTGGCTGGACGGCAACCCCGTCCTTCTCGCACTCGCATAACAACAGAAACCACAACAATAACAAACACTAATAATAATAATAATAATAATAATAATAATAATAATAATAATAATATAAGAGTATGAAATTCGAATTATGAATCGAAAAACCAGAAAACTGCTTACAATACATGTCGCCTACCCTCGATCTGATGTACATAGACTTCTTGTGTGACGTAAGGAAGACGGACGTGGCCTCAGACAAATTGAAATCTCCTTGCACAATGCAACAGTCGGGATGGGAATGTATGTAGTCAGTCATCAAGATGACCCTCTAATGAGGCAGGTCATGAAATCTGACCGAACAATGGGAAAGAGAGGCATAGTTAAAGTAGCGAGAAGCATTACAAAGAAAACTATGCAATACACGCAGAATAACACAGAAACTGAACTTCTGATGCTATTAAACATGAAATGTGTGACACAAAAAAATGTTAAAGAAATCGTGAAGAGACAATCCACTCCATGTAAAATATCTAAAAAGAATGAACAAGGTGCAGATCAATAAAGATCAATCATTTATGTGGCTTAAAAGCGGAAAAATGAAGACAGAAGCAGAAGTGGTTCTAATAGATGCTCAGGATTAGGCGTTGAGAAAGATGATAAAACGGTTCTCAAAATTTCCCAAGATGATAAATGCCGCATCTGCTAGGAACAAATAGAAACCATTGATCGTATAGTATCAGCCTGTACAATTCTAGCAAAGACCGAATACTTGAAAAGACACGACAGGGTGAATAATTACCTCCTCTAGCAGATCTATACCGCCCTCGAAGTTCCAAACACATGCCCGAAGTGGAACGAACACTTACCAAAACTGCTAACATCTGTTGCACCCTATACAATATTGTACGACCAACAAATTCAACACGATCTCATGAAAGCAGCAAACAAACCGGATATTGTTATCCTGTATTTAGAGAAAAAATTGTGTCTACTTGTAGATGTTGCTGTGCCTCGCGATCAAAACATCGTAATCAAGGAGGCAGAGGAATGTGTTAAATACTAGAGTTTGGAAATCGAAATCAGCTGAACGTGGGGCGTAAAAGCACAGCCCGTACCGATAGTCGTTGGAGCGCTTGGATTTGTTCAGCAAACTTTGTGTAAGAACTTAGTCTCGGGTCTTTCAACAGACTGGGAAGTACAAGAATTTTCTTTATTTGGAGCTCGCATTTATGCGTATTGTAAAGGCACCGACAGAACCTATGTCTGTTCATTGGGTACCTGGTTGCAACCTGGAGTAGATTTTATATTCAGCTGACTCATAACATCGTTAGTCGTGATGTACAAGAAACAATAATAATAATAATAATAATAATAATAATAATAACAATAATAATCATACTGTGGAATCTTTCACATATTACCGACAATCAACACAAATAATTTTTACGTTACGTGATTCATCTTCGAACAACAACGTTTCGCAACCCAATTGGCCTCCACTTCAGGTGTACTATAATTACAAGTTTTTTTTCAGAAATATAAGAAAATTAGAAAACGAAACAGAGTTAATAAAGTGAAAAAATGAAAAGTATGATATAACAAAAAAACTATAATACTATGAAACTTGTTTAAATTTTATAAGTGCGAAGCACAAGTCTTACCTGAGAGAAATAAAATGGACTGTGATAAAATAAAATAAAAATATTATTAAATGGCTGAGGTATTAATCAATCCATTTGAGTCTCCAGCAAAACATCGAAGGTCAAATGATAATAAAAACCGTCTAGTGAGGAAGACGTGTTCAAGGGAGAAGTAGTCATGCAGAGTAAGGAATAAGCAAACAATTAAAGAAACGTTAGAAAAATACATTGAATTATTCTTTGGATAGTAATTTAATATTGGCCAAAACATTATCATAGGCGTTAGTGAAAATATTGGACATTGAGTGATTGTCGTTAATGTGTGAAGGATATCACAGTATGAAAAGTACTAATTAGAAGACAACTATTTTTTGTATAATTTTTTAACAATAATAATAACACAAATAATAGAAGTATTAAAACTAATACTCATTCACTTCGATTACTGTAAGTTGCTCATCGACAATGTGATTGATTGTTTGAGTGTTAGTGATTCCGGGCCTGTCAAATGTCAAGGCCTTTAGTCCCGTATGTGTAGTACATGCTTTTTTACCCGCGGAGGTGGCGGTGATCTTTTCCCGTTTGTTAGTGCATCGTCCTGACATTCGTTTGGTGTTGATCGGAGAAATCACGGAAAAATACCGATCCGAGCAGCCGGCCACTAAAATTCTCCTGTAGACTCGGACTTAATTCGACCCAGCTGACAAGCTCGTCGCGTTGATGGTGTAACGTTTGCGCGCGTTGATGGTGTAACGGTTAGCGTTTCGGACTGTTGTACCCAAGTTGGCGGGTTCAAACCCGATCGAAGCCGTGGATTTTTAAGGGCGAAAAAATCCTTCGTACGCCTTCCTTCGGAGGGGAAGTAAAGCCGGCTGTCCCATGTTAGTAGATTTACTTGCATGTAAAAGATCCTCAAGCCTAAATGACGCCTCTGAGCCAAATTCAAATCGCCTGTTTCTCGCCCAAGAAATACCTCCTTTCTCTGCTAGTTGGTGAAAGGAGCGTAGCGAAATTTGCGTGGTCAGACGGAAGAGCAGGCCTAATGGCCTGAGTCTCGCCACGTAAAATAAGGCATTAATTCAATTCAATTCAATTCAATTCAATTCAAGCTCGAGCCGAAAATCCTGTCACCGTCGAGCCTCGAAACTAGGACCTCCTCCCAGTCAGAAGTTCTGCAGTGACATCAGTTGATTGGCAGTTGTGTGTGACATAAGGACGCCATCCAGTTTCCATGGAAACGTCCAGAGTAAAAACGTTTCGAGTCAGGTCGCTGAGTTGCCACTGGCAAACTGGAAAAATGAGAGCTTCGAGGAACGAATCTTTCTTCCTGTTACCGGCGTTTCTGCCTTAGCTGAGCGTTTATTTTGTTCTATGTTTCAGTATAGCTTTACATTTATTTTAACTGAAAAGGCAAGCCTTCTGAATGAGACAGTAACCATTAAAACAGTGACAGATAACAACAGTTCCTTTAATCAGGCTCTAGTAATAATAATCAATATGAACTGCGAGACACAAAATACATAGAGTGAAATAAAAACAGTTAGAGGGAAATAACTCTCGTGCCATACGCAGTGTTTACCATCCACAATAGACTCTCTGCAACTGGTATATCATGCGTTTGAAAGCTCACCAACCGGTTGAGAAACTTGGCAATTATGCGAAATGACATATTTGCGATTTCGAAAGCAGCATCTCACCATCCCAGTCGGAGGATTTCAACGACGGCAGAAGAGCTCAGCGGTCTCCCCGAGAGCCGAGCGCCAGCGAGGTTGGAGGTGGGCAGTGGTTGTGATTGAGGGCGGAGCGGCGGGCAAGGGCGGTGGCGCGTTAACGGCCGTGATACATCGAGTTGTTCCGCCGCAGTAGAGCGAGGAAACACACATCACATTTGACATTTATGCGATACGACCACCCACCACGCGGCAACAATGCCTTTATTGGTCGCCAAAGAAGAAACGCGAACATTCCACAGAGTATGAAATGCGAGGGAGAATGACATACTACTACGTACAAGAGTGTAGATTAAAAACTGTTCATGGCGAACGACCCATTTGGTCACGAGAAAATGTTGAATCTTCCGTTTTAAGCGATTTTATACGTGATGCTATTGTACGAGCGCAGACTAATAGGTGTTCGCGGGTATCCGTTGCGACGACAGGTGCGAAACCACTTAGGTTCGTGAAGATATATTGTTTTAAAACCCTTATCTGGTGACGTGCGATCTGTGAGACCACCAAGGAAAAATAAACGCGTAGTTCTCTTTTCTGGCACATGGCAGTACGTTTTTGTTCCTATACTGAAAAAAATTACTATCTCCTTCTCAACCACAAATCCATAGCTACGTGTCTTCCAGTTGTGACGATCGAAATTTATTTGCGGCAATATTTATCACAAGTGCCATTCCCATAGTTGATTGTCAGTGTTAATCAAGCCACGTACGTAGAGCCTAGAACCACACATTGAATTCTTATTACTTCTTAATGGTGCCCACTAACGCTGGTCGGCCATTGGGAGAGAGCTCTATTTGGTGTGGTACAGTTTGCCAACCTTATTCTTTAGAGGTAGCAGTGAGTTTGGGCGGGATAACCACCCAGCACTCCTTGGCAAGCAGTCGCCGTTTGGAGCTGTAAGGAGTGTGAAGTAGTGTATCTCATCAATGGAAATGATGCCTCTGAAAAGTTTGTTCACGTATTTTAAATTTTCAAAGGACGTAATAATAACATGAGTATTTCTTCTCATGAGAATGCTCATTGCCATATTGAGTGGTAAGCGGTAATTTGGTCGTGTGAGGATAATGTCCACTTTTCTTCTCTAATTAAATAACTAATCTTAACGTGTAATTTATGATTCATTACAGGTTTAACATTTTGCAGTCCACGAATGTGTGTGTGAATCCAGTGCTTATTTTGAAAAAATGCTGGGAGTAAAGTTCCAGTAATATGCAGTAAATATGTGTATATGTACAAAATGGTGAATTTAATACGGAAGTGAATATAATTGACAACTGTGATTTATTTGCGATTGTCCTGCTGACTGACATTGTTCTGTTTTGATGCATTTCCTATGTAATTCTAATATTAATCTATCGTCTGGTGGGAAATTTTTAATTACGGAAATCGTTAATATCTTTAATTTATAAATGAAGAGAGTTGTGGAACTGCCAGGAATATGTAGAGATATTTAATTTTTCATTCCTTCTCTTTAATTCATTTAAAAATTTAATGTTGTGTTTTGAGTGTGTTCAAAAGGATTTCTCGTTATTTTACTGATTAAAATGAAAAATTGATTGCTTCCAGAATTCAATTACATGTAAGTGATAATCTAAACCAAAAGTGATAATCTTTGTAAAATAGAACTTAACAATTATATACTGGCCATTAGCATTTAAGAAAGTATTTAACATTTGAATAGTGCAAGTCGTGTTCGTTGTGATCAGTACAGCGTTGCTGCCATGAAAAACCGAAGAAATCACCGGCATGGAGTAGGCACCTTTTTCATCTTGTGACGCGGCTCACAGTTTTCCTGCAATTAAGGGGAATTGATCGACGTAAAGCATACAATTCAGTTTACTCGCTTAAAATCTCTGCAAGTATTTCATTGTTGATTGTTATTGTCCAAATGCAGGTTCCACAGAATGGTTAGAAAAAAAATGAGAGTGAGTAATAAACAAAATGGAGCTTTAAAATTTGTAGAACAAAAACCAATAACTCCTAAAAAATATTAAAAATTTAAAACGTTTGTTGATTAAAAATAACTTTAAAAAATGAGCTTAGACACAACTATCGCATTACAGGTAATGAATGTGTGAAGAATGAATCGCCTCGTTAACACCAACACGCATGCGTTACGACGCGAGTGCTATCTGGCGGTGACGCCGCAAAAAGGGGGCCGCGGCGCGGAGTGTAGCGGGGAGGGGGTGGGGAAAGTGGAAGGGGAGAGGGAGGGGAGAAGAGCTGCTGTAAGACGACGCCCCCTGGGAGCTCAGACGCAGCCGCCGCCGCTTGAGCAGAGGAGAAGAGAGGGGGGACGACGGAGACTCTAGGGGGCTGGGAGAGGACGGCGGTGCCAGGGAAGAGGTAACAGAGGAGGAGAACTGGGGAGAAGAGATGAGAAGAGAGGGTGGCAGGGATGGAAGACGAGTGGGAGCTGAAGAGGTGGCTCAGGGTATCAACTGATGTTACTGAAGTGTCTCTGGCCGGGAGGACCTAGTGTCCCAGTGGCAGAATTTTCGTCACTAGCTTCTCAGCTAGGTCGGATTCAGTCGTTTTATGGAGGAGAATTCTCGCGGCCGGCTGCTCTTGTCGGTAGTTTTCCGTGGGTTCTCCGATCAACATCAGGCAAATGCCCGAGTAGTACCCCCAACAAACGGGTCAGGGACCGCACGTCATATATCCTTCCTCTTCCTTATCCTATCCTCATCCCTTAGTCACACACACACACACACACACACTTATAGACACTACTCTTCGACACATGCTGCGCGACCGGTCAAAATTTTAGAGCTTCTCGCGGCTGGGGCAGTGCTCCGCTACCTGGGAGATACCTGGGAAAACCCCGCTACCCGACGGTAGGTTGGCGCCGAATCTCGCCATCCAGAGGGGGAAGATCACAGCCACCTCCCGAGACCATAGCATTCACTACTCGTACGGGAATAATGACCTTCGAAGCGACACGCCCGTAATCAGTAATCAATCAACGAATGTGAGTGGGTGAGAGATGAGCCTGGCGGCAACGGCGGACTCACAGGGGCGGCTGAGTCCGGAGAAGGACGGGCCAGAGAAGATGAAGGTGACGTCAGGCGATAGAAGTGGCGCCGGGGGCGGGGCGGAGGGATCTCAGTCGGGGTGAGAGTCGGGGAGAGGGTGCACATAGGCATGGTGACTGCGGAGAGGGCAGCATGGGTGGAAGCATGGCAGGGAGATAGTTGGGAATGGTGTCAAGGGCGGCAACAGAAAAGACAGCGGAGAGCGGCACTATTGCCAGGTTCCGGGGAGGCGGCGGGGGTGGGGCGTAGCAAGGATGGCGGGGAGCGGTAGGGCTCCCTGGTTATGGAGAGGGCGGGGGGAAGGCTTGGTTGCGCGTAGGAGATAGAGGCAGGGGTGGGACCAGCAGGAATGGTTGTGCGATGGAGGGGCACGGCAGGGCCGCCGGGTTTCGGAGAAGGTAAGGAGCCGTCGGGGGATGCGTAGCATAAGAGAGCGTAAGAGAGCGGCACGGGCAGGGACACCTGGGGTGGTAGGGGGCGGCAAGGAGGGTAACGTCGGGGGGAGCGGAGGTGCGGAGTAGGCGCGGCCGCGAGGCGTCGTAATTAACGGCGCTGAGAGCTTCCTGGCTGTGTGCGCCCGCCTCCGCACAACTCGACCCGCGGCGTCAGGTAATTATGGCGCACACACGGCGACTTCCTTCCCCGCCCGGCGGCTCATTACGGCCTCGGCGCCGCCCCCGCCCCCGCCGCCCCCACCGCCGCCGCCGGCCCCGCCGCCGCCCCCACCGCCGCCCCCACCGCCGCCCCCACCGCCGCATCCGCCGCCGCCGCCCCCGCCGCCCCCACCGCCGCCGCCCCCCACCCCCGCCCCCGCCGCCGCCCCCGCTTCCCCTCTGGAGCGCGGCGAGCGCAGGGGCGCAACGAAGCCGCCATTGTCACTTGGCAGGGCTGCGGATGCCTAACGACTCCTTATGCACTGCGCGTTGCGCTACGCAAGATGGCGGATTGCTCAGCGACCGGATCGGCCCCAAAGGGTACTCCCGGATAAGATGGTGAAAATTTCTCCTAAACCAAATTATATATAAGTTACAATATTACAACATTACAATATTGTAATATTACATTTATTAATATTAATCATACAATATTACTGTAACGTAAATATAATATTTTTCGAAGATTCATTAGCCCCTGACACACCACTCACACCCGTCTACAGTCAAAAACATGTTTTTTAATTTTATTTTTATGAACTTTGTTTCCCGATGGAAAAATATGAAAAATAAGAAAAATATACTATCAGAAAAATATTTTTTTCATATTTTCTCAGTGCCAAATTCAAACACAAAAAATATTTTTGAATAAAATAATAATAAATAATTTGTACTATGCCTAAGAAATCTGGAACAGGTTCCGAAAAATTCTCAGTCTCAATCTCAATTGTTGTCTCAATTGTTGTAATTATATTCAGATTATTTCAATTGCTGGTAGTTAAGCCAATTAAACCATTTTCTTCGCCTTTAAATCACTTGAATTTAAATACACTTTAAAATTGACTCCAACAGCTTTGTGCAGTTATTTTAGTGTTTTTTATACATTTGTGTACCCTGTTGTAGCATCTATTAATACTTTGGCATTAGAATGTGGTTAGAAATTATCATATTTTTTAAAGAAATTATAAAATTATCATATTAGAATGTGGTCAGAAATTATATAAACCTTTGTATAAGTATATCATACGCTAAAAAAATTAAGATGGTTTTTGAGAGTTTATTAGAAAACAAATCTGTCACAGGTGAATTATAGTTGGGAAACATGTGGGGTAATGAAGGGGGACAGTTGGACCCGGGTTTATAAGAACTGTGTTATTTTGTCTCAGAACATCGACCCAGGCACGCAAAAACTTCAAACGTCTTTTCAGAAACTTCCTTTCAATTTTTTCAGGTTTATAAATTCTGGGCCATAATTAAAAAACTAAGGCATTTGTATTCAAGTGTTTGGCTGTCCGATAGACGCCGCGTCCGAGGCACCTGTGACCTCCTTCCAGGAGAAAGGTCACAGAAACGCAGCTGAATCTCTAAACACCTGTTCCTAGGACGCGTCCAAGTAGTTACTGACTTCGGCAGAGGAAAACTACGCTCTCACGCCTGTAGTTGTTTCAGACTAGAGAAAGAAATCGTCTTTTTCCTTATCAAAGCATTTTTTCATGTACACGTATAAATATGAATATACAATCCAGATATGCGCGAAAACCCTCCACTTCGTAAATAATAATTATATGAAAACTGAAAATTGTTGTTAAGTAGCACCCAACTGCGAACGCTTATCCTCCGAAATGTGGTTTACAGAATTATAGGCCTGTGCGAGAGAAACCATTCCTCTAATGCTGAGCGTAGAGATTAAACTGCACAGAAAATAAAATAGTTCCCTTAATCGTCAAAGTTAATTTCGGTATCTTTAATTTAAGTTTACATTACGTACAAGGCTTTGTGGTGTCATGGTGTCTTATAAACTGTCAAAAGCTACTATCATCTTTTCTTAGAGTGTGCTATACAAAGGATTAGCAATCTTTAAAAACATTATAAGTTGTAACTGTATTCCAAAGTCAAAATATTACGGGTGATTCAACAATGTATACGAATATATAATAAACACTAAAACAAATGCACCGAACTCTTGCAATCATTTTCAAAGTACATATAAAGTTCGAGTAATATAAAGGTGGGCAAATGTTTTTTTCTTAATTTTTTTAACCACAGTCCAGCAATCGAAAAAACTTTAAATAATTCACAACAATTCGTGTATTGAGTGAAACTTTTAATATTTTCTCAAACCTGTCCTAGGATTCGAAGGCATAGTAATTTCTCTTTCAAAAATATTTGTGTGTATAAATTTGGCGATGAGAAAAACATCAAAAAATGTTTTTCTGATAGTATATATAATTTTATTATTTTATCGAATATAATATTGTTAAGTTCCCGAAAAAAGTAAAAAAACACGTTTTTGGCTGTAGTGTGCACACTGTATGTGTGGTGAGTCAGTAATAAATCTTCCAAAAATATTATTTTATGTTGGAGTAATATGTATTGTAACTACTCATATGTCATATGTTTTAGGTGAAACTTTAACACCTTATCGGGGGATACCCCTTAATGATGTAGTGCACCTAACCGATTCTTCCCTGTAGAATTTGAGGTGCGAAAATGCGTTGACAAAACATGTAATTTTCGCGAAAACTTGCTTGTGTGACGTGTGGTCTTCACTGGTGACGCTCTGTTGTTTGGACGTTATTTGGATTCATATCGATCTCATTCAAACCTTTTCAAACATATCACTCTACCAAACGTTGCATCAAATGTGTAACACTTAGTTGAATTTGAATTAATGCCTTATTTTAATAGGCAATACTCGAACCATCAGCCTCGCTCCTCCGTCTGATCTCGCATTTCTCGCTAAGCTCCTTTAACTCACTAGCGAGGAAGAAGATATTTCTTGGGCGACGAAACATGCGATTTGAATAAACCTCTTCATTAAGGCTTGAAGATCTTTTACATGCAGTAAATACAAGTCGACTCCTCGCATTTCACGTAAACTAAGAATTCCCCGGTCGACATTGAAAAAAAGTTACAAAAGCGCAGCATGGCATTTTTGCTGCATGATAAAAAAATTCAGATACCACATGCTATACTACCAAATGATAAGACTGCTATGCAAGTAAAAGTGCTGCTATGCAAGTAAAAGTTTGGAAAGAATAATTGACGAATATGAGTATCTAAAACGATTGTCTTTCCCTAGAGACAACATTCCACGTAGAAGAAGAATTGAAAGGTGCAAACCAGACTGAAATCAGACGAATAGTTTAGTAGAGCCAAGAAACAAAATGGATCCTCGACTATTTAAGTACAAAATACCCCCCCCATTACGAGACAAATTTGGAAAAAGTTTAATTTCGGCGCTTCCTTCTTATATTCTGTGTATAAGTAGAACACTTTACGAGAAATTAAAATGTGCCAACCAGACTGCAATCAAACGAATAGTGTAGGAGATAGACGAGAAACAAAAGGGATCCTCGACTGATCAAGTACAAAATACCCGTTCATTACGTGACATATTTGGAAAAATATTAATTTTGTTAATTAAATATTAGTTTATGAGGACTAATAAATGGCTGCAACATTGTGCTTGTAATACATTTTTGAATTTTTGGAAACTTTTTATGGACACCCACAATATTATAATAATCTAAAAAAGGCTGTAGCACGATAAGCGGGATAAAATTACCCCCGAACTTAATTTAATTTTGTGTAGAGGGCATGTTAAGGTGTATTTTTAAAATTTGAGAGAGGTAGCCTGGTTATTTTGTAAGATATCACAAAAATACGAATTATTTTGTATCATTATTCGGAGCTAAAATTCTGAAGAAATTGTGACATAGCTGACATCTGCACATGTCGTGGAGTACTTTTTCAAAAGAAATTGTCTGTACTTTTTTTTAATATTAAATTATCCAAGGTTTATGTTGGTAGTGGAAGTTCACAGAATTTAATAGGTTCTGGAACATAGGTTTGTAATGCAAAAAAATATAAATTTTACATATGGTTTACCATTATGGTATTATACACTAATGCCCTTACATGCTCAAGAGCACTCACGTACTGCTTTACGTGCTCTACCGCAGCGGCGTCCACCATACAGTTTCGTCGAATTTTGTCGCATCTTTCGGCAACTTACCACCTGCGGTGGAGGCGGCGTATTGAGATACCTCTTCTTTTGACTCTGGAGATTTAGTAATGAATGTACGAAACGATACCTAATGAAATATGAATGAATTGTCCAAGTCCCACAACATTTTCACTAATTCATGCCAAGATTTTGTTTTTAGGAACTAACCGAATTCGTTTTGAGGAATTTTTTCATAGTCATATTAAGTCGCTCACGGGTTTCTATACCTCTCTATTCTTTGCCGTCGTAAATAGGTCAATTATTTGGAACATGAATAACAATATTAGAAAATAATGAGAGCTTTTTGCAGTAAGAAGCTATGAAATGGTTCGATGACGTATTTATAATGTGTATGTAAACTGAGTTATGTTATTTTTTCGTGAAAGTGGAGTTTTCTGGTATAAGTTATACATGACAAAATATTTAGTCCACATATAAATCTACATTTAAATGTAGTCAATTTAATTTTCTTGAAGATTCCCTGCTTGATAATAATCACACGGAATTTTACATCCACTTTCTTTCAAACTCACTTTTATGATTACATTTTCTTTACTGGAGAGTGGGACTTCAAGGAAAACTGTATATTGTCCATAGTATTTGGACTTCCAAATTCAAAATCTGAATGTTAGTCGCCTTCAACGCACTCGCAAA
Organism: Gryllus longicercus; assembly: GCA_038098605.1. Taxonomy (NCBI): domain Eukaryota; kingdom Metazoa; phylum Arthropoda; class Insecta; order Orthoptera; family Gryllidae; genus Gryllus; species Gryllus longicercus. The sequence continues at coordinate 6,058 of JAZDUA010000804.1, read as the reverse complement.
CGTGCGTGTAGAGAGTCACGCGTACTTCGCCTTGAAACATCCAAGCGGCTTCAGAAACCCTCATGTCTCTTTCAACTTGCTCAGCAATAGCCAAACTCGCGATGTTTCAGTTAAATAGATGAAGGAATCAGTGAGATAATTTAGTCGCTGTAGGTATAGAACAACAAATACTTAAAATTTAAAAACAAATTGAAAATGAAAGTTATTTTCTTTCTCTGGGCACGATTGTGTACAATGTAGAAAATAAATAACCCTCTTTTGACAACTAAGAAAGAACACATTGAGCGTAGTTTTGCCTTTAGAGAAGGACTTCTTACACTTCTTACAAAACACATTCAACGTGGCCTGGTCTCTTTCAACATAATACCGAACGTTTATTTGCCAAACCCCTGCAGTTTATTCAATGTTTGGCAAACACAATCGTTAATCAATAGAGAGCTAAGAATATCAGCCAAGTGTTATTTCGTCACCTGACGTGAAGTGGAAACCTGTACAAGCAATGGAAAGACTTGTTTCATCATCACGGTTTGCTCATCTTCTAATCTCAATATTGTTCCTCGCTACCTCCTCTGGCTGGTCCCATCTACGGTGAGGATAGTTTATGTCCTCGCGCTTTCTTTCTTGTTCATTAGGATTGTCGCTCTTCCGAAGCGAAATGAAGCGGCCGAGGGCAGAGGCAGCGCCGGGGAAGTGCCGGGGGGGCGGGGGGGGGCAGGGGCGCGTCCACGGCTGAATCCGATCTGCGCGGCAAAGAGCGAAGGCCGCGGGGGCGTGGGCGGGGCCGGGGCCGGGGCGAGAGGAGCTAAATGTAATCTCCGCCTCACATCACCCACTTGCCTCACGGCGCCCTTCGCCCGGGGCGGGCGGGGCAGGGCGGGGCAGGGCGAGGCAGGGCGGGGCAGGGCAGGGCAGGGCAGGGCGGGGCAGGGCAGGGCAGGGCAGGGCGGGGGAGGGCGGGGCAGGGCGGGGGAGGGCGGGGGGAGGGCGGGGCAGGGCGGGGCGGGGCGAGCGGGGCAGGGCGGGGCAGGGCGAGGCAGGGCGGAGCAGGGCGGGGCGGGGCAGGGCGGGGCAGGGAGGGGCAGGGCGGGGACGGGCTCGTGGGCGGGCACGGGTGACGCGCGATTGGCGGGCCGGGGGGAAGCGGAGACTTGCAAGGTGTGGCCGGGTATAGTAGGATGTGCTGGAATAAATGAAACGATATAGGGCGGGGTGACTGGCGGGGTGCATTGGAGGGGTTCTGCACGGCGAGGGACGAGAGGGGAGGTACAAAGAAGGTGGCATGGGACAGGGTGAGATAGGTTCATGCATGAGAAGGGGAGAAGAGGGTGATTGTGGTGGAACGGGGCGGGCAGAATGGACGGGATGGGTGAAGTGGTCGCATGGGGGTGGACGGTTGGGTGGGTAGACGGATGGGTGGGTGGACGGATGGGTGGGTGGACGGATGGGTAGGTGGACGGATTGGGTGGGTTGGACGGATAGGTGGGTGGACGGATGGGTGGGTGGACGGATGGGGTGGGTGGACGGGTTGGGAGGGTGGATGGGTGGGGTGGACGGGGAGGGTAGACGGGTGGGTGGACGGGCGGGTAGAGGGGCGGGTGGACGGGCGGGGTGGACGGGCCAGGGTGGACGGGCAGAGTGGGCGGGGGCAGAGGTGGGCGGGCAGGGTGGACGGGTGGGTTGGAGTGGTCTTGTGGGGGTGGACGGGTGGGCGGGGTGGGTTGGTTGGACCGGGTGGGTGGTTGGACGGGGTGGGGTGGGTGGGAAGGGTGGGAGGGTGGATGGGTGAGGTGGACGGTGGGTGGTGGACGGGGGTGGGTGGACGGGTGAGGCGGGACGAGTTGGGGTAGACGGGCGGGCTGGACGGGAGGGGTTGTTGGTCGGGTGGACCGGCAGGATGGACGGGCAGGGTGGACAGGCAGGGTGGGACGAGCAGGGTGACGGGGAGGGTGGACGGGCGGGGGGTGGTTGGGCGGGTGGACGGGCAGGTGGACAGGGCGGGGTGTTTGGGGGGTGGACGGGCGGGGTGGACGGGGCAGGGTGGACGGGGAAGGGTGGACGGGCAGGGTGGACGGGCAGGGTGGACAGGCAAGGTGGACGGAAGGGGTTGTTGGGCGGGTGGTTGGGCGGGGGTGGAACGGGCGGGGTTGTCGGGCGGGGTGGACGGGCGTGCAGAAGCGCGAGGGGGAGAGGGGATTGGGTGCTGGGCTGTGAGGCTGCGAAGGGGGTAGCTGGCGACGAAGTGGATTTAATCTGCCCTGCCGGCCGGTGGTCCGCCGAGTTCGCCGCCGCCTGAAACTGCCTCTCCTGCTGCAGGCCCCAAGGCCCCACCCCCCCAGCCCCCAGCCCCCAGCCCCAAGCCCCCAGCCCCAAGGGGTGGACGGGGGTCGCCACAACGCGACGCAATCGCGTTTCTTTCCCGCCGCCCTTTGGCCGTCGCCGCCAAAGGAAACCCCTTCTTTCCGCCCAATAGGCAGCATTCAAACCACACCTTGTTTACAGCTACTATGCGGAGAGTCAATAAATTCAGAAACTGACTTTTTACTTTTCCGTTTCAAAATAGACACAGCCAACAAAAGGGAATGTACGTGTGGAATGTGAAAAGGTAACTTAAACCCTATTCCGGTCGGTCAATGAACAATTGATACATCGACTTCATTTAAAAGCTGGATTTTATAAATTTTATTCCAAATCCCAGATCTACGCTGATAGGGCTGAGGTTCAATAAGAAGTAATTGATTTCTTCGTTTGCGGAGATTTTATTTCGTTATCAATGCAAGATAAATAAACACGAAAGGTTTCTGTATCTCCCGTATTTCCCGATTTATCAATCTTCCAGGAATTTTTAAACAACTTGTACGTCCTTTTTCATACTTATGTTCTATCTCTCCATCCCTCCTCTCTCTAATTCTAATCTTTTCAACCACCTTCTCTCTAACCCCTCGTTTATCTCCTCTCCTATCCTCTCCCCCTTCTTCACTCCCTCCCCGACCATCATTCTGTCTGTCCCCACCTTCTATCTCTCGGCATTTTCATTCTCTCGCTAACCTTTTCTCGTTCACTCCCGATTTCTCTCTCTCCCTCTTATTTTTGTCTTTTCACCCCTCTCCTCTCCTCCCCCCACACTCTCTCTTTCTCTCTCTCTCTCTGACACACACACACACACAACACACAACACAACGGACTCTAGAACAAGAATGCGATCAATCGTGGATTAGTAGATTAGTCAAAAACATCTCTAATATACGTTTGAAAAAAAAAACGAATGACTTGGCAAAGGTGCCAAAATATTTTACTTCATTTACATTAATATAATTATTTTAGAAACGGAGAAAGTTTAAACTAAAACAGGAAGTACTAAATATTCTTTGTGATGAGCATACGTTTGTAATAATTCATTGGTAATGATTGCACATATAAATTGAATAATTTGATTCTGAGTGGCTTGACTGAGGGCCTTTAAAGCATTACAATATCTAAATCCTACCGCGTTCTAACCACTCGAATTCTCATTTTCATCAGAAATGGTCTCTCAATCGCGGACTAAGCGATCATAGGTAAAACGCGACCATAACGTTCGGTTAAGAAAAAAATCCCTGAAGGGGCAAAAACCTGCCGTCACAAGTCGAGTACACGCTAATCTACCAAACTTTTTTTCTAAACTATTTCTTTCTTTCCTGCGCGGATAAGCATCAACAATTCTTGTTTCTGCACAGTGTTAGTTCCGGAAAGACGCCATTTGTTGGGCGCTGCTGTGGGGAGGGGTGGCACGGCGTTGCAGACGTGCGAACGCGCCTGCACGAGGCGAATCATGGCCCCCGAGCCGAGCCATTGCGCGCGGGGGGGCCATCGGGTGATTAGCCTCGCCCCCCGTCCCCCTCCCAAAGCATAAATCACCGTCTGCGGCATCCAGCGGGTGGGGGGGGGGCATAGGGGGGGCAGGGGGGCAGGAATTGAGTGGCGGAGCGGAGGGGATGATCTGCTTCCCGCACAGCAGCCGCACTCGCACTGGAAGCGGGTTTCGGGCGAAGGAAGCAGGGCCGCGCCAGTTGGCTACACGCGCAGAAAAAAAGAGAAACATTTTAATGAAGGGGCCGGGGCTACACAGTCTTTACTTGCACTTCTATAAATTTTGTCTGCGAAAGAGGAAAAAAAATATTTTAAAAATCCATACTTTCCCATGTTTTGAGTACACATAGCTTCCTGTTTTATTAAACCTCTGAAAACTTTTATCAAAATATTAATTGATTACCTTGTATCAAAAAATTGATGGGTTTTCCGGAGGTTATTCGATCTTTATTTGTGATACGTAAAATTAGGGTAATAAATAAATGCTAAGTCACATATTCAGGCATTCTGCATGAATATTGACTGTTTAAGATATTGTGTCGTGATATGTTTTGTCTAAAAGAGTAGTAATGGGAGTATTGAGTTTAGATGTGACTTTTGATGAACTCTTGAAACAAGAAGTGTATGATATGCCATAACTACTGACGATTTTGTATTGCGTCGACTCATCGTTGTCGTTTGTAACTCTCACTGACTGACGGATGATACGAAAATGTCTAGTCAACTAAGAGATGATGATGTGCTGTGTTAACTAGTGGGAAACTCTTCAAAACTTCACAATTAGAACAGACAGAAAATAAATCATAAGACCAGCGTCAAGTATGGCTGTAAACAGCAATCGTAGTCATATAAACTCTTCTTGATTACATTTTCCATTCCATTTTATTTTGCATCGCGCAGGTGAACTCACTGAAGTGCGATTGGATATGACGAACCACAAACTCAGTCAAGATTGAAAACATAACTTTTCATCTAATACATTACAAGAAGATAAAATTATTTTCCCGATTGTACAACACATGTCTGTTTAGCCGTGTTTTCTCTTACATGAAAAAGACAGAGCATTATAGACATCACGTTTCATCGAAAAATAACTATTAGTAAACGAGATTATGGCTTTGTAACGTCGAATTCAACGTCTGTGTTGGAGGAGAATTCTAGCGGCCTGCAGAACTGATCGCTAGGTTTTCATGGTTTCCCCGACCAACCCGAGGAGAATGCTGAACAAACGGGTCACGGAACCGCGCGCGATCTTTCCTTCCCCTTCCTTGTTCTACCCTCGCTCTTTTCTTACACGCCCCACGCTAGCGCGCCTGCCCGGAGTTCCGCGCTTGTGCTGGCCGACGCGGTCCCCCGCCGGTGGAGAAGCCAGGGGAGGGGACACCTCCGCCAGCCGACCTGGGAGGGGTACCACTTCCTAGCATGGATGCGCATCACTTACAAGACTAATTACAATAGTAGTTGTTGAACTCGGGAATGTAAGTACTCGCTAACGGGGCAAGATAAAGAAAGCGGAAATTACTTGAAACTTGCAATATTCTTAAAAGTTAAATTAGTGTTTCCTCTTGTAGGACAGACTATTGGTAAATTGATGGACACAGAATGGTAATCACTTTTGAACTGATCAAATAACAGAAAAAAAAGCATTCATCGCTAATGTATATCAGATCTCAGTAGGGTCAAGTAGGTCACATCTTCTCGCTCTGATGTCGTGCTTGAAAGACGGACCAGATATCACCCACCAGAACGAATACGGAATACACCTGGCATCTTGTGATCCAGCTAGCTGAATCCTGGAACCCAGATGGTTTGGGACCTCTCTTGTGAGTCTCCTTTGACACTAACGAAAGTGGGTACCGCCGACACTCAGGGAAACTGGTGAACTTTTCCAATCAAACAACAGAGCCTTTGTGGGATCCTCGCTCCACCTGCGCGGTTATGGAGCGCCATCGCAATGCGAAATGCTGAGGTAATGAGTACGAACTTCGAAATAATCTTTGAAAGTGGTGCTGCCACGTGATTAAAGACCCTCACGCCTCCGGTCTGCAAGACCGTTAATGACAGGAGCCCTCTCACACTCCACTAATTCGAGAGCTTTTTAATATAATTTCTGTTTTCATTATTACATTTTTTTAATTCTATTATTACGATGTAATCATAAACTGATGGTTTTAAATATGCGTCAGCCGGTTTATGAAATATTACGTCGATA